>JASPKZ010007819.1:427500-855000 GCA_030220185.1 Diploptera punctata
TGTGCCGGAATACAAGCTGCTGAAATGAAATTCCTCAGACCAATAGCAGGATATCAAAGAGCAGACAAAAACATAGCACAGAAATAAGACAACAACTAAAAGTAGAGGAATTAAACACAACAATAGAGAAATACACAACAAACTGGAAAGAACCCTTGGCAAGGATGACTAAGAATAGAATACCAAAAGCAGCATACAACTATTCACCACGAGGAAGAAGAAGTTTGGGAAGACCAAGGAAAAGATGGAAAGAGCAGCAATTTGGAGCCGGAACAGGCTAGTAAATAAGCCTAAACCGCGAAGAAGAAGAATTATTAATTGGTGAATTGGGCATATTGACATGTTTTACGATTTTATCACCAAGCAGATCATTAGTGTATTAAAGTTTTCTGGATATCAACTCTTGATTGAAATCGAATACCTCGTACAGGTTCTTTGATCTTTGTGAATAAGTTACAGTCACAAGGACTCACGTCTGGTGAATTTGGTGGATGTTGTAGTACTTCTCAATTCCACCTTCTACACAAATTCAACTGAACATCTTTTTAGGTCGGTATTACTTACTGAATATGAGAAAAAGTGAATGTATTCACAAAATATTGCTATTTCCAGACTTTCAATATTACAGATTTATACAACAAAGATTGTTCAACAACACACTACAAGATTACAATGGTCACCACAGTGTTGTCATTACTTATCGAATGTCCATAGTAGAGTAAAAGCTCCTTATTCGCGGAGGATATGTTCAGTAAAGATGATGCGAATACAGAAACCGTGAATACGGAATGGTAATTTGTATGGGTATAAAGGGGATACGTTCCAAGGTTCCAAAACAAAATAAAAATTATCAAAATAAAATCAATTTAATGAGAGATTTTGAACAATAAGCGTCAAAACTAGTTTTTTTCCGGAATTAATTTTTCATTCCTTTTACACGACATTATATTTTTGGAACAAAGCAGAAGAGACAGTATTATTCATTCAAAATTATTGCAACGAATGACAAGCTGAAACAATAAAACATCGATCGTGGCAAGGGCGGCATTTATCAACAGACATAGCGGCACGTGAAATACGGCGGCGGCGGCTTTTAACAACGAACTTTAGGCTTAGTGGCAATAAAGTTTGTTTTGCTTTGATACTTATTTGTCCAATTGGTTTGAATCACTCTTTGTAAAAGCCGCCTTGACACGTGCCTGCAGTAAAAAAAAAAAAAGTTGCCAATGCGTTAATAAAGGATACCTAATCCTTCCAATATACCGGCTGAGTCGGCGAATAAAGACTTTTTAGCTGCGAATACAGGAACTGTGTCGCAATTTTTTAACCCGCGGATAATGAAAACGCGAAAAGGGAACCGTGAATATGGAGCTTTTACTGATCATTTCGACATTTCTGGAGTTCTCTTCTGGCTTTGGCGTAACTGTAACCCACTTCTGAGCTTAGGGTTACGCTAATGATGTGATACCTGGTGATGATTATAGTGGTGCACCAGGAGTGTCCTTAATCCTAAACTTAATCTAAAGCGAATGTGATAATGATGATGGCCATATGATGTTCGGGACAGTTTGGCCCTTAAAGTTTCCTGACATATGTCTTACAGGTGGAGAAAAACTTCACCCAGGAATTTTGTCACGGCCGAGATTCGAACCCGGGCCCCTTGCGTGACAAAGCAGCACGCTGCCTCGAGACCACAGCGGTGGACATAATTTATCAAATGTAAATAAAATATTATGAGTATTTAAGAATAAAGTTCTTAGAAAAATGTTTGGACCAAAGAGAGGTGAACAGACAGGTGAATGGAGAAGACTACATAACAGTGAGCTACATGATCTTTATAGGAAACCAGATGTAATAAGAACAGTTAAGTCTTGTAGACTGCGATGGACTTGGTTCAATTTTGCTCTGAACCCCTCATATTACACTGGTCGACAAGGTTTTCTTCACAAGAAATCTGATTAGTGAATCTAGTGCATTTTTCATACTGAATTCAGATATGTAGTCAGAATTTTTCCATCAGGCACAGTTTTTTGTGACAGCTACTTTCTTAAAATTGATTTTAGCATTCTCTTTGACCTGTCATAGGAACCTTTACCTTATATGTAGCGATTTTATTCAAACTGTATTTAAGGGCTGTCTCTGATGAGCACTGAGAGTTTTCATCAGCAAATTTCCACAATGGAAAAGAGGTACCAGGGCAAGTGGAGTTCTAATATGCTGGCTGACTACTGTTGGACCAAGAAGAGAGATGTTCCAGATGCAAAATATGGCCCAAAATCACTATCTGCCACTTTCTAGGTAAGTCAGAATGAGTTAGAGTTAGATGTATTGTATTAAAAATTATAAAAAATGTAAATGAATGCCACAGAAAACTCTTGCCTGATAGGAAAAACTGAAATGATATTTAAATTCAGGATGAAAAATACTTCTAAAATCTCATATTTTTATTATTGTGAAAGAAAAAAAGTTCATTTTTGTCTACCAGTGTTATGAGTCAATAAGTCGAGAAGCAAGTAGTATTATTAGCCGAATATTCTTGTCTACTTCATTTCATTAAAAAATCCATCTCATGAGAGGCCTGAAAGGCATTTGGCCTTCTAATGAACTGCTGTCGTTACTAGCATATGTGCAAATTATAGGCGTGGAAGATAATTCAGCAAGTATAGAGGTGATTATGTGGTCACCATTTCGGATTATCCTGCCTAACTACAGGGCGTTTTCCCTCTAGTCTTCCTATAAGCAGTTGTCATGGTCCCTACTTCTTTCTACATTCGCGTCACATGTCCATCGCAGTCTATGTTCGTCTTCCTTTGTCGCTACGGGTTTTTCCTAATCGCTGTCATCTTCCTATTTTTTACGTAGAAATTGATGACCATGCGGACATAAGCTCTTCATACATCCCTATCCTGAGCTAATGTTTTGCAATCATCCCTGTATAATCGCTTCCCTCAAATCATGGTTAATGTTGTTCTCCCACCTCATTCTTGGTCTGCTTATTGGGCGTTACGCCTCTGGTATTCCTGCAAGGAGCTTCAACTTCCCTCTTTAATTCTCCATTATTGCCACATGTCCTTCCATCACAGTCTATGAGGCTTAACTGTTATTATATCTGACTTCCTATAAAGACCATATAGCTCACACCTAAGTAGTTTTCTCCATTCGTCTGTCTGTTCATCTCTCTTTGGTCCAAACATTTTCCTAAGAACTTCATTCTCAAATATTCTTTATCTATTCTCCTCCCTTAAAGTAAGAGTCCATGTTTCACATCCATATAACTGGGAGAATAATAATTTTATATATTTTCAGTTTAACTTTTTTTAGAGTCCCTGTAATATATAATAGCAAGCATTTTTAGAGTTCAGGCTATGTTTCATTTCTTTGTGTATCTCATTCCGGTTTGTAATTATTGTTCTAGGTATTTGAATTGTCACTTCAAAATTTCCCTTGTTTGTCAATTACTGTCCATTTCCATTAGTATCACCTCACTATGATGGTTATCCGTTTATATAAAAGCGGGTTCCGCGCGACAATGCTTGACAATGATTAACATGCTGAATTATTATAGTGGCGGTAGTCGGCATCTTTGTATTTAATTATATATAGCAGATGCTGAGAAACAAAGCGAGCCGCTGGACAACCATCATAGTTAGGTGATAATACATATATTTCTGCCCAGTGTCACCAGGTTGTCTTTTATGATATTTCTGGCTTTCTCCTCTAACATTGGCGGAAATGTAATCCGTTTCTTAGCTTGCGGCGCTTGGAAGGCGGAGTTATGTTACCCCGACTATATGATGGGTGATAACAGGGAACGGAAGTTCATGCATTGGCATATTTGTTCTCTCTTGTTGTGCAAATATGCCGAAAGATTATCTACACGAATCACAAATTTCTGAATGCAATAATATTGCTTTTATTGTGCATAAAAGTGCATATTTTACCTTTATTTATAAATGCATCATATTTTAACATTTATGCAGGGAAGCTGCATATTTGGTATATGTTTGGTATATTTATTTGTATTTTTCAAATATTTAAAGGTTTTTAAATTTTAAAATTTCATTAATTTAAATTAAATAGTTAATTAAAAAATGTAACGTAGTAAACATGATTAATTTATGTTTATGAATTTTGTTTAACGATAAATGGCACACCCAATGGGAGCCCCTCAAGTTTTCATGAGATGGCATCAATTTTTCACACGGTCCGTTGGTGAATCCCCGTATGTATTCCACGTGCAGCGAAGGTCAACAGTAACGCGCTTACGTACGCTTACGATCGGACTCACGAGCAGTTGTGTTTTCGTTCATTGAACAAGTCTCTAGTTTTTGTGTGTGGTGAAGTGGATGTAAATTGTTAAGGGGGATTTCTATACCGCTATTAAATCATGCCCAAAGTTAAATTAAGTAATTCAGGTAGACTTCAATCATTTGTAAATTAATTTCGTAACGAGTTTATTTCCACGGATAATAGGATTTTATTTTGTAAAGCATGTGAGAAAAAAGTAGGCAGTGAGAAACGGTTTCAAGTGTTGCAGCATATAAACATATCCAAACATAAGGAATTAGTAATTAAAAAACGTGAAACGGAAAATTATCCAAAGCAAAAACAACTTGCGGAGTGTTTAGGTAGTAGGTTAACTCAGTTTTCTTCAGACTTGTGTGAGGTTTTTATAGCATGCGATATTCCCCTCTTTAAACTCAATAATCCAACGCTAAGAAAGTTTCTTCAGAAATACACCAACGAACATGTACCAGATGAAAGTACTTTACGAAAAACATATATAAGCCAGTGTTACAACAGTGTAATATCAAATATTCAGAATACTCTTAGGAATCAATTTGTATGGATTAGTGTTGATGAAACGACGGATTGTGAAGGTCGTTACATAGCTAATTTTATAGTTGGAGCCCTTTGTAAAGAAAATCACACAACTCCGTATCTTCTGAAAGTTGCAGTGTTAGAAGTTACTAACAATGCAACAATTACTCAGTTTGTTATTGATTCACTGAAACTATTGTGGCCTGATGGCATTAAGTATGATAATGTGCTCTTCTTGATAACGGACTCTGCTAGTTATATGATAAAATCAGGTACAACACTGAAAGGTATTTTCGCTCATATGATTCACTTAACATGTCTTGCACACGGCCTTCATCGTATATCAGAGACTATTCGAACATGTTATCCTTTAGTGGACAAGCTAGTATCTGTTAAGAAATTATTTAAGAAAGCTCCGTCCAGAGTTAAAAAGTTCAGAACAATAGCGCCTGACGTTCCCCTCCCACCACAGCCAATTTTAACCCGTTGGGGCACATGGCTGGAAGCTGCTCTATACTAGTCAGAACATTTTTCTAAAATTATAGAAATTATAAATATTTTTGATTCAAGTGAAGCAGCATCTATCGAATTAGCACAGAAAACTGTATCAGACAATGAATTAAAAATCAACCTTGTATACATATCATCTCATTTTCATTTTATTCCTAAAGCAATTAGGTCATTGGAAGCAGTTGGTATTCCTTTACTGCAGTCTTTAGCAGATTTCGATAGAACGATCTCCAATTTAATATCAGTTCCGGGAAATGTAGAAGATATAGTGAAAGACAAAACAGAAAATATTCTTTCAAAAAACCCTGGCTATTATAAACTTGCAGAAATTCGAGATATTCTCGAAGGAAAAACACCAAACAAACCAACAAAGTTATCTATAGAACAGCTCATAGTTTTTTGCAAGCCCCTCTTACTTCTTGCGACGTAGAACGAAGTTTTTCGCGCTACAAAGCTATGATGAGAGACAACAGGCGAAGATTTACAACAGAAAACATACCGTCACTGGTTAGTTGTGAACTGCAACAGTAGTAATGGAGCATTCAGCAATGAGGCAAGCACTTCAAAATCCAGAGACTAAACGTAAGTTACCTATAAACCTATAACGTATTATTCTGTTAAAATAATCTCAGATTGATTATGCATATTTTGTATCATATTTAGCTATTTTTACAGCATATTTTGTGGCATATTTAGCTATTTTTTACGGCATAAATGAAAGCATTGCTCCACCTAGGGAGTACAGGACATTGAAGAAGGTGGTGGAACTTGTGAGTCCCAATGATCCTGAGAGCTATGCCGACGGCAGCATAGCTACTGGTAGGGTCTCCCTTGTCGGACAAGACAAAGAAGTAGGCCTACTCCAGAAGAGGGATTCAACGACAGCTTCGGCGGGGAAGGAGTCATTCCGAACGGCGTAGCTGGAGGATGAAGTCCCTCATGGGTAGATCAGACTCAAGAGCTGTAGTAAAAGCGACAGATCTAGGGGACGGAAACCCCGAATTCAAATGACCCGGCCCTCCAGGTTGGACGTTGGGCCAGTTCCCCTAACTCCGTGAAAACAATTACTGGCTAAAGAACCTCAACATAATGTAACCGGACGGATTACTGGACATAGACCTAAGCAAGGAAAATTGGAAATTGGCCAGTCGGTATCCAGGATAGATCTAGGTGGAGAAACATTGTTGAGGAGGCCAAAACTTCAATGAGGTTGTAGTCGCCTACTAAAGAAGAAGAAGAAACATAAACATTGCATCGTAAGGAGCATTTAAAGTTTTGGAAATGTAAAAAAAATGGAAACAGAAAAAAAACACATATTACAATTTAAGTAGTAATGCTGACCACACGTGCAAGGGTATTTAAACTCTTACGTCACGGACTCAATTTTGCTCCTACAATAAAAATTCGTACATGAAAATGATCCTAAAGAATCAGAGTTATTAAAAAGCAAACAAACAAAAATACATTTTTTTGCCATTTTTTTCAACATTTTCACCATTTGGTGCCATTAAGAGTTATAGTTGAAACACACACATTATTGGCAACACTGACTTCTTTACAAGCATCATGAATGACTCACAGCAACATTAAATGTGTGTCGTATTGTAGCAATTGTCTTGATGCGGACACACCCACGTCACTCACTAGCTTCTTGGCACTTTGATCGGCTCGTACAATTGTTGACCTCGTAATTGTTCCCAGGTCATCTCAATGAGACATTTCAAGTTACTCATATTTCGGGCCGTACAACTGCACACTTGGCACGAGACACGTCATTTATTAACTTGTTTTATTGTCCAATGCCACAAGCGTGTCTTCTGGCATTCTCTCCTGGCATTGACGGAATTGTAGCTCCGTAGCTGAGCGGTGTAAGGCTGGTTCGAGTACCCATCTGACAAGAGAACTGTCACCATTGCATGCCGAAACCTACCTTGGAATTTCTTCCAGAGAAACGTTGTGATGTACCAAGGCTATATATAAAAATATCTGTCGTTTTTAACTGCAAGGCACAGAAATCGAAGGAAGAATCCAGCAATGGTAACCCACTGTACGGAGCAGATGGACTCCCTGCTTTAGTAAGAGTGGAGTGAAGTAGGACAGGACGTCATGTAGTGAGGCTTATCCAATCTATCGATTCAGTAGTTGTACCGGTATTACATCCCTATAGCAGTGAGAGATTTGGCTCTTGGTCTTAGTGCCTTGCAGTTAAAAACGGTAGATAATTTTTTGGCACGGTCTTTGTACGTCACAACGCTTCTCTGGAAGAAATTTCAGGGTAGTATAATGTTGACAATTCCATGGGAGAAGAAATTTTCTCATCGAATTGGAGCCAGTATGGGACCAGTTCCTACCCAGTATCAAGAGGAATTTGGGTAGCTACAATAAGCAGCGGCTCCAGGTTGAGAAACCCAGCTATAACGGCTATGGGACCCGACATGCTGGCCACATGTCACAGCTACACTGGCTGGATAATCGTTCACCTCTTCAATTAACACACGCGGATGTGAAACCAGCACCGGCTGGTCCAAGTACCTTCTAGGCATGTCGCTTGATGAAGAAAGAAAGAGAGGTCGAAAATCGAACCCTGGACATCAAAGAACTCTTGTCAGAAGTTCAAATTTTAATAAAGAAATGGAAAAATGAATCGGTATATATCATTTAAATTGGTGTCAAATTAATACAAAAATATGCAAATAGGTAATAACTTACAGTTATGCATGATTTGATTTCACTGCAATCCGACCTTTTAAATAAGCTGGCATCAGAAATTGAGTTTTTCTAATTTAACAAAATAAATAGGGCAAACTCGGCTAATTTCGTTAGATTTTTTTATGTCTCGTAGATGGTAGAAAGTCTGTTTTCTTGCTGTGTTTTCATATTTATGATAACAGCGTTCCTTGGGTGTATTTTGTGTTAACTTGTAGAAGAAGTGTTTTAATTCATGATAGCAGTTGTTAGATTTAATACTTGTCTGTGTTTGAACAACATTTTTGGGTAGATATTGTTCGACACTAAACATGAACCATGGATACAATGTAATCTGTGGTTCCATGAAAAGTGTCAGAGATTGACTGTTTATAAGTGGGATTTCAAATGCATTGGATGTAACATGGAGAGTCATTAAAAAGTTTGTTACGAATTTACTCTAATACTATCACGAAATTACCCGAGTTCTTCAAACCTCCAGAAAAAAAAAACATATATAATTTGTGTCATATTGGTAATAAAATAAAATATAGGGTAAAGGGAGGTGTTTTCATGATATTGGTAAATCGTGTAGTTAATTTTGAAATCTAGGTAGAATACTGAAATTAAAAAGTATGTTATCTAAAGACATAGCCTTTAGTCTAGATATCTCAATATACATTTATCTCGCATTTTAACTTTGGGACAATGTTTCAAAATGAACTATCACAGAATTGCATATACTACAAATATACCTCCCTTTACCCTGTATTCGACAACTCAGCATATATATTTTATTCATATAAGTTATCCTTAACTTTAATATTCCTAAGACTCTAACCAGAAATGCTCATAGCCACGGGGTTTTAAGTAGTAGGTATAGCTTTACGAACGAAATTGGATGCGTGATTATCTGCTTGAATGAAAGAAAATCTGTGAAAGTTTCATATCCTCTATGTAGTAATTTGTTTCTTGTCATTATTACATCATCATCGTCGTCCTTTCAAGTATTACGCCCAGTGGCCCGTTACGGTCTCCCGCCATCTCCGAAAAGGTCGACCCACAGATCTTCTGCCTCGAGGAATGTAGTGAAGAATTTGTTTTGGTATTCTGTGACGATCCATGCGCTGAATATGGGCTAGCCAATTGTTTCTATATCTTGGAGGTATTCAGATATAGGTACGATGTTTAACTCTCTGGCTATTGTTGAATTTCTTTGGTGGTCTAGAAGGCTATAACCTGCAGTTCGTCGCAGAAATTTCATCTCCGTGGCTGTAATATGACGATCATCCTGAGTTCTGATGGTCCAAGCTTCACTATTACATAACAGCGTTAAGTTCGTGAAAATGACGACTCATGTACAGGAGTCATTGTGTGTGTTGCAATTTCCGAGGTGTGGTTCCATTGTTGCAGTGCAGTGAGCTTTCAGACAATTTGGAATTGATCCTCCGACAGGTAAGAGTATCTCTCGATGGTATAGACAGAAACAACAGATGTATCTGCAAAAGGAAATGATGTGCAACAGTGGTTGATCGATAATGTTCCCCGACGATGGATAGGACGCGCCGGTCCGGATGACGTGGTTTATTCCCGATGGCCTCCACGGTCTCCCGATCTCACACCTTGTGATTTCTTCTTGTGGGGTATGTGAAGGACCATGTGTTCGTATCACCACTTCTCGTGGACCTTCCAGACATGAGAAGAAAGATTGTTGCTGCTGTTGAATCCATTACTCCAAATATGCTGACTAAGGTTTGGGAGGAATTCGACTATCGACTATATGTGTGCCGTGTAACGAAAGGTGCTCACATCGAATACTTATAAAGCATGTTATGAAAACTCGAAGAGTTTCTCTTTAATCCCATGTAAGTTTTGTTCTTATATATATATATATATATCATGTAAGGGAAATTAAACAACTTTAAAACCCCGTCCATCATTTTGGAACAACGTGTATTAAGGTATAAAACCTTAGTATCACGAAATTAGCGGAGTTTGCTATATTCATTCCGTAAACCAGCAAAACGGGACCTTACATTCGACTAGCTTACGAAATTCCTTTACTTGATACCAACTAGGACATTTCACAAAAATTAAGTTGTTAGTAAACGATATTTTTGGAATAGTTAGCACTTGTACTCACATGGAACGACTTCTGGGTTGCGTGGTTTCGAGTGGACGAACTCGTACGCTGTCTTAGTGGCGAACATTAGATAAGGGTTCTCATCGTCAGCATAGCAGTAGTCCTGCTGATAAGCCATCGCCTGGGAAATCACCAACACTCCACACACTAACAACAGCATCCTGAAACAACATAAACACACTTTTCTACAATATGTAATCCTTAAATTGGTAATGTATATAATAACCATCATTCTCTATAATTGATCCCAAAAAACAGAAACTATCGCTCTTCTTTATATTTACGCCCATCAATATATAATTCATCTCGGTCATTTGTTAAATACTCTATTTTGTTTTTGTTGATTTTCAAACCCCATTTCTGATATGTACTAGAAAGTATAATGTCATAGAGATCGAAGTTTGGACAATGACACAACATGTCAACAGAATAACTGCAGTTGAAATGGATTTTTGGAGAAGAGCTGCCAGAAAATTTCGACTGGAAAAAAATAGAAATACAGAAATTAGAAAATGGATGAATGCAGAAAGAAATATAATGTATGAGATTGAACACTGATTACTAAAATGGTATGGACACGTAAGAAGAATGCAGGATTGAAGACTATCAAAGGCTGTCAATGCATGGAAAATTAAAAGAATGAACAGGAAAGGAAGACCAAGAACAACCTGGAAGAATAACATTCGAAATTCAATGAGGAAATTTGGTGTAACAGAATAAGACACAGAGGACAGAGAACGATGGAGAACTTTAATTACGGGAAATTTGTGAATGTTTGTTACAAACTGATAGTCTATAGGTCCGAAGTCACTTATGTATTTGTTAAATTCATGTTAATTACTAAGATTGGTTGGAGAAAGCCCTCAGTGATGAGGAAAATTCGCAGAATGAATGAATGAATGAATCTTATAACCATCATCATCATCATCATCATCATCATATATGGCATGACAGCCCTCAGAATGTCCTTCCAGACTTCTCTATTTGCTGCTAAATTCTTCCAATTTCTAATATTACTAATTCTAATATTCTGCAAGACATCATCCATCATTACCATCATCATCATCAATGGCTCGACAGCCCCATGTGGGCTTTGGCCGCCTTCAGAAGCTTATGCCAGACTTCCCTGTCCTGAGTTTCTTTCTTCCAGTTTTTTTTTTATTTTTAAAACCTTAATGTCTTGAATTATACTATCCTCTCATCTTAATTTAGGTCTTCCAACTTTTCTGGCCACTAGAGGTTGCTCATTGTAAATTATTTTTGAAGTCCTTTTACTGTCCATGCGAATAATGTACCCAGTCCAGGCCAATCTATTAATTTTAATAAAATTCAGAATATCCGGCTGATTGTACAGTTTATACAATTCATTATTGTATCTCTTTCTCCATACATTATTTTCTTTCAGGGCACCAAAAATGGATCTCAGTATCTTCCTTTCAAAACACCGTAATAATTCCTCATCAGATTTCAACATGGTCCAAGTTTCTGATGCATATTGTCGCGGATGGCACTGAGTTTTCCTTTTATGTATTTGGACTTAAATGAATACACAATTGTTATATAAAATTCTTCTTTCCACTTTATTTTTTTCTTACAATTATCACTAAATCTTTAATCACAATTTTATTCTTCTAACTATTATTTTTTATAACATTAATCAGACAATCGCTTCTAACACAGTTGCAGACACAATCCTTCCTCACCATTACACGCACAATTTATCACTCGCCATCCATCACGAGACCAAGGGGTCGTTCCGTTCTCGTCACATATTTTTAGGTGAGTAGACGGAAATTTCTAGGTCTATGAACGAGATATTTCTGCATGGAACCCTCTCGTCTTCGATATTTCTTGAATGGGGGGGGTATGGATGTTCATAGAACTCTCTAGCTTATTAGCCGAGAAATATCTGTGGACCTCGACTCGCGATTGGCTATTCGCCAATCCAATCCACCAATGCGAGGTTTCTCTAGCCGGCCCGCGCAGTTTAAATGACGCTACTACAACGCGTTAACACTGGTCTAAGGAAAACTTTATATCAATCTCCCATCTTAATTTTGGTTTGTAATGGTTGTGCCATGTAGATCTTTTTGTCCATACGTATCAAATGTCCAGCCCAGACCATTCTATTGATTTTTATATACTTCACTAAATCAGGTTCCTTATATAATTCATACAATTTATAATTTCTCCTCCTTTCCCAAATATCACCTTCTTTCACAGCCCTAAAAATACCTCTTAATTTCTTTCAAAAGTAGCCATAGATTTCTCATCTGACTTTAAAAGAGTCCAAGTTTCTGACGCATATGTAATTACTGGTCTTATAAAAGTTTTATAAATCAGTGACTTAGTTTACTTTGTTATTAAGTGTGTATAACCAGCACTTAAATATGGAAGTGAAGTTTGGATCCTTAATTGGAGAGAAAAAAGAAATTGGAAGCAGCGCATTTGAGATTTTTGAGACCACTTCTTGGATTCACAAGGTTAGATCATCAAATAAATATTTTTTTATCCAATGCCACTATGTTGTAAATTAGATATTCTGGTATTCTCTCCTGGCATGGCTTTTTTGTAACCCACTTCTGATGTTGAGGCGCCTGGAAGGCGGAGTTACGCTACCCGATGATATATGATAGGTGATGATAATGGTAATTATGTCCCCAGGAGAGTCCTTAATCTTGAACTTAATGAATATGTTAATGATGATGATGGCCAGATTGTGTTCGGGGACCGTTTTGTACTTAAAGTTTTCTGACATTTGTCTTATAGGTGAGGAAAAACCCCGAAAAAAAAAATCACCCAGGAAACTTTTCACGACCGGATATCGAACCCGGGTACGCTGCGCGACAAGGCAGCACGCTACCTCGAGACCACAGCGATGACTATCAAAGAAATATTGATATCAGAAAAAAAATGAAAGTCGAAAATATATTAAATAATATAACAAAATATCAACAAAATTGGAAACAACATGTTTTGTGGATGGAAAGGGAAAGATTATACCAAAATTATCTCTATACCTTATCCGGTCTTAGAGTGATCCTAACATAAACAAATGCCAATTGTATCCTTCCGCCATTCGCGCCACAATTAATGTCACATTGACAGGAAGATGACGACAAAGCAAAAGAAGACTCGACACTTTCAGCCATTTTGTTTCATAAGAATCGACTGAAGCATGACTCAAATACATCACCCATACGTAATAAACTATTTTAAGATGTAATTATTGATTAGGTATATTTTAGAATATTTTTTTATGTTTTGAATATTATTATTTTCATTCACGAAGAATAACAAGTATATTCAGAGGACATATTTTTAATTTAATGAAGGGAACTACTTTTTCGCGTGCTTATTGCTTCTACAACGTACGTCGGTGTCCATAACCAATGAAAAGTGAGCAGGTCACGTTATTTTGTTTTCATGAGGATCACTTTAAAAGCTGACAGCCTTTACAATATCAACCACAGGGAAAGAGAGATTTGGGAAGGCCAAGACGTAGTTGGATTCACCAAGATCACCTTGAGTAAACTACGGGCGATACATCCAACTAAAATGATCATGATGATGATCTTATAACATAGTCTGGTATATACCTGTATATCCCCCCGTAGGGACAAGGGTGCTCCCTGATGGGAGTTAATTAATCAAGTTTATTTACTCACGTTTATTTCCCTACAGATGTCAGTGAGTGTCATGTGGTTAGCACATAAAGAGTCATCTAGTAGGCAACTAAGGTATTACTAACAAGTAAAGTGTCAACCATTGCAAACCGAAACCTACTTTCAAATTTCTTCCAGAGATACGTTGTGATGTACCAAAGTCGTGTCCAAAAAAAAAAAAAATATCTGCTGCTTTTAACATGCAATGTTTCGCATCCATACAATATCTTCTTCTTCGTCAGGCTCTACGACTTCCAGTGGAATGTCTTGGCCTTCTCAACCAGTTTACGCCACTTCTTCCTATCTTGTGCAGTGGATTTCAAATCAAAAATCCCCATCTCTCTCAAATCTTTAATTACGTCATCTTCCCATCGATCCTTGGGTCTACCCCTTGGTCTTGTTCCTTGTGGCTTCCAATTCAAAATATCATTCGGCAATCTTCCCTTTGGCATTCTTAGTGTATGTCCAAACCATTGTAATCTTTTGGATTTGATGAAACTAACTATATTTTCTTTATTATTCTTGAGTTATAATTCGGCATTCCTTCTCAACCTCCAATTTCCATTTTCCTTTACATCCATACAATATAACTGGGAGAATAACAGTTTTATATATTTTCAGTTTAACGTTTTTTTTTAAAGAAATTGGGACGACAAGAGTTCCTGTAATACATAACTTACTAATTCAACATAGCCGCGCGGATATAAGCTGTCTATACATCCCTATCCTGAACTAATGTTTCCAGTCATCCCTGTATAATCTACTTCCCTCATGGTTAATGTTATTATCTCACCTTATTATTTTTCTGCCAACTGGGCGTTTTCCCTCTGGTTTTACTACAAGAAGCTCCCATTCGTGCCACATGCCCTGCCCGTCGCAGTCTACGAGACTTAACTGTTCTTATTTTACTGGCTTACTATAAAGATCATGTAGCTCACTGTTATGCAGTCTTCTCCATTCACCTGTATGTTCATCTCTCTTTGGTCCAAAAATGTTCCTAAGAACTTTATTCTCAAATACTCGTAATCTCCTTCCTCCCTTAAAGTAAGAGTCCATGTTTCACATCCATAAAATATAACTGGTAGAATAACGGTTTTATATATTTTCAGTTTAACGTTTTTTTAGAGAAGTTGGAGCGTCAGGAATCCCTGTAATACATAATAGCACGCATTTCCAGAATTGAGTAGCTGTAGGCTACTGGTCACTCCACTGGGAAACATAGGGCCTTGATAAAAGCTCACCAACGCGCTGTTGTTTGCCAATACCTTAATTTCATTCCAACTCATCCCTGCCTGTTCACTTCATCCCTGATGGTGTTACTCCATGTTGCTCTAGGTCTTCCTCTTCGCCTTCTCAATCC
Source organism: Diploptera punctata (assembly GCA_030220185.1). NCBI lineage: Eukaryota > Metazoa > Arthropoda > Insecta > Blattodea > Blaberidae > Diploptera > Diploptera punctata. The sequence goes on from JASPKZ010007819.1 coordinate 442,685, forward strand.
TTGGGGGTTCCAATCAAATACCATTTTTGTGATGTTATCCTTCCTCTCCTTAACACATGACCAACCCATTTCCATCCTCTAAATTAAGGCTGGTATCCAAGCACCAAGCTTTCCGCGAAGAACATCTCTCCGTGGTTAATAATGTGGGTCATGCAGAACCTACTCTAACTGACTCACTCTATTCAACATCACGTGCTAACAACATATTTATTTTTAAAAAGTTTCAGGAACAATTGAAAGATGAGAGCCCCAGCTTACGGAAGACGGGGTTGGCGTGGCCTAGAGATCTTGGCTCTTGAATACTAACCTTAAGGGCACCCGATACTAATTTCCTTGTAATTTGGTTTAAAAATATGCAACGTAATTTTTTTTCAGCTTATTCTTAAGTTATGTGCATGAAAATTATGTCACTGATTAAACAAGTCTTCCTGAACATAATGACACTGGTTAACTTTTTAGACATATTTCTTTACGAGTAATTTAAAATACAAAAAATGAAAATAATTTTCACAAAAACTACTTATCCAATTATTTCTAAAATTTAGTATGTTATTGTCCACAGTTCATTTGACAATAATAAGGTTTGCTTGTCTTCAGATGTGGATTGGATTTATTTTAAAAAAATTAAAGACCAGCATATTTTTGTTAAAAAATTCGCATCCTTTTTTTTTTTTTTTAATTTCAAACACTATCAATAGCACAAAGATAAATTTACCTTATTATTGTAGAGTACTTTAAACTGCACATCCAAGCCAAAAAATGTTCTCCTACCTTTCATAGTTTGAGAGAAAAGTGTATCAAAATATGAAAAAGAACACAAGTTACGGGAAAATGCAAAAAAAAAAAAAAAAATGTGCATATTAGTTGAATCAACTTTTATAATATTCATGATGTGTTCCGTTGAGGTTTATTCAAAATTAATATAAAATTATAGAATATTCACCTGAAAGGTCCGTCTCCTCAACTTAATTATCATTTAACTGTAGCGCTTTCGGGACTTGTCCCATCATCGGCAGGATTCAAAACTGGTGTTTCACTGAAGATCTGGTAGAGGGGGTTGCATGTATTTGGTTCGTTTTCGTTTATCAGGCTGTCGTTGTGAGCTGCTTTCATGATTTCCATCTCTTCGAGTACGTTTATCTTCGCTGGATTATTTTCTCTGTGCATTACTGTTAGGGTGTTTTCAATATTTAACATGCGATGTCCTTCATGGATAACGTGTTTTGCATAGCTTGATTTACCTTCTGCGTGAATGAAGTCTCGAAAATGTTCTTTGAATCTGATGTTAAAACTCCTGTTTGTCCTTCCTATATAAAATTTGTTGCAGTCCTTACATGTCAGTTTATAAACTCCTTTGCTGTTGAAAATGTTATTTTCTTCAATGTTATTGTTTATTATGTTGTTTAATTTGTTATTGGTTCTGTATGCTATTTTTACGTTTTTATCGGCTTTTTTTAGTGCATTGGCTAATTTTGTTGTTTCTTTTCCTGTGTATGTAAGTGTTATCCATGTTTTCTTGTTGTTGTCGGATTCTACAGCATTTAGAAATCAATAGGAATACTAAAATGACGTCATTCGACATAAAAAAACCTGTACACTAATATCCCGATAAACGAAACAGCAAACATAATAAAACAAAAACTAACAGACAGTAAACTTGAAGATAACTATATCAATCAGTTAAACAAACTAATAACAACAACAATAAAGCAAAATTACTTCCAATTTAACAATGAACTATTTATTCAAGAAGACGGGATCCCGATGGGGAGTCCTACATCTGGATTAATGGCAGAAATCTTCCTACAAGAACTGGAAAATAAACATTTTGAGGAACTAATACACAAATTCAACATAAAACTAATAACACGATATGTCGATGATGTACTAGTAATATATGAAAATGAAAACAGAAAAGAAAAAGAAATACTACAGGACTTAAACAACATGCATGAAAAAATCACTTTCACCGAAGAAATAGAAGTTAACAACAGCATAAACTACTTAGATTTGTCTATAACCAAAAATCTACACAACAATAAACTAGAAATCGGTATCTACCGGAAACCCACAAACAATGCTCTGGCCATAAACAAAAATTCTACACACCCTTTTCAACAGAAAATTAGTACATTTAATAGCTTAGTCAGTAGAATGTTGAAACTCCCATTAAGCAAAGACAATTGAACGGGTGAGTGGAAAAAGGATAACATTCCAAAAATTTGAGAAATTAAACTGAAATAGCCATTTTGTAGATCTTTGCTTAAGCTATCCAATGAGTGTAAAAAGGGTTATATTCCAGTATTATATATTGTTAAAACCAGCATTGAAATTTTAGTTGAGTGGATAAAGGATAACATTCCAGGAATATTATCTTTTTTCTACTCAATATTGTGTATTCATGAAGTTGGCATTATTGTCAGTAACAAAATTAATAACCTGGAGTTCATTGTTGTTATATTACTCACTGTATAAAGTTGCATATCACAGTTCTCTGAATAAAAGCAATGACAATAATTATTATTGTCATTGCTTTTATTTTATATTTTACATTATTTTGTAGTTCTGTTGTAAGACAGGGTATTGTGTCCTAAAGTATGTGTGACTCCGAGGAAGAATATGAACCTGAACGAAAGAGAGGTAAGGCTAATAAAGACTTACAATGTAAGAGAAAGAGAAACTTGCTAGGCAGAAAGGCAAGGAATTTGTTTCATGTAAAGGTTTATTAGTTGAAGCTAAAACAACTGGTCCAGATTGTAACTGCCGTAAAAAGTGTATGGGAAACTTCAGTGTTGAGGAGAAGGGTTCAATAATTGATAATATATACAATGGTCGTCCTAAAAATGAAAAGGATACATTTCTTATGGGGCTGATAGAAAGATATGATGTTGCTCGACACCGTCCATTAACAAAGAATTCCAAACAAAACTTGTCGTCTTTCAAGTACTTTGCCATTAAAGGGACAAGCAGAGTCGAAGTTTGTCGAAATGCTTACATAAGTTTGCATGCAATCTCCAGCAAAGTAGTCCAACGCCTAACCAAGCTTGTTGCAACTAATCAGTCACCGGTTGATATGAGAGGGAAGAGCCAAAATCGGGGGAATACACTTGATGCACACATTGTCATAAAAATAGATGATAATATATCCTCATTTCCTAAAAAAGAATCACATTACTCATCTCTTCCAGTCACATATTGGATTCAAGTTTGACAGTTTCAAAAATGCATGGTCTCTTCATTAAAAAACATCCTGATCTGAAGGGAGTCATAAAATATGAGTACTACTTGAAACATTTCAATGACAACTACGGGTACCGATTTGGTAGGCCACAAGTAGACGTTTGCTCAACCTGTGAAGACTAAACACAAAAATAAAGTCTTCAACTCTGAACGATGTGGCAAAAAGGGCTGCTGTTGCCGAGCTACTAGTTCATAAGAGGCGAGCAAAGAAATTTTACAGTAAGATGGAGAATGTCAAGAATATCTGCAAGGAAAGAAATGATGTCATGGCTATTGCGTTTGACTTCATGCAAAACATGCCTCTCCCTTTCATTCCTGTACAAGAAATGTTTTATCTCCGTAAACTTTGGTACTATGTATTTAATATTCATGATATTGGCCGTGGTACTTCAATTTTCTATACGTACACAGAGGGTGAAGCTCTAAGGGGTCCTAATGAAGTATGCAGCTGTCTTCTGGATTTCATTAACCAGATCTCTGAAGAAGTAAAGATCCTGTATGTCTTCAGCGACGCATGTGCTGGCCAGAATCGCAACCACACATTAACTAGGTTGCTTGCAACGCTAACAATGAATGGTAGATTCTCAGTTATCACCAGTCTACCCAATCCGAGGCCATAGTTTTCTGCCATGTGACAGAACATTTTCAGTCATTAAACGACAAGTTCGAAGATTGGATCGGATTTACTCTCCAAACCAGTATGATGACATCATTCGAAATGCCAGGAAACTCAACCCTCCATATGAAGTAAAGAGGCTTCTAAACAACCAGGTACTCAACTTCAAAGGCTGGTGGCCACAGTATTTCAAGAAAACATGTAAAGATATTGAAAATAAAAATTTGACATTCAACATCAGTAAGTACAGACAACTTGTATTTACTCAGAAGATGAAAGGCTGTGTCGAGGCTTCCGAATACATTGATGGTCTGCACCATGGAACTTTCAGGTTGAAAAAACAAGATTATGTGGAACTTCCTACTACTGCAGCATATACTGGGAAACTTGGAATCAACATCAAAAAGATACAAGACATCTCAAAAGTCACGCACTACATACCTGATGAGTACAAGTCATTCTATGAAGATATCCTTAAGTATCCAACTTCAAATACAGCAGACAGTGATAAGGATGAATGAAGACTCGTATCATGGTCAGCATTGTGTAAAGTAAAAACAGTTTAAAGTGTTTTTTTTACTATTAAAACATTTTATGACACAAAAAACATAATAGTTAATTATTTTTATCGATTGACAAAACATTGAGTGGAAAAAGGATACTATTCCAACAGATTTAATAATTAATAATTACTAAACAAGTAAGTATTTAACTATGAGATTTTTTGAGCGAACACTTAATGATTAGCTCTACAATTCACTAATAGTAAATTTTCCGATAGCACTCTTAGCTTTTTCTGTAAACTTATTTTTTTTGTTTTCCCACAAACTAGGAAGTTGGAATGTTATCCTTTTTCCACTCACCCGTTCAATTATATCCAAGAACTCAACTACATTAAGTATATGGCAAAAACCAATGGCTATAATGAAGAATTCATAGATAAGCTCGTAAAAAAACAAAAAAGGAAGAACAACATAACCAACATAACTAAACTAGAAAAAGAATCTGACAACAACAAGAAAACATGGATAACACTTACATACACAGGAAAAGAAACGACAAAATTAGCCAATGCACTAAAGAAAGCCGATAAAAACGTAAAAATAGCATACAGAACCAATAACAAATTAAACAACATAATAAACAATAACATTGAAGAAAATAACATTTTCAACAGCAAAGGAGTTTATAAACTGACATGTAAGGACTGCAACAAATTTTATATAGGAAGGACAAACAGGAGTTTTAACATCAGATTCAAAGAACATTTTCGAGACTTCATTCACGCAGAAGGTAAATCAAGCTATGCAAAACACGTTATCCATGAAGGACATCGCATGTTAAATATTGAAAACACCCTAACAGTAATGCACAGAGAAAATAATCCAGCGAAGATAAACGTACTCGAAGAGATGGAAATCATGAAAGCAGCTCACAACGACAGCCTGATAAACGAAAACGAACCAAATACATGCAACCCCCTCTACCAGATCTTCAGTGAAACACCAGTTTTGAATCCTGCCGATGATGGGACAAGTCCCGAAAGCGCTACAGTTAAATGATAATTAAGTTGAGGAGACGGACCTTTCAGGTGAATATTCTATAATTTTATATTAATATTAGTTGAACACAGAAACACAGAGACGCTATATTTAAAAATCAATTTCTATGGATTAAATGTCCAAAATAACAACAAAATAATATTATCATCATCATCATCATAGTACATTCACGAATTTAGGCCATTTGTTGACCTGTTTCGGCCTCAAGAGAAACACCATCCAGAAGTCTTTTGAGTGGACGTCCTGGTCTTCTTCTTCCTGCAGGTTGATATCTTAACATTAGTTTGGGTATTCTGTGATCTTCCATTCGATGAACATGTTGTATCCATCTTGACTTATAATCAGAAATTTTGTTTTCTAAAGATTCCATGTGTAATTCTTCTAAGATGTCTTCATTTTTTTTGTGATCTAGTAGTGTGTATCCTGCAGTCCTCCGAAGATATCTCATTTCAGCAGATCTAAGTCTCTGTATATCCTTCTGTTTCAACGTCCATACTTCGCTACCATACAAAAGAGTTGGAAGAGCCAGTAATATTAAATATAGATAAAATACACCTTCCTAGATTTTTGAAGCAAAAAGAAAAAAAAATCAAATTTTTTTACCCAAATAAGTAGGCCTACTGGGTGCCCTTAATTTCTTTACAAATTTAATTTTGATTCGTTCTTCTCCAAAGTTCTTTATTTGTTATAACCTTACAAGGATTGAGAACTAACTAACTAACTCACTCACTGGCACTATCGAACCCGTAGGTTCATGGCCGCGCGGACAGAAGCTCTCCATACATCCCTATCCTGAGCTAATGCTTTCCAATCATCCCCTGTATAATCTACTTCCCTCAAATCATAGTTAATGTTATTCTCCCACCTCACTCTTGGTCTACCAACTTTCCTCTGGTTTTCCTTCAAGAAGCTTCCATGCACTTCTTTCATTTCCCATTCGTGTCACATGTCCTGCCCATCGCAGTCTACGAGACTTAACTGTTCTCATTATATCTGGCTTCCTATAAAGGCCATGTAATTCGCTGTTTGTAGTCTTCTCCATTCACCTGTCTGTTCATCTCTCTTTGGTCCAAAAATTTCCCTAAGAACTTTATTCTCAAATACTTGTAATCTCCTTTCCTCACTTAAAGTAAGAGCCCATGTTTCACAACCATATAATATAACAGGTAGAATAATAGTTTTATATATTTTCCAAGATTGAGTCTACGTATAATTTCTTTGTAATCATAGTTTAATTTTCCTTAGATTTTTCCATCCAAAAAAATAGACTCAGCCGGATTTGAAACAGCGTATCTCGGAACCAGAAGCAAGGAGTGTAACTCGTCGTAGACCACGAGATCTTAACAAAGAGTTAATTTTTAAGGATGGAAGTGTTTGTTGGGAACTCTTGACACAAAACGTGGTATGTGTGTCATATGCCATGCGACTGAACATCACAACTTGACATCCACTTACATGTCCATTGTGTTGGCTGAGAACCAGGACACAAAATTACCGTATTTACTAAAGAAAATACTTTGTTTTGAATATGCATATGTATGAATACTAACTGCTTTGACGGTATAATCATCACGAAGCGTTCATGATAACATTGACTGTAACCAGCGGTCTAATGCTCCAGAAAACATCTTAGCACCATTGCAAAAATATTGTATTTACTTGCTTAATTCACGCCATTGTATAATGCATGCACCGTGAATTTTATGTATTCATAATCATCCGTCACGTATTAGGCCTTTGTAGACCTGTTTCGGCCCCATCTAGCAGTCTTTTAAGAGGTCTTCCTGGTCTATGATGTCCTTTAAGTATATATTGCATCAAGGGGCAGTACGTTATAGGCTGGTAGTAATGTCACTAAATTCACTGTTTTAATTATTGTGAATTGTTGTAAATAGTTGATGCCCTACCTCGGTAGCTAGTCGATTCCTGTTTCAGGGTGAGCGCTAAGATTCCTATCTATATAGGGTTCGGAAGGAGAAATGCGTGGAAAGCAGACAATAGTTAATTATTTAAATTATTTTATTTTTCATCTCTGCCACTTAACTACACTTTACACTGTAAATATAAAACTTTTCTGTCCCTGGCCTTCGATATTTCACTAATGAGGACTAGCAAATGACTTATGAATTTGAGAAATTTTCCCTAAGTCCATAATCGTTTTTACAAGACATTTTAACCATATGATTTAGATCTTCTTCCTACGAAGTGTTGAGTATAAGTCCCTTAATTTGTCCTCATGAGTTTCGTATCGAAGTCAGGACCCTTTATTCCCACATATGATCGTACACCCTAACTCTGATTTTGATTGGTTAGAATATTCAATCACATGTCTTCTAAGGACGTAAATATTTTATTTAAGTTCCCACCTACATTTGTAATTTTATTCTCACGGCTAGGGAGCGTGTTTACCAGTTTGGGCTTCCCGCGGTTGTAAATTTGGAGATTGAAGTTTCTCCCAAACGTGATTTATCAAACTAGACCCGGCTTAAGATTCTCAGGCCTAATTTGGGGAGTTACATGTTTATGACCTCTTGTTACTTAGGCTTTCCTACCGCTCCTTTGTGAGAACTATTTACCAATATGATATATATTTAATTTACTTTGTATTTTATCATTAGTTCATTCTTTGTTAATAGATTAATCGTATATATTTATAACTATACTAGATTAGAGATCAGTTATTCGCTACAATAATCATTTTTGGGATTCTTGAATTATCCATTCTTTTTACATGGTTCAGACAGTTTAATTTATATCTGTTGAGTTTTCTTCTACTGATTCTACTTCTATTTGTTCAAAAATGTATTCATTCTTTTTTTTTTCGATCTAGAAGAGCGTATCCTGCTGGCCTGAGAAATTTCGTTTTCGTTGCTTTGATTCTGCTCCTGTCTCTTTTTCTTAATGTCCAAATCTCACTTCCATATAAAAGGGAGGGTAATGCCAAAGTATTATAGTCTATATTTTTATTTTTGTGGATTTTTGTACAAATTTAGTTTTTAATGTATTAGGCTATTTATTTACATAAAATATGGTTGATTGGTTGGTTGGTATCTAATATCGAGCACTAGACAATGAAATAATTCGCTCCAATATTTAGCAGTTCACCGCTGTGGTCTCGAGGTAGCGTGCTGCCTTGTCACGCAGCAGACCCGGGTTCGATTCCCGGTCGGGACAGGCTCCTGGGTGAGGTTTTTGTCGGGGGTTTTCTTCACCTGTAAGACAAGCGTCAGGAAGCTTAGGGCCCAACGGTCCCCGAAAATCATCCGGCCATTATCATCATCTTTATCATTATCATCATCATCCTTCACCGGTGTGGAAAGCAACGGTAAACTACCACACCTATAATTCCCTAGTAAAGCTGCAAAGGATAGCTTGAAAATGCTATGATTGCAGTAAAAGACCTGCCCTCGGGCAGAATTACTCATCGTCATCTTAAGGCACGACAACTTCAAAAGTGAAAGTTTTGGCCTTCTCAACAATCCCCCTCCATGCCAATCTGTCTCTTCCATATTCAAGTTAGTCACTTTCATTTTCCTTAGATCGTTCATTGTGTCATCCTCCCATCTGATCTTCGGTCTTCCTACACCTTTGCCTACTATAGGTTTCCATTTGTAGGGCAGAATTACTATGGATGGAATATTTAGCAGGAAGGCTGGTCTCTTATACAAAAACTGGACAATGGCGGAGATGATTTCGTTCCATATCTTCATTTAAATTGCCAAAAAAAAAAACATTTAGGTGAATTTGCTGTGCCAAATCTGTGTAGATGTTATTTAGACGGTTGTGTCCTGTTAGTAGTCTGAATGTTGCCACTATGGATTTTCTTTGTAATGTTGTAAGTTTGTAAATTTTCCCAATCCTTTCCACATGTTTTGGTGGGTGGTGTATTCTTCTCTAAGTTTAATGATATACTGAAAGCAAACTGAAATAGAAGTTGGGTTGGAGACAGTTTCGCTACTTTTTTTTTTTTTTTTGGCTAGGAAATAAGCTGCTTCATTGCCTGCCACTCACGATGCGCCGGAATTCATTGAAGTACTACATCAAATTGTTTTATACGCTAATTTTCACATCACCTTCAATGTGGTGTGTTTTTAATAATGCGCGTCACAGTCCAGAAGTCTCTTGTTTTATAAAAGGTCACATGTGTAATCTGATGAACTAATTCCATCTGATTGTATCGCTGCCAACTTTATTGCAGACTCAAAAAAATACGATTACTGCATAGCTTTGTATATATTACTGTGCTTGAGGCTATGGTACATAATTTATTTACAAAGGAAGAACAAGAAATATTATATGTTAGGAATAATATACTATATATTAGTATCCAGACTTATTCCCTGTGGGCTATTAATGACGTACGAATGATAATGACGTAATTATTATCAATGTGGATTTAGAACAAGTAGGTCTACAATAGATCAGATTAAAAAAAGCAAAGCCGTTAAAGTAACTAACTCACTCACTGGCACTATCGAACCCGTAGATTCATGACCGCACGGACATAAGCTCTCCATACATCCCTTTCCTGAGCTAATGTTTTCCAATCATCTCATATATAATATACTTCTCTCAAATCATGTTTTACCATTCTTGGTTTACGAACTGGGCTTTTTCCTCTGATTTTCCTACAATAAGCTTCCATGTCCCTCTTTCATTCCCTATACGTACCACACGTCCAGCCCCTCGCAGTCTACGAGACTTAACTGTTCTTATTATATATGGCTTCCTATAAAGATCACGTAGCTCACTGTTATGTTTTTTTATTCAATGCCCCAGGTTGTCATTTCGACATTTCTGGTGTTCTCTCCTGGCATTGGCGTAATTCTAACACACTTCTGAGATTTGGGCACCTGGAAGGTGGGGTTACGACCGCCCCGACGATATGATGAGTGATGATAATGATAGTAGTGCACCACTATCTACAGGTGAGGAAAAAAACCGGAAAAAAAACTCGCCCAGAAAATTTGTCCCGATTGGGGATCGAATCCGGGCCCGCTGCGTGACAAGACAGCACGCTACCTCGAGACCGTATTGGTGGTTTCTCCATTTACTTGTCTATTCATCTCTCTTTGGTCCAAAATTTTCCTAAGAACTTCATTATCAAATACTCGTAATCGCTTTTCCTCCCTTAAAGTAAGAGTCCATGTTTCACATCCATAGGCTATAATATAACTGGGAGAATAATAGTTTTATATGTGTTCAGTTTAACTATTTTTTATTTATTTTCTTTCTTTCTAGTGTTAGAGAGAGCGAATTAGTTACACGCTTAAAGGTAAAACCATTATTGGACCAATAAGAATGCAGTTATACATCTGGTAAGTTTACATTACAACTGGAATTTAGCCCGAAAGAGGTAATAGCACGCCATTAAACTCATTAGTCCCTCTTTTAAGACGCAGAGATCTGAATGGAAATCTCGTTGTGAAGATGTTTCTGCGTAAATTACCACCAAAACGATCATTATGTCATTAAACATTAGTGGTCCATTTACGGTATCTCAGATGTCTGGCTATGGTCTAGACCAAGGATGCCCAAACTACGGCCCTCCACCACTTTCTATCCGGCCCCTGTAGGCCTGTAGCGTTCCATTTTATAACATTAGTACATCAGTAATGGAACCAGAACTTGTGAAATGTGTTGTAACGACATGGCAAGAAAAGTAGCAAATCAACACACGCTTATAATAATAATAATAATAATAATAAAATAATAATAATAATAATAATAATAATAATAATAATAATAATAATAATAATAATAATAATAATAATAATAATAATAGATAGGTAGGTAGGTAGGTAGATAGATATATCATCGGTTGATTAATGTCTTTGACATCGTCCGATTCCCGATAGTCAATTTTGTCGGTCCATCTAGTCTCCTGGTTGTAGATGTTTCTCCTTCATGTATAAATAAATATATTCCCTGACTCCAGGAGGTTTGAGGTCTTCCTTTGCCTCGCCTTCCTCAGGGTTCCATTCCAAAACAGATTTTGGTTGCCGATCCACTTCCATTCGCTGGACATGTCCGTACCATCTTAAGTGCTGAGTTTTAATATAATCTAAAATAGTGTCTTCAATCTTCATTTTTCTCCCTTATAACTGAGTTCCTAATTTTTTCTCTTCTTGAAATTCTTGCTGCCCTTCATATAAAATCCATTTCTGTTGCCAAAAGATACTTATTTGTTTTTTGTTGTTAATGGCCAAAGTTCTGCTCCATAAGTAATTATGCTTTTAACAATTGTATGCGTATTCATTTTATTTTTATTACTTTTATTATTATTATTATTATTATTATTATTATTATTATTATTATTATTATTATTATCTATCTTCGGGTATTTACAGCTGCTGCGGTCTTCTCGTGCCAAACCTCCAAAGCCTACGACCATGGGCATCTTCAATGCTTAGCCCTCTTACTTGCAATATTGCCTTCCTGTTTTCCTTCCATGTTAACTTTGGTCTCCCTATTTTCTTCTTACTGGTCGGTTGCCATTGATATAGTTGCTTCGGCCATTGCTCATCTTCCATTCTTAAAACATGTCCTAACCACTTTAATTCCTTTTTCTCTATTCTTTCAATTGTGCTTTCTTCTGCTTCCATTATGTTTCTAATTTCCTTATTTGTGACATGTTCTAATTTGACTTTCTGGCACTTCTGCGTAAATAATCCATTTAATAATAATAATTCATTCAACTACAAGCCAAGAGGTGCAAGGAATGTAGGAAGGCCAGTAAAAAGATGGCAGAACAACTGTGAGGCTGAACAGGCAATTTGCCTAGCCCGTGAAGTGAATACTACTACTACTACTACTAATAATTATAATAATAATAATAATAGTAATAATAATAATAATAATAATAATAATAATAATAATAATAATAATAATAATAATAATAATAATAATAATAATAATGGATTTTGTACGAAGGGCGGCAAGAATTTCAAGAGGAGAAAAAATTTGGAACTCAGTTATAAAGGAGAAAATGAAGATAGAAGACACTATTTGAGATTATATTAAAACTCAGCAATTAAGGTGGTAAGGGCACGTCCAGCCAATGGAAGAGGATCGGCTACCAAAATGTGTTTTTGAATAGAAACTTGAAGGAAGACGAGGCAGAGGAACACTTAAAACCTCCTGGAGTCAGGGAATATATTTATAGCCTACATGAAGGAGAAACATCTACAACCAGGAGATTGGATGGCGCGACAAAATTGGCTATTAGGAATCGGACGATGTCAAAGACATTAATCAACCGATGATCTGTCTAATGTAATTTATTTTGTTAGGTTAGGAAGAGGGAAGTTGATGTACGTTCATTTTTATAAACATTTGGGAATTTATTGCGAAAGTTGGTAACACCGGTTTTTACTGTAACAATCTCAATGGTTTAATTCATTGGGAATCTGCTAAAAGATTAATTTGATACCATTCACTTGCCAAGTCCCCACATCAAGTGCTGCTGCTAAAAAGCATGACACTGGAACTGTGTTAGTGGGATAACATGAGAAATTTACGGATCATGCAGCGACGTTTTCAGTGAGTATTGCTAATTACATTTACAAACGCCAGCGTGAAGGTCGGGGTAAATAATATACCAGTTCTAATATCATGAAGCTTTTTGCGGATGACCAGATAGGCCTACTTACTAGCAAATTAAAAACTACTTAGTTGCAAAGACCAATGTATGTGTTACAGACGTTATGTGAGAATTATCTAATATATAAAAATCAATGTTTGTTTGTTTGTTTGTGTGTTGGTTTGTTTGTTCGTATTCTATGCGCGGTCATACCGCTGATCCATTTTGATGGGTTTTTTTGCAAAATGTTCAGGAGATTCCCGGGATGAACATAGGCTATAAGAGAGTGTGGTATTCAAACCCTTCACCACTAAATATCACCCTTTGTAGTGAAAACGTGAAATAAAGTCCCTATTTTGACGCTTAAATGGCTTACGCTGCCTAAACCATAACATATACACCAATTAATGTACACAGAATTGAATATCTCACAAAACTCTACAAAAAAGTCCTCGACAGCATATGTTTATCTTTTACGGATAACTCACAATAACCATTTTTGTCTTTCATTGATACCAAGAAGACCGGGATAAGTAGATTCCCGGGCAAGCGTTCATCCGATTGAGATGGGGCTTTTTGAAAAATGTTCAGAAGATTCCGGGGATGAACATAGGCTATAAGAGAGTTGTAATACTCAACTCCTTCACCACCAAATATCACCCTTTGTAGCGAAGACGTGAAATAAAGTTCCTATTTTGACGCTTAAATTTTAAATGGCTTACGCTGCCTAAACCATAACAAGTACACCAAATTAATGTACACAGAATTGAACATCTCAAAAAACTCTACAAAAAAGTCTCGACAGCATATGTTTATCTTCTACGGATAACTCACAATAACCATTTTTGTCTTTCATTGATGACAAGAAGATCGGGATAAGCAGATTCCCGGGCAAGTATAACATGAGTACCAACAGCGCACGGCTGGTGGTAAAAACACATTAACATTTATTTAGGAGTAGCAGCGCACGCCGGGTATTAGCTAGTCTATATATAAATAGACAAGGACAAAACAATTAAATATAATTTTCCCCTCTGTTTGTCAACCGATTTTATTTAGTAGCTATTGACGAGCTGTAGTGTTATCATAAGTAATGCCACGCGTGATTTCCAATTTATCTACAGGATTTGGAAATCAAGAGTGGCATTTGTTAGGACTATTTAATGAATAAAATTAAGCTGCTTACTCACAAATTGTTATTTAAATATAGTTATTTTAAAATATTTATATATTTAATGTAAACGGCGATGTTTGAAAGCAAACACACAATTATCAGATGTGTAGGTCGAAGGAATCTGTTCATTATTTGCTATATTTAATGTATTTGTTAGAGTCATTCACTGCAAAATAATGCTCTGACCTGTTCAGAATATTAAAAAGGGGGAGCTTTCTTTAATATGATAAACAGAAGTAGATAAATATCGAGGTGAAACACCACTGTGATTGGTTGTAAAACAATATTCATCGAAACGTGATTGGTCATTGACTCCCATTTGGGACATGAGTTAAATAGCCTTTTTTTTTTGATACAGTTAATTCTGCCGTTTTAACTGCATGGCAGTGTTTATAGAAAATATTCATGGTGCAAGAGTTACATTTCTTCCAGAGAAGCGTATGAAGTACAAAGGCAATGTCCGAAAAAATATCTGCCGTTTTTAACTGCAAGGCACTACAATACAGCGCCAAAGCTCCCATTTAAACTGTAGGAAAGTAATACATGTAGGCTACAGGTGTTCATAACAGAGGTAGACGATCATCCTGCCAGTGTAGAGATTACATGTGGTCAGCATGTCGGGTTCCCCAGCCGTTATAGCTGGTTTTCTCAACGTGGAGCCGCTACTTATTGTAGCTACCCAAATTTCTCACGATGTTGGGTGCTGATTTAGAATATATCACCCACATCATCAGTTACACTACAACATGATTATACATTTTTTGGGAGGTATAAAAATTGCTGATTAAATTATGATTATGGTCAAATTTCTACCACTTGGAGAACAACTAGTAATTTTAAAATTGCACAACGAAAGTCGATATATAACTTTCTTTTATTTAACAAGTTTTAAATGTATACAATATCTTCCTGTGTCCAATATTTTTTAATGCCCCAGGTTGTATTTTTATTGGACATTTCTGGTGTTCTCTCCTGACATTGGCGTACTTGTAACCCACTTCTGAGGTTGGGGCGCCTGAAAGGCGGGGTTACGTTGCCCCGATGATATGATGGGTGATGATGATGATAGTGGTGCGTCAGGAGAGTCCCTAAACCTAAACTTAATCTAATATGAATATGAATGATGATGATTGCGATAGTTATATGATGTTCGGGGACCGTTTGGGCCTTAAAATTTCCTGATATTTGTCTTATATGTGAGGAAAAACCTCGATAAAAATCTCGCCCAGGAAACTGTCCCGACCGGGGATCGAACTCGGGCCCGCTGCGTGACAAAGCAGCACGCGACCTCAAGACCACAGCGGTGGACCCTGTGTCCAATATTAAGTTTTGATTATCTTCCTCCATTCATCTCTATCCTTCCAGTCACTATCCTGCAGTCCTCTGTCCTTCATCAAATTTATAATTCCCTCTATCCATGTCTTCTTAGGTCTCCCTCTTCTTTTCCTCCCATTTGGAACCCACTCCAAACTTTTAACTGGCAATTTGAACCATTCGACTCACTTGCATTGGGCTTTTTAACATTGTTTATTTTTTCCAGTGAGCAGGAAACTGGCCTCATGTATCAACCCCCAACCTGGAAGACCAGTGGTCCCGCGCCGTGGCCGAGTGTTTAAGGCTAAGGAGTAAGGTGTTGGTTTAGATCTAGGCAGTTGTTCAATACGATATCCTTTTTTTGGAGAGCTGTTTCATTCCACAGTGGGAGGGTAGCCATTGAAGGACAACTTCTTTACCACAGTTTTCGGAATTACATAAAAGTTTAAAAATGGATTCCATTGAAGTACTTCTTCCTGACTATTTAACTAATGCCCCAAATGGTAGTCAATTATCAATCACGTTTCAATTAATTTTGTTTTACAACCCATGACAGTCGTGTTTCACCTCGATATTTTTCGAATTCTGTTTACCAAAATAAAGAAAGCTCCTCCGTTTTAATATTTTGATAATTGACGGATTCCTTTGAATTACACATTTGATAATTGTGTGTTCAATAATTGTGTTTTTAAATAATAATTTTTCAGAGTTGTTTCCTAAAAAAATAATTAATAACCTATAATGTTGGTTATAATATACAGTTTGATATGTTTCATTTTTTCTCAGTACGGTGCATTCTTACAATATTGCTATCCTATTTGGCAATAAATAGTATGATCTAGTTGCAGTGGATGAACAAATGAAGCATAACAAACGTTTCTCGTTTGTTTTCAAACAACGGCGTATGCATTGAATATATAAATATTTAAAAATAACTATATTTCAATAATGATTTGTGAGTAAACAGCTTAATTTTATTTGTTATTTAGTCCTAACAAAAGCCACTCTTGATTTCAAAGTTCTCTAGATAGATTGGAAATCACTCGTGGCATTACCTATAATGAACTGCAGCAACAAATTAAGGAAGAGTAACTTTTATTATGGTTTGATATAACATGAATTACGTCATCTGGTGATGTAAGATTTACCACCTGCTAGACCAGTCATCGCCTGTACATACGAATGTTGAAAATATCGCGCCCACATTACGTAACTATCCAGTTAACCACATGTTCAGTCAATATTTACTATATACCACTGCAAAGATAAAGTGTAGGTTTCAGTAGACCGTTGAGGTAGTAGAAGGTTAAGGCATGGTTAAGGCTCCCACTTTTTAGACATTCGACGCTTGTTGTCAGCCCTGCGTTACAAGCGTCTGGTACTTATTTACGTTAGAGGCTGAGTCGATCCCAGGGTCGGTGCCATCAGAAGGTTTGGATCAATTTTCAAAATCCTGATCCCACCGGGACTCGAACTCTTCACCTTCTGGATTAAAATTCATTGCCATAACTAACTACGCTACTCTGTGCCCCCACTATTATTGTATATTTACATATTTTGTGATGAAGGTCTATACGTACCAGAAATACATTATATAATGGAAATGGACAGCAAATGACAAATGAGGAAAATTTTGAATAAGTGACCGAATTCAAATAACTAGAAACAATAAACAGGAATGAGATGCACAAAGATATTAAACATAGGCTAAATTCTGGAAAAACATGCTATTTTGTGACTGTTGTCGTCCCCACTTCTTTCAAAATACGTTAAACTGAAAATATATACAACTGTTATTCTCCCAATTATGTTAAATGGATGCGAAACATGGTCTCTTAGACCTTTTTTAAGGGAAGAAAAAAACGAGTATTTCAGAATAAAGTAGTTAGGAAAATTTTTGGTCCAAAGAGGGATGAACAAACAGGTGAATGGAGAAGACTACATAACAGTGAGCTACATTATCTTTATAGGAATCCAGATGTAATAAGAACAGTTAAGTCTCGTAGACTGCGATGGCAGAACATGTGGCACGAATCGGGGATGATAGAGGTGCATGTAAATTTCTTATAGGAAAACCAGTAGGAAAACGCCGAGTTGGTAGACCAAGATTGAGGTGGGAGAATAACATTAACTTGATTTGAGGGAAGTAGATTATACAAGAGAATGATTGGAAAACATTAGCTCAGGATAGGGATGTATGAAGAACTTACGTTTGCGCGGACATGGACCTACGGGTTCGATAGTGCCAGTGAGTTAGTTAATAGCATTTTTTGGCACACCTTAATATATATATAGGGCCTATATATATACATTACTAGAAATCACATGACGAACGTGTTTTTAAGAATGAATTGGTCCTACAATACAAACTTACAAATAGATAGAGAGAGAGCCCATTTGAAAAGACGGATAGATCAATTCCAAGTACATTAAAAACTCCTTATTCGCGGGGGATATGTTCTGCAAATACGAGTATGTCGCAAATACAGAAACCGCGAATATATGGAATGGTAATTTGTATGGGTATATAGGGGATACGCTTTATAGGAAGCCAGATATAATGAGGACAGTTAAGTCTCGTAGACTGCGATGGGCAGGACATGTGGCACGAATGGGGAATGAAAGGCGTGCATGGAAGCTTCTTGTAGGAAAACCAGAGGGGGAACGCCCAGTTGGTAGACCAAGAATGAGGTGGGAGAATAACATTAACTATGATTTGAGGGAAGTAGATTATACAGGGGATGATTGGAAAACATTGGCTCAGGATAGGGATGTATGGAGAGCTTATGTCCGCGCTGCCATGCACCTACGGGTTCGATAGTGCCAGTTAGTTATAAGGGACATGTTCCAGTGTTCTAAAATAAAGTAAAAATTATCAGGACAAAATCAATTAATGATAGATTTTGAACAATTTTTATTAATTGTTACTGCCAGGTTTAGGCATGGGCTTAAAGAACTTAGAATTATTTTTCTGTTTTGTCGCTTTTAAAAAGTCTTTCAATTCAAATTGATATTCAGCTGTGAATTCAGCGATAGAATTCCTTATTTTGTCATCGGATTTCTTGACGAATCCTACAGTTGATTAATTAACATTGAAATAGCGTGATGTAAACAACTCGTCAACGCTTAAACGGTCAAGCATTTATATTTTTATTTTAAGCGGTAACACTGTTTTTTTTTTTCCGTTTCGGAGCTAATTTCCTTTTACTCGACATTATAAATTGGAAACAAAGCAGAAGAGATATGTGTCATTCAATCAAAATTATTGCAACGAATGACAAGTTGATTCAATGAAACACCGATTATGATGAGGGCGGCATATCAACGGACATACACTCTAATTCAACCCAGGAAGTTACTACAGACCTTACGGGTTACGCCAGTGTGCTCCTACGTACAGGGGGTCCATCCATAGTAATACTGCCCGAAGGCAGGTCCTTCACTGCAAACATAGCATTTTCATGCTATGCTTGCAGCTTTACTAGGGAATTGTAGGTGTGGTAGCTTCCCCTTGCTTTCCACACCAGTGAAGGATGATTATGATGATGATGATGATAATGATGATGATGATGATGGCCATATGATTTCGGGGACCGTTTGGGCCTTAATGCTTTCCTTACATTTGTCTTACAGGTGAGTAAAACCCCGATAAAAACCTCACCCAGAAAAACTGCCCCGACCGGAGATCGAACCCGGGCCCGCTGTGTGAACAAGGCAGCACGCTACCTCGAGACCACAGCGGTGGACGTACTTTTTCCAAATCTATGTACTATACATTTAAAAAACATAGTTTTCCTTTTACGGTATGCAAACTAGTTTTATAGTAAACATGAGAGTCGACACTTTCACACAGGATAGTACAGGATCGCACGAGCTCATTGACAAGTGATAACTGTTTTTTTTCTCTAAGAGGGGGGTGGCTTGGACGGCTACAACTTACAACTCTGTACCTGCTGTGTTGCATACTTCAGTTTTATTTAAGGATTTGTCTCAAGAAAATACCGTTAAAATGGCAACCCAGTTCTCTATTCCAAACCCACAGTAACTTCCTGGGTTGAATCTGACTGTAGCGGTGCGTGAAATACGACGGCGGTGGCTCTTAACAACGAACTACAGACTTAGTAACAATAAGGTTTGTTTTACTTTGATATTAATTTGTCCATTTGGTTTGAATCGCTCTTTGTAAAAGCCGCTTTGGCACGTGCCTGCAGTAAAAAAGTTGCCGATGCATTAATAAAGGATACTAATCCTTCTAATATACCGACTGAATCCGCGAATAAAGAAATTTTTAGCCGCGAATACAAGAACTGTGTCGCAATTTTTTAACCCGCGAATAAGGAGTTTTTACTGTAGAAGATAGAGAGAGCGCCAATTTGAAGAGAAGGATAGAACAATCAATGTACTTCGATACGAGATCAAGCTAACAGACTTATATCACACTTTTGCTGCTGATGATGATAATAAAATGTGCAAAACTGAAAAGTAGACTAACTCGAAGTACG
Source organism: Diploptera punctata (assembly GCA_030220185.1). NCBI lineage: Eukaryota > Metazoa > Arthropoda > Insecta > Blattodea > Blaberidae > Diploptera > Diploptera punctata. Next base: position 462,675 of record JASPKZ010007819.1, read on the forward strand.
GGTTGGTGAATTGTGACCAGGTCGTTAACACCAAACAAACTTACCTTGTTTTGATATCGTCCTGTACGCACTATAATACACTGTAACAACATAAACACGTGAAGGAGACTGGTCTCTGTGTGCAGATTTCTAGTTTTCTCCTCGAACCGTGCCCTTCTCCCCACTAACCACACTTCTGGAGTGGGGGCATTTTTTTTTTCTTTCTACCGCTGGTTGATTGCATTAACGTGTGTAGGAAGTTGAGTGTACCGGACATTGGAGGCTCCTATCACTGATCTTATCTCTGTTTACATGTCCAAAGGCCCGCATGTGTCATACGAGCCCTATGGACATTTTTAGCAGTGCTGTCAATTACAATAAACCTGGTGCCAGAAATATGTTCCCTTATCAGCTGCAGGGTCGCATATTCTTCTACCAAAATGTAATCAACAACACTTTAGTTATACTCATGAAAGAAAAACGTATAATTGTTTTACAAGTAACATCTTATATAAATATATAATTCTTCTGTATGTGTGTTGTGTTTGTCACTCTAACTCCTCCTAAACGACTCGATCGATTTTGATGATTTTTTTTGTGTGGTCTGATTGGGTTCCTCGATGGTTTATGTTTATAATTTGACCCTCTAAAACCATTAGGTGTAGGAGTTCATCTGAAGTGAAAATGTAAAAATCGCTCTAGCGGTCACATTTAACAATGAACTACATGGTCTTTATAGGAAGCCAGATATAATAAGAACAGTTAAGTCTCGTAGACTGCGATGGGCAGGACATGTTGCACGTATGGGGAATGAAAGACTTGCATGGAAGCTTCTTGAAGGAAAGCCCGAGGGAAAACGCCCAGTTGGTAGACCAAGAATGAGATGGGAGAATAACATTAACTATGATTTGAGGGAAGTAAATTATACAGGGAATGATTGGAAAGCATTAGCTTAGGATAGGGATGTATGAAGATCTTATGTTCGAGCGGCCATGAACCTACGGGTTCGATACTGCCAGTGAGTAAGTAAGTAAGTAAGCGGTCACATTTTTCGATGTTTCACAACGAAACTCAGTATATCGTATTAAAATAAACCACGGTAGGTATTATCCAAAAATGAGGAAAACCCGACAATTAGGAGTGGAGGTTTACTTGAAATCCGAAATTCAATACTGCCTAAACAACTTGACTGATTTTGATTCAATTTTTGTGTGTGTTTGAGTGGGTCCCTGGATGGTTTAGACTGACAATTGGACCCTGTAAAATCATTAGGCGTAGGAGTTCATCTTAAGTGAACATTTAAAAATCGCTCTAGCGGTCACATTTTTCGATATTTCACAACGAAACTCAGTATATTGTATTAAAATCGACAGAGGAAGGTATTATCAAAAAATGAGCGATATCCGACAATTAGAAATGGAAGTTTACCTGAACGCCATGTTCGGTTCGTCTCAGCATATACACCATACAATTTAATTAATATTTAATACTTAATTTATTTAGGCGTAGCAATGCACGCCGGGTATTATTCCTTGATAATGGCAAGTGGGATCATGTCGAAACATGTGAATCAGTGGACAGTGGCCAACCTTGAATCCATGACGCGGAAAACACAAGAAAACTTTATTAATCATACTTATATCCGTGAAAATCTACAATATAATATATATATATATATCTTTGTGATGACTTTTTAAGATCATGTAATATGGCTGTTCCTTCCTCAATTAATTGATTGGTTGAAATAGATTTATTGAATAAAATGGTTGGATCAAAGTTTTTTCTTATAATGATGTTAATTTTTATCACTTTTTTGGGCAGCTAATACCTTAATACATATTTTCTTATATTTTAATTTCTTTATCCTGGTTGAGTTAAGACCATCTTCCACTCACCAGGACAAACATGTTACATCAGAATATAACATTCACAATTAACTCTAATATTAAATACTGAATGAAAAGTCCACTGCTGTGGTCTCGAGGTAGCGTGCTGCCTTGTCACGCAGCGGGCCCGAGTTCGATCCCCGGTCGGGACAGTTTTTCTGGGTGAGGTTTTTATCGGGGTTTTTCCTCACCTGTAAGACAAATGTCAGGAAAACTTTAAGGCCCAAACGGTCCCCGAAATCATATTGTCATCATCATCATCCTTCACCGGTGTGGAAAGCAACGGGAAGCTACCACACCTACAATTCCCTAGTAAAGCTGCAAGCATAGCATGAAAATGCTATGATTGCAGTGAAGGACCTGCCTTCGGGCAGAATTACTATGGATGGAAGATAATATCTATTATATTACGATCTATAGGCCTATTACAAACCAGTTAATAATAGTTAAGATTAAGACTAAAACTAATAATAAAATGTACACAAGCAAGATAAATTTAATTCTTTGCTAGACTGCCCCTGTCTAATGTACATAAAAAAAATAGTCATAAACTAATCTGTTGGTTGTATAATATTTAAAACAAACAAATGAAAATATTTGTTTAAAAAAAGGCGGCTCCGTGATGCAAGTGGTTAGACCCTCGTCTCTCACCGCTGGTGGGGTCCCGAGATCGAGTCTCGGTCACTCCATATGGGTCTCATGGTAGACGAAACGGAGCTTGGGCAGGTTTTTCTCGGGTTTTTCTCCCGTTTTCCCCTGCCACAATTTAATTCCACCATTTCTCCATATTCATCTTATCCAGTTAATTTCATCTGCCCACGTCATGGTGCGTCATACGTGGTCCGCCGGCACCCTTATCATTCACAAACCTCTATATAGGGGCTTCATCTCATCTCATCCCTCGAACTGACCTCGAGTTGGATACCAGTTGAGTATATATATATATTGTCCCGCGCCGTAGCCGAGCGGTTAAGGTAGGAAGCCTTGGCGCAGAGCTACGGGACTTGCGCTGGTTCGAGTCTCCATGGGGGAAGAAATTTTCTCATGGTATTTCGGCCAGTATGGGACCGGTGCCCACCCAGCATCGTGAGGCAATTTGGTAGCTACAATAAGTAGCGGCTCCAGGTTGAGGAAACCAGCTATAACGGCTGGGGGACTCGACATGCTAACCACATGTCACCCCTACACTGGCTGCTGATCATCTACCTCTGTGATTCACACATGTGGATGTGAGGCCAGCAGCCGGCTGGTAGGCTAAGGGCCTTATAGGCCTGTCGCGCCAGGAGAAAGAAAAGAAAGAAAATATATATATATTGTTAAAAGAATGCAATCAGTGAGGTGTATAAGTTAGTTTGTAAAACAGACTTGTAGTCGGGGTATGGGGTTATGGTTTTAATTAATGCCCAGGGATAGGGTTCATGGACAATTGTTGCACCAGACTAGTTGGGTTCAGGTGGACTTATATCTCGGGAATCCGTGAGAAAGGATATTCACTGGGGATAGATAATAGACTCGGTGTGCTCAATTAAATTGGTCGACGCACTTTTATTGTCACTAAGGCTTACACTTGTCGTATTAGACGACGACTTGACACGAAGGCTGTTGGTGGCCGGAACTTATAATTGTTATACACTGCACGTGTTTAAATAATTATTCTAACTTCAAAGTTTGAGTCAAACAAATGCGCTATCACTTATTATAGTTGTTTGACTTTATAGGGCCAGAACTAACAATATTTATAACACTGAAAAAGTGCGCTCTGAATGATAGCGCCGAAACTTATGCGAAGCGATGTGCCGCCTCTACTGGCACTCGCGTTAGTAACTCTAATTTTCGCTTATGCAAAGCGATGTGCCCTGTACTGGCACTCTCGCTACTCGCTACCAACTTTAATTTTCACTTATGCAAAGCGATGCGCCTCTCTGCTGGCACATTCACTACTCACAACTCACTACTGACTTTAATTTTCACTGAGTAAGAATATTTATTTTCTCTGAGTGGGCCGGCATCCGTCCCTTCCACCAAAAGTATTAGCGTCTCACAAACAGTTCATATGTTACAACACTTTTGATTTGTAATTTATATCTCGAGGGCGTTGTCGGGGGTGTTAAACTTAGGCGTTTGTGGTCTTGTCCCCTCCCTTTAAATTACTCGCACCCTTACATCAAATTTCCAGAGTTGTCCATATTATAGTAATATTTACTAGGGCGGTTTTCGTTTGTCGGCATGTACCTTATGCCGCCGAAGAAGGCACCTGCTGTTATAGTGGAGGAGAACTAAGTTGGCATGATTTCTGCTATCCTTGTCTAGAGAACTGTTCTTCCACCCTTCGCAAAACACAATGGGCTACCCTTGTAAAACTACTTAGGAATGCTAGAAAAACTCCACCCCCCCACTTCCGTCCAGTCACTTTTGTGTCAGGTAATTTTTGTCAGTGGCGACTGTTTCAGAGTGCTCTGTTAAAAGTGACTGCAGAAGATTGGAGAAGAGCGTGTGGACACACTAAAATGATTGAAGAGTCATATTGGCAGGCAGACGGTTTAATGGACGAAATTAGTGATTGGTTTGAAATAAATTTAGACGATACCGACGACGATGAAAACGAAAATGAAGGCATAGAAACTTGCCAGGAAGAATCTTTAAAAGAAGGGAATGCCACCACTGATCTATGTTCACTACAGGGAGTGTCTGCCCTACCGCTGTCACCGTGAAGAGATATGTGTATGAGTGAGAAATAAGATGGCGAGTACTCTCTTTCTCTTTCTAAAATATTCTAGACAAGTTAGCCCTCATGGACTATAGCGCACAAGTTCTAGTTAAAATTGGCTTGGGGACAACTCTTTCCATAGTTTACCTAGGAAAACCCGGTTGTTTGTTTGCAACTGCCCAGCCTTTTGTATGAAGTTTTGGATTTAGCTATTGTTATAGCAATTTAATAATAGCACAGTCTTGTAAGTCCCTTCTACAAAGGAAACTGCAGACTTTTTCCCCATTGTATAAGGGCTTAAAGTTCCATTGTATGATGTTTACCAGTGTCGTTCACCACAATAGATGGCCGAGCGCTAACCACTTGGTATTAGTGTTTTATTTATTGCATACGAAATTGTTTTATGGTAGGTTATATAATTTTAATTTTGTCACCAATGAATTCCTATTTTAATTCCATTTCATTTGAATATAAATATACCCTACTTCTGATAATAATTACAAGTTAATAAATTATTCACCCTTAATGAAAGTACTGTCCACCGCTGTGGTCTCGAGGTAGCGTGCTGCCTTGTCACGCAGCGGGCCCGGGTTCGATCCCCGGTCGGGACAGTTTTTCTGGGTGAGGTTTTTATCGGGGTTTTTCCTCACCTGTAAGACAAATGTCAGGAAAACTTTAAAGCCCAAACGGTCCCCGAAATCATATGGCCATCATCATCATCCTTATCATTATCATCTTCACCATCATCCCTCACCGGTGTGGAAAGCAACGGGAAGCTACCACACCTACACAATTCCCTAGTAAAGCTGCAAGCATAGCATGGGAATGCTATGATTGCAGTGAAAGACCTGCCTTCGGGCAGACTTACTATGGATGGATGGAATGAAAGTACTTATTTCTCTGAAATAAGAGGCTGAGTGAATGACTGGGTGCATTTGTTAACAAATAACTTTTCAGTTTGTTTTTGAAGGATGTTATAGCTTGACAATCTCTGACATAGGGCGGAAGGGAATTCCATGTTTTGGTAAGTGAGACCATAAAAGATAATGAATAATACACAGTGTGATGAGGAGGGATATAAAGGACAATGTGCTGATGGGATCGAGTGTCAAGATTATGTGTGTCGGATAGTCTGATGAAGCGGCGTGATAAATAATTAGGCGATGATGTGTTAAGTATTTTATAGAGAAGCGATAGGGAATGGACAGTCCTACAATCTCTTAGACGAAGCCACGATAATTGTTCCAGGGACAGTCTAACATGATCAAATCTTCGAAAACCACAAATAAAATGCGACCAATGCCACGCTAATTGTTCCAGGGACGGCGTAACATGGTCAAATCTTCGAATATCATAAATAAAATTCGAACAAGAATTATGAACACGTTGAAGTCTTTGAGTGAAAATATTATTTAAGTCAGTAAATAGAGTATCACAATAATGAAAATGGGGCATTGCAAGTGGTTCTACTAACATTTTCCTAAGAGCGAATGGTAAACAATTTCTTATAGGATTGAATGAATTTATTATTCAGAAGATGTGATTTATTTATGCGTTCCAATTTACGTGTTGTCCATAAACACTCTTAGAATTTTTACTGTCTCAGTATAAGCCATTTGAACCCCATTAAGTGAAACATGCGAAACTGTATTTAAGGCGATAACGAGGCGATACTAAGGGCCAACACGCACACACTGTTGAGTAAGACTAAGAAATTAGGACTGGAAGTAAACATCGATAAAACTAAATAGCTATGTGTTCACACATAGAAATACATTAGGCTATATAACGGAAATAGTTAATGACAAATGAGGGAAATTTTGAAAAAATGGCTGAATTCAAATACTTAGGAACAATAATTGTTTATAACAAATAGCAATGAGGTTTAGAAAAAAATTAAACATAGACTTAATTCTGGAAACGCATGCTATAATGCATTACAGGGACTCTTTTACATCCTAACTTCTCTCAAAAAACGTTAAAATAAAAATATATATAACTGTTATTCTCCCAGTTATATTATATGGATGTGAAAACATGGACACTTACCTCAAGGGAGGAATCGAGATTACGAGTATTTTAAAATTAAATTCTTAGAAAAATATTCATATGATCATATGAAAGTGAAACTTGGTCTTTGACGGAATTACAAAAGAATAAAATTAGAACAGTTGAATTTGTTTATTTTAGAAGAAGCCTCCAAAAAACAAGACAGGATAAAATAAGAAATGAATTCCTTTGGAGAGAAATGAATGTCACCACATCTGTTGTTAATATGATTGAAAATCAAACGCTTAAATGTACAAAGAATGGAAAATGAAAGATGTCCAAAAAATATATACCAATGGTCACCCCCTGGAAGAAATAAACGTGGCAGACCAAGATGAAAATGGAAAACCTACGTCAGAACGATAATGGATGATAGGAATTTGGAAGAAGGAGATTGGAATGATAGAGATAAATGGAAACTGAAGACAGCAAACCTATAAGTGGGGGAAAGCCGAAGAAGAAAGAAGGAGAAAAATGTTTGAACCAAAGAGAGATGAACGGACAGATGAATGGAGAAGACTACATAACAGTGAACTGCATGTTCCTTAAAGGCCCCAGAGATAATAAGAATAGTTGAGTTCCATAGACTGCGATGTGGCATGAATGGGGAATGAAAAAGGGGCATGAAAGCTTGTAATAAAACCACATTTACGCCCGTTTTGTAGACCAAGAATGAGGTGGAAGAATAACATTAACCATTATTTGAGGGAAATAAATTATTCAGCGGATGATTGGAAAACATTAGTTTAGGATAGGGATGTGTGGAAAGTTTATTTCCGCACGGCTATTCATCTACAAGTTCTACAGAGCTGTGAGTTAATTATTTATGCCTACCTAATGATGTCAACGGGTGAGACATATAATTGGCAACTAAGGTATTACTTGGTTGGATGAAGGTCTGTTGAATTTTGCACACAGATGTCTTTTTATACAGGCTTGCGGTTCTTTTACGAGCCTGAAAATCTTCAGACTCGAGACCCACAGTTTGTAGATGACTTGTCACTTGAAATTTTCCATCCTAAAAATCTATCGAACCGGCCGGTTTGAACCTGCTACCCTCGGGACTATAGACAAAGAACATAACCATTTGTTTTCCAATCAAGTGGAGGACCGTTGATTGCAAATAAAAGATATTCTCTACCAAAAATTATAATTATCAAGTATAATTAACAATTATATTTTAGTTACTACGTGTGAAAGAAAACCTTATACATATTTTACAAATAGACCGAGGAGATACTAAAGGCCAACACGCACACGCTATTGAGTAACATTAAGAAATTGGGACTGCAAGTAAATATCAATAAAACTAAATATATGGTCACACATTGAAATACATTATATAATGGAAATGGACAGCTAATGATAAATGAGGGAAATTTAGAGGCACTGGCTGAATTCAAATACCTAGGAACAATAATCACAAATAGGAATGAGATACTTACTTACTTACTCACTGGCACTATCGAACCCGTAGGTTCATGGCCGCGCGGACATAAGCTCTCCATACTTCTCTATCCTGAGCTAATGCTTTCCAATCATTCCCTGTATAATCCACTTCCCTCAAATCATAGGTAATGTTATTCTCCCACCTCATTCTTGGTCTACCAACTGGGCGTTTTACCTCTGGCTTTCCTACAAGAAGCCTCCATGCAAGTCTTTCATTCCCCATACGTGCAACATGTCCTGCCCATCGCAGTCTACGAGGCTTAACTGTTCTTATTATATCTGGCTTCCTATAAAGACCATGTAGTTCATTGTTATGTAGTCTTCTCCATTCACCTGTCTGTTCATCTCTCTTTGGTCCAAAAATCTTCCTAAGTACTTTATTCTCAAATACTTGTAATCTCCTTTCCTCCCTTAAAGTAAGAGTCCATGTTTCGCACCCATATAGTATAACTGGTAGAATAATAAAAAAAAGTAAAGTAAAGTGATCCCACAACAGGCCCGGAGGCCCTTGGGGTAGTAGGATGTTAAGGCTCCCACTTTTTTTCTAGACAATCGGCACTTTATGTCAGCCTGGTTGTCAGCCCTGCGTGACGGCCGCCTTTACCCCCAGAACAAGCAACTGGTACTCATTTTCGTTAGAGGCTGAGTCGACTCCAGGGCCATAGTGCCGCCAGAGGGTTTGGGTCAGTTTAAAAATCCTGACCCCAACGGGACTTGAACCCCCTCGACCCTCCGGCTTGTAGCTCAGTGCCTTAACCACTACGCTACGGCGTGCCCCCGGTAGAATAATAGTTTTATATATTTTCAGTTTAACGTTTTTTGAAAGGAGTTGGGACATCAAGAGTCTCTGCAATGCATAATAGCACGCATTTCCAGAATTGACCCTATGTTTAATTTCTTTGTGCATCTCATTCCTATTTGTGATTATTGTTCCTAGGTATTTGAATTCAGCCACTTCCTCAAAATTTCCCTCATTTGTCATTAGCTGTCCATTTCCATTATATAATGTATTTCGACGGAATAAGATGCACAAGGAAATTAAACATAGGTTCAATTATGGAAATGCGAGCTATTATGCATTACAGAAACTCTTGTCTTCCCAACTCCTTTCAAAAAACGTTAAACTGAAAATATATAAAACTATTATTCTACCAGTTATATTATATGGATGCGAAACATGGACACTTACTTAAGGGAGGAAAGGAGATTACGAGTACTTGAGAATAAAGTTCTTAGGAAAATTTTTAGACCAAAGAGAGATTAACTGACAAGTGAATGGAAAAGACTACATAACAGTGAGCTACATGGTATTTATAGGTAGACAGATATAATAAGAACAGTTAAGTTTCGTGGATTGAGATGGGCAGGACATGTGACACGAATGGGGAATGTTAGACGTGCATGGAAGCTTCTTGTAGGAAAACCAGAGGGAAAACGGTCAGTTGGTAGACCAAGAATGAGGTGGGAGAATAACATTAACTATGATTTGAGGGAAGTAGATTATACAGGGATTTATTGGAAAACATTAGGTAAGGATAGGGATGTATAGAGAGCTTATGTCCGTGCGGCTATGAACCTACGGATTCAGTAGTGCCAGTGAGTTAGTTTATAAACTACCTATTCAAAATCATAATCACATAGAAGAGGGACAGAGGAGGGTGACCCAAATAACTAACAAACCTACTCGCACTATCGAATCCGTAGGTTCATGGCCGCGCGGACATAAGCTTTCCATACATCCCTATCCTGAGATGTTTTCCAGTTATTCCTTGCATAGGCTTAATCTGCTTCCCTCATATCATAGTTAATGTAATCCTCCCACCTCATTCTTGATCTACCAACTGGGCGTTTTCCCTCTGGTTTTCCTACAAGAAGCTTCCATACACGTCTTTCATTTCCAATTCGTGCCACATGGCCTGCCCATCGCAGTCTACGAGACTTAACTGTTCTTATTATATCTCCTCATCCATGGCGCGACAGGCCTAGAAGGCCCGTAGCCTACCATCCAGGCTACTAGCGTCACATCTAGAAGTATTAATCACAGAGGTAGATGATCATGCAGCCAGAGAAGGGGTAGCATGTCGGGTTCCCCAGCTGTTGTATCTGGTTTTTGTCAACCTGTAGTCGCTACTTATTGTAGCTACACAAATGCCTCACGATGCACCGGTCACATACTGACCGAAATTCATGAGAAAATTTCTTTCCCCATGGGGACTCTAACAAGCGCAAGTCCCGTAGCTCTGCGCCAGGGCTTCTTGCCTTAACAACTCGGGACGTTTATCGAGTTATGCTGTATTTAAAGTTTGCAGAAAACTGTTTTCAAATCAAATTATTTATTTGACACCAAAATATTTCCGAATCTTTTTTTTTTTTAATTCCACTCTAGGAATATGTACTTAAATAATAGTATATTACGATGCGAGGTTGGGAAGTGGTTTTTACAGAATCGAGGAAAATGTTTAAAAACCAAGCGATATTGAGGTTTTTAATTTCCAAGATCCTGTAAAACACTTCACACACATGCGTTGTACATTATTTTTTGCGCGATGGTGTTTTCAAATAATAAATAATAGTAAAATAGTAACATGTTTGTTGGAAATATTTTCGTTCATTATATACAATGGACTAATGCTAACAGTGTGGACAATGTTTATCAGTTGAAAGTACAGGAGACCGTGAGACCAATCAGTGATATAATGGCGGCAAGTACTTATTTATTGTTTTATATTGTTTCAAATAAAGCTCGGTTAATTTAAAATGCAGTGATTTGTTTCGTATAATGTATATTAACACTACCTGTTGGATAATTTTTGTATATACATTTATGTAGTATACATATAAGGCAGTGGTTTTACTTCCCACACGCGTGTTTGCAATGTATACAGTATAGTTATTTAGGTTGGCAACCCCGAAATCATGGTCACCATTGCTGTAAGTACGACAAAACGCACTATTGCGCAAAAATGCATTTATGTTACTTCCACCTGTATTTTCTTTGAGATTTCGCTTATAGGCAGTCATTTGTTAGGATTCGATGACACTTTTCCCTTGCGAGAAGAATACATGTTTCTGAGGAAGTCATTTCAACAGAACTTCACAACATTGTTGTATTACGTAATTATAAAATGAATAATTAATGATATTAACACGAAGTCATCACAGAACTATGTGTAAAAATCCAAGTTAATGTTGAAATTAAGGAAACAAAGCTGCAGAATTGTGCAAACATGACATTCATTACAGTTTCAAGGTCGTTATATTGATGACATTGCTGGGACTGGAGGTTATCACAAAAATGCACTTGACAAATCTACCTCTCTATAAACTTGTCAGTGGTGACGGATTTTAAAGCAAATATCCTTTTAGCGAATCCCGAATGAATATCGAAATTGAAAATATTTTTTGAAAAATGTTTACGAAACATCATTGTACCTTTCCTTGTCTCTAGTTCCGAAGGTTGCCGATTCAAACAAGGCCGAGACCGATGGATTTTTTAGGAACAAATCCTCTGAGTGGGACTTCAAGCCGACTCTGAAGATTTTCATAATAATAATAATAATAATAATATCCATCCATCCATAGTAATTCTGCCTGAGGGCAGGTATTTCAATGCAATCATAGTATTTTCATGCTTTGCTTTGCTTTGCTTTGCAGCTTATAGGTGCGGTAGCTTCCCGTTCCTTTCCACACCGGTGAAAGATGATGTTGATGGCCGGATGATTTTCGGGGACCGTTGGGCCCTAAGCTTCCTGCCATTTGTCTTACAGGTGAGGAAAAATTCCGAATAAAAACCTCACCCAGGAGCCTGTCCCGACCAGGAATCGAACCTGGGCCCTCTATGTGACAAGGCAGTACGCTTCCTCGAGACCACAGCGATGGACAAACTAGCCATGAGATACATATGGGTATATATCCTCTTTATAGACACCGAAAATGACCATGTCAAAAAAATTATTTGGCTAATGCCACCAGGTTGTCTTTTATTACATTTGAGCTATCTTACCTGGCATTGGCGGAATTGTAATCCATTTCTTGGGTTGGGGCACCTGGAAGGCGGAGTTAAGTTACCCCGATCATATGGGTAATAAATGATAATGAAGTGCCAGAAGAGTTCTTTACCTAAATTCCATACCATTGGCAACCACAGAATAATTTCATTTGAGGAAAAATGCCTATAGTTTGACGGGAATGAAACCCGGGATCTCATGAACTGTAACCGGAAACGCTGACCACTAACCCATGAGGCTGATCATATTACTTTAACACACACACACACACACACACACACACACACATATATATATATATATATATACACACACACACAGATTTTCAATGTTTCGCATCTTTCTGTGCCTAATGTTTTATTTTCCTTCTTCACTCGTCTCTATCCATCCACTCCATGTCCTCCAGTCCTCTTGTTCTCATCCCAGTTCTTATTTCATGCATCCATGAGTTTCGAAGTCTTCCTTTCCTTCTTCTTCCAGGTGGACACCATTCCAATGTTTTCCTGGGCACTTTAACATTATATCAGTTTTTCTTAAAAGAGTGAAATATGGACTTGGTTCACTTTTGCTCTGAACCCCTCTTATATTGTAGCCCTATCTGTTAGCAATCAAATGGTTGCAGTTTTTGTTTATTTTTCGAATTCAAAATCTGCATATAACAATCAATTTAAAAAAAGTCGAATTTGTTAACCAGCACAATAGGGATATTACAAATGCGGGTTCAATTAGAACGAAACTTTACTCGTTCTAGCGGTCGTAATTTTCTATTGTTCATAACGAAACTTGGTATGTATTAATGAAATGAAACAAAAAAGGCAATATCTAAATATCATTGATATCCAACGATTATAAGTGGGGGTTTATCTGAAAACAGAAATTTAAATAAGGCTCTAATATCCGCCATGTTTGTTTCGCAATTAAAATAAACATACGATATGATTATCGATAAATTAAAAAAGTCCTTAAATTCAACTGGCTGAGGAACATGCTTGGTTTTCGTAGGTCCTGTGTGACAGATTTGTTTCATTAATTAAATCGTATATATACAGTAAAAGCTCCTTATTCGCGGTTCCCTTATAAGCGGGTTAAAAAATTGCGACACAGTACCTGTATTCGCGGTTAAAAATGTCTTTATTCGCTGATCCAGTCAGTATATTAGAAGAATTAGTGTCCTTTATTAACGCATCGGCAACTTTTTTTTACTGCAGGCACGTGCCAAGGCGACTTTTATCTTATCGATTCAAATCTAATGGACAAATAAATATTAAAGTGAAACAAATCTTATTGTCACTAAGCCTAAAGCTCGTTGTTAAAAACCACCGCCGTCGTAATTCACATACCACTATGTCCGTTGATAAATGCCGCCCTCGTCACGATAGGTGTTTTATTGTTTCTACTTATCAGTCGTTGCAATAATTTTGATTGAATAACACGCGTCTCTTCTGCTTTGTTGCCAATTTATAATGTCGAGTAAAAGGAAAGAAAATTAGTTCCGAAGCGGAAAAAAAATAGTGTTGCCGCTTAAAGTAAAAACAGAAATTCTTGACCGTTGACGCATTGGCGAGTCGTTTGCGTCTACGTCACGATGTTTCAATGTTAGTAAATCAACTGTACGGTTCATCAAGAAATCCGAAGACAAAAAAAAGGAATTCACAGCTGAATATCAAAATGAATTGTAAGACCTTTTAAAAGCGGCAAAACAGGAAAAAATTACTAACTTCTTTAAGGCCTTATCTAAGCCTGGCAGTAACAATTAATAGAAATTGTTCAAAATCTGTCATTAATTGATTTTATTTTGATAATTTTTATTTTATTTCGGAACTTTGGAACGTATCCCCTATATACCCATACAAATTACCATTCCATATTCGCGGTTTCTGTATTAGCGGCATACTTGCAGAACATATCCCCCGCGAATAAGGACCTTTTACTGTATATGATACAGTAAAACTTGTTCAAAGCGGAATCGCACAGGACCATTTTTCCCCCACATTAGACAACATTCCGCATTATAAAAAACAAAGAAAATATTAACCAATCTTAGATTATAGAGCACCGTATGTCTTTTTTTGTAGCTTGGATTAATATTGTAGTTTCGCTGCCGTTGCAAAGTGAAGTATAGTATGTACGAGCGGCTTCCACGGTAACGCGCGAAAAAACAGTCCAGTTACGTCAGCGTTAAAAATGTCTCTTAGGTGCGTATCCTGAAATTAAAGTATGCAGTTTCGGTTTCCGCTCACTATCTATATTTTCGTCCACATCATTTGATTCTCCGCAAATTTCATTCCACACTACATTGTATCGTCTTTTAAAACTGTCCAGAACCAACCTGAAGATGCCTTGAAATCGTTAGTCCCTAGGGATATAGGAACAGTTAGAGCTTGACTTTGGAGCATCGGTCCGGAAATTTGGAGATTTTTTGTTCATTGTAAAACACACCTCGTTGATTTCTTTTTTTTTTTTTTTTTTTGTTTTTTTTTTTTTGCTCTTCATTTGACCATTTCCTTCCATCCATTCATTCGTTTTTTTTTTTTTTTTTGTTTATCTAAAATATTACAAACTTGGGTATTTTCACATTTACATTTAGTTATGAAAGCAGAATAACGGCTTGTGAAATGAGATTCATGCGCAGAACAGCGGGTTACACCATTTGGGATCGGAAAAGGAACACCGATATCTTAAAAGAAATGAAGTCTACGCCAATTTTGTAATATATTAAATAGTACCAACTAAATTGAAAACACCATCTTGAAAGAATGAGTTCAAATCGGATCCCCAAAGCTGTTTATAATTATATACCAAGAGGACGAAGATTTCTGGGCCGTCCTATGAAACTCTGGAGGGAAAATTTTCTATAGGATCGTAATAGGCCTTGACCTAATACTTGGAAGGAAGAAGAAGACATTTAGTCATTATTTCGCGTACTGAGAGTTTGTTTTTCTTTATCTTCAATCACTTTCAATTTTTCGTTTAATGACAGTGATACATACGATTTCGCCACCTTTATTCCGTAAATTAAGAACGTTACCTGCGAAAGATACGTACACAATCAGTCTCAGATCTTAAACTAATTTAAGATTTTACAGTGCACTGGCTATTTGTAAGACAGATGTCACACGCCAAATATTTGTTAAACGAACCTGTATTTCACAAAACGTGTGTGCAGTCAGGCCGAAAGAAAATTCCAGATACAGATAGAAACTCTACTTCACCTGGCGCGAGCATCAGGAATCATCACTTATTGTTAATTCGCCTAAGGGGAATTCAATAAAGTGGAAACTAATTTTTTTCTCTCTCTCTCTCTCTCTCTCTCTCTCTCCCTCTCCCTCTCTCCCTCTCCCTCTCTCCCTCTCCCTCTCTCCCTCTCCCTCTCCTCTCTCTCTATCTCTCTCTCTTTCTCTCTCTCTATCCTCTCTCTCTTTCTCTCTCTCTCATCTCTCTCATCTTTCTTCTCTCTCCTCCTCTCGCTCTCTCTCTCTCTCTCCCCTCCTCCTCTCTTCTCCTCTCTCCCCTCCCTTCCGTCTCTCTCTCTCTCTCTCTCTCTCTCTCTCTCTCTCTCTCTCTCTCTTTTTTTTTTTTCCGCCTTATAAACATTTTTCAAGAATTGTGCAGATATATCCTTCCGTTTCCGTATTGGGCAGATTCCGTTTTATACAAAATAAATATACGTAAAATTACTATTATTTCGCCGGGACCAATAAATTTGTTCACATTGGACAGATTTCCGCATTATTCACGTTCCGGATTAAATTGTGTACGTATCTTTCACAGGTAACGTTCTGAATTTACGGAATAAAGATGGCGAAATCGTATGTATCATTGTCACTAGAGGAAAAAGTGAAAGTGATTGAAGATAAAGAAAAACAAACTCTCAGTACACGAAATAATGACTAAACGTCTTCTACTTCTTAAAAGTTTTACTGTATATACTGCGATGAACCAAACATGGCAGTTGAGATAAATTGATATTTTGCATTATTTGTATAACAAAATTCCATTGATTAACTTTGATTAAACTCTCACTTTGTAGGGACTTTTTATATGCTACGCGTCACACTGTGGTGCGACCATTTCTTAGGTTGGGGCACCTGGAAGGCGGAGTTACGTTACCGCGATGATATGATGGGTTATAAATGATAATGAAGCGCCAGGAGAGTTCTTAACGTAAACTTAAACTAAATTCCAGACCATGGGCAACCACGGGAATAATTCCCTCAAGAAAAAAATTCTTAAGATCTGATCAGGTATCGAAACCGCGATCTCGTGAATTGTAGCTGACCACTAGCCCATGACGCTCGTCTTGTAAAATATATAGAGAGGTGACTGTATTACCGAGGTAGCCATCGAGATGGAAACTTATTATCATTAGAAATTCAGCCAATAGATGGCAGACATGTCTTCTTTATTCACATGCGTAAGTTACTTTTAATATTCAGCACAGAGAATTCAAATTTTCTCTTACTTTAAAGGAGGAAAGGAGATTACGAGTATTTGAGAATAAAGTTGTTAGGAAAATTTTTGGACCAAAGAGAGATGAAATGAGAAGATTACATAACAGTAAACTACCATAATAAGAACATTTAAGTCTTGTAGACTGCGATGGGCAGGGCATGTGGCACGAATGGGTGAAAGACTTACATGGAAGCTTCTTGTAGGAAAACCAGAGAGAAAACGCCCAGTTGGTAGACCAAGAATGAGGTGGGAGAATAACTATGATTTGAGGGAAGTATAGTATACAGGGAATGATTGGAAAACATTAGCTCAGGATAGGGATATATGGAGAGCTTATGTCCGCGCGGCCATGAACCTACGGGTTCGATAATGCCAGTGAGTTAGTTAGAATTCAAATTTCCCAAAACAGGAGTATGTATTTTGGAACCATGGAATCTATAGTCTCATGACCGCAAATACTGGTAATATTTTTTCCCCCCTTAAAGTAAGAGTCCATGTTTCACATCCATATAATATAACTGGTAGAATAACAGTTTTATATATTTTCAGTTTAACGTTTTTTTGATAGGAATTCGAACGATGAGTCCTGTAATGCATAATTACACGCGTTTCCAGAGTTGAACCTATGTTTAATTTCTTTCTAAACCTTATTTCTGTTTGTAAGTATTGTCGTAGACTACGATGGGTAGGACATATGGGGAATGAAAGAGGGGCATGAACTTGTAAGAAAACCAGAGTAAAAATGCCTAGTAGGGAGCGAAAAAATGAGTTAGGAAAATAACATTAACCATGATTTGAGGGTAGTAGATTACACAGGAGATTATTGGAAAACATTAGCTCTGGATAGGGATGTATAAAGAACTTACGTCCATGGGGCCATGAACCTTCCGATCGATAATGTCGATGGATTAGTCAGTTATTTGAATTCCGCCACTTTTTCTAAATTTTCCTCATTTGTTGTTAAGTGTCCATTTCTTTTTACTGATGTATTTATACGTGTGACGATATAACTATAATCCACCACTGAGTCTCCGGCCTTGACGTTTTCCAGATATGGATATTCAGTGGTAGGAGCCGCTTTATGTATGCGGTTAGCAGAAATACAGCTGACAACATCTCAGCAATTTCAAACCTTACTAGCGGCGTCAAGAGCAGTGATTGGTTGTGGCAGACGTTCACTCTCAGATCAACTATTTCTTTATTGGCAGTAAATGGCGAGTTTACCCCTTTAGCCCTCGTACAATCTAAAGTCAGGGCCTTTAACTCACTGGCACTATCGAATAGGTGGGTTCATGGCCGCGCGGACGTAAGCTCTCTCCTTAGGCCTATATCCCTATCCTGAGCCAATGTTTTCCAATCATCCCCTGTATGATCTAATTTCCTCAAATCATTGTTAAAGTTATTCTCTCACCTCATTCTTGGTCTACCAACTGGGCATTTTTTCTGGTTTTTCTACAAGAAGCTTCCATGCTTCTCTTATATTCCCATTCGTGCCACATGTCCTGCCCATCACAGTCCACGAGACTTAACTGCTCTTATTATAATATCTGGTTTCTTATAAAGTTCATGCAGCTCACTGTTATGAAGTCTTCTCCATTCACCTGTCTGTTCATCTCTCTTTGGTCCAAAAATATCCCTAACAACTTTATTCTCAAACACTCGTAATCTTTTCTCCTCCCTTAAAGTAAGGGCGGAATTCATGAAACCATCTTTACGCAAAGAGCGACTCTTTCCCCCTCTCTAAGATGGTTTCATGAATTCCGCCCTAAGAGTCCATGTTTCAGATTCATATTATTATATTTAACTGGGAGAATAACAGTTTTATTTGTTTTCAATTTAACTTTTTTTTTAGAGAAGTGGCACGACAAGAGGTCCTGCAATGTATAATAGCACGCATTTCCAGAATTGAACCTATGTTTAATTTCTTTGTGCATCTCATTCCTATTTGTGATTATCGTTCCTAAGTATTTGAATTCAGCTACTTCCTCAAAATTACCCTGATTTGTCATTAACTGTCCATTTCCATTATATAATGTATTTCTATGTGTGACCATATATTTAGTTTTATTGATATTGACTTCCAGTCCCAATTTCTTAATGTTAGTAAATAGTGTGTGCGTGTTGGTCTTTAGTATCTCCTCGCTATCGGCCAAGTTACTCCTAGTTATTTGAATTCTGCCACTTCTTCAAAATTTTCCTCGTGTATTCTTTTATTGTCCATTTTTGTTTAATAATACATGTCTTGTTTTATTGATATTGACTTTGTTCATACGTATAAAACTATTTATGATGTCTTCTAATAGAATTGGTATGTTAAACATGCTCTGAAAAGTTAGAATTTATAAATATAGTATTTATCTTTATCAGAATATAAATAAGGTGATAACAGTAATATTTCCAATGCAATTAATCACAATTTTGGAATTTAGAATATTCCGTGCGTCACTTCATTGTTTCATAACTTGAAACAGGACGACACAACGTGTGATGATGACTGGCGAGTTTATGGTAAGTAAAGACTGGATTCTCCGAATTACCATGCAAATAGTTATAAACACTGATATTTGCGGTTTCATTACCTATAATGAACAGTTTTATTCTTCTTAGAATCGCAGTTAGTTTGTTTTTAGATTTAATGTGTTTGATTTCTAAATTATTATTGGAAATTCACTTCAAATTCGCTGCACCTTAGCCGAACGTTATTATTATATACAACTTTCCTCATTAGAGGATTGCCTCAAGGACAAAGTGATACAGACAATTAATTTTTGGAATTGATGAAATACATTTTGTAAATACATTTTTAAAAATTCAAATTGTAGGCCTAATTGAAGTATACATAATATAAAGTAGACATTTTGTAAATATGGTTTCTTAAAATTGAAATTGATCCTCTAATGGCAGCGATGGCAATTTTAGAAAGATACACCCTGTCCAAATCTAAGGAATTCCAAAATTTGGCTAAGAATCCTGGTATAGTACCTCTTGCCCCGATCATCAATCCTGTGACAGTTATACTATCTAATTGGTATTTATCTTTGTAATAGTCAATTGTTGGTTCATATATGGCTTTCTTTTCAGTCGACTTCCTCAGGTTGGCGACTATGAGTCTCAAAACGAATTGTGGGATCTAATACCATACCAATTTTAGAGGATGGTCTAAATGCAATAATATCTATTCGTCTGTTACTCCCATTAGTGTCCACACCATGAAATTCCTCATAAACTGTGTATCCAAAATCTCGCAAGGCTTCTGCCATCATATTTCGAATAGTGTGGTGCCGAATGTTTCTCAGTGATTCTCCAAACGGACATACCCCAAGGACGTGTGCAAAGGTTTCGTGTTCTCTGCGACAAAGTCTACAGAGGGTATCGTCCCTAGATCTGCCCTGCAAAGAACGCACCGCCGATACATTGGCTTACATTTTAATCGCTTATCTCCATTCGAAACAAGACAATCCCTGATGATCACGAATCCATTGATTTGCCGGTGTATATTCATTGTAGAGAACAACGCCTTTTCCTTTATAGAGTCCGGATTCATATGTAATTACATTTTTTCCCTTCATATGTTATTTCGTAATAACCAAAAATGTTGACCATTCACATAAATCTAAACCTTATTCTTAAGTTTGATATTAGATGTGTTTACTACATAATTTACCCAATACTACATATTTGTTAGAATATTACTGTCTTCCTCCGACGAGTTTAGCGCTGGGAGGTTTTCTTGCCATTGCGTTTACTACTCTTGCAGGTAGTTTCTTTTGTTCCTACAGCCGAGTCGATGGGAAGTTTATTCATCATCATCCTCAACAACAAGGATTAAGTCCAATGGCCTGTTCCGATCTCATTATAGGTCGAATTGGTCCTTCCATATTTTCAATGGTCTTCCCAACAATCTTCTCCCTTTTGGTTTATCATTTTACATTCTTCTTGGTATGCGCTGTTCATTCATTCGTAATACGTGCTGAAGGTAAGCATTTTGATAGTATTTTATTCTTTCACAGGGATTAAATATATTAAGTTCTGTTCTTATATCTTCGTTTTTCTTTTTATAGGTCCTTTGGTATCCTGCTATTGCTCTCAACACCTTCATTTCTGCAGCCTCTATTTGTTTACTATCTGCCTTTGTTAATGTCCAGGTTTCACATCCATAGATAAGAGATGGAACTGCCAATACTTTGTAAAACCAATGAACCAAACGGCTAAATGGTGGAAGTTTTGCTTTGCTAACTTGCCGATTGGTTAGAGGTGAGAGGAAACTAAGAAAAGTCCTCAACGTGGGAGACGTCTGCCAGAAGGTTGACATCGACCAAGAAGTCTGCAACGAGGCGACGTAATACCACGCGATCATCACAATCGCTCAAGGGGCGGAAGCAGCAACCCTCTCTAAAGGGGTTAATACTTATAGACGAGCTTGGAAAGGTGCTCTGAGCTCTGAGACAGCAGCCCTGTCATTATCCTTACCCTGCACAGCACTCGTAACGCGGTCAGGGGACATTATTACTACTGATTCGTCTCAAAGCAGAGGCCGGATTGAAGTTTTATTCATTCACGAATATGTAGTTTTCAGTTTGCAGTTTTCTGCGCCCGTGTCGCTTTTAAGGAAATATGCCGTGGAAAATGTATTTTCCTATTTGAATTTTAGAATATGTGTAATTGGTATCTTGAAAATAAAAACGGATTTTACTATAAAGTCATGCGAAAACTATGGGTCTAAGCACACTGGTTTCGTAAATAGGGCGAATGTTTTCAATATGATTGTACTTCCTTCCTGACTGGTGTTGTCATCCCCACACCACATTCCTTTGAGCGCTAAACACTTTAGAGGAGGACAATACATATTCTTCTTCTTCTTCTACTTCATTAAATTAGGCCTTTTGACCTGTTTTCACATCAAGTGGGATTTAATGACTCTTAAGATGTTAATTATATAATTTTTACCTGGTAAGTCAGTCGTCCTCAACTAAATTATTAAACTTCAAGTTATTATAATATGGAGGCCTTTCGAAAACAATGTTTTATCTTCTGCGTTTTAACTGGAACTGATGGTGTTATATAGGTTGTATAACGGATTTATGTCTGCGGTTATGTTCTCGTTGAGTAGGTCTTTATTCCTTGTTTCTTTTAGAATCTCTAAGAAGCAAGAAATAAAGACCTACTCAACGAGAACATAACCGCAGACATAAATGTTATACAACCTATATAACACCATCAGTTTCAATTAAAACGCAGAAGATGAAACATTGTTTCCGAAAGGCCTCCATATTGTAATAACTTGAAGAAGTTTAATAACTTAGTTGAGGACGACTGACTTACCAGGTAAAAATTATATAATTAACATCTTATTACATGACCTCAACGGTGCTTTAACAAGAATTTTAAGTGTTGATTAATGAATCTGCCCATCTAGTAAGTGGGCGTCCAACACTTCTATGTCCTATTGGTTTGTACTTTAGTAACCTATCTGTAGGCAATCTTTTAACATGTTTATACCAGTTGTTTCTCATGTTGTCAATTCTATTTGTTAAATTAAAAATATTTAAGTATTTTCTAATATCTTCATTTCTTTTTCTGCTACTGATCGTAAGAACTTCGTTTCGTTTCTATTTTTTTTTTTCTGTCTGAAACGGTTAAGAGTCCAATTTTCACTTGCATATGTTAAGACAGGCACTGCCATAATTTTGTAAAATTTTAATTGTGTACTCCTCAAAGTTTTATTTTTCAGTGTCCGTTTTATAGTTTCATACATTCTATAAAACTTATTTAATTTAATATTAATATCTTCCTTCTGGCAGTGTGATACATTGCATCCTAAATAATTGAAATTGTTCACCTGTTGTATTGTATTGTTATTAAACCTTATTTTACACCTCATATGGTCTTTCCCGTTGAATGCCATTACTTTCGATTTACTATCAGAGATTGTCATATTGAATTTATTTGATATTTCATTTAATTTATACACTGCTATTTGTAAATTGTCTTCTGAAGAGCTAAGGATTGTCTGATCGTCTGCAAACAATATGGTATTTAGAATTGTATTGCCAACTTTAAAATCTGTGGTTAAACTTGATTGTCATTGTACAATGACCTCGTCTCTAGGCCCTATATATACTAAAAAGTGCAGGAGATATCGGGCATCCTTGTCTGACCTCTTGATTAATTTCTAATGCATTACCTCCCGTTATACCTCCTTTATCAATATCTTTTTATTTAAAATATAAGCTTTGCACAACTTTGATAATATGTCCTAGAAACTCTTTATCATACATTATTTCCCATAGTTTATTTCTTTACAATCGATCAAACGCTTTTTCATAGTCAAATAAAAAGTATGCAAGTTGGTAAATTAAACTCTCTTCTCTTCTGAATAAGTTGTTCTATTGTGAATATGGCATCTGAACACGACCAACCGTTCCGAATGCCACGCTGTTCTTCACTTAGGGCCGCATGCAAATACATTAGTCTCTGGTGAGTTGAGTTTTCCGTGAGAAAGTGCAAAGTTCGAATTAGCGAGTCGCTGACTGGTCATGCATGAAAGTAGTTTTTTTCGTAATATTGGTAAGAAATTACCAAAATTCTCAGCGATAAAACCACTTCCGTTATTTTCGTCTGCTAGAGGAACGCATTTACGCTTGCGAACCGCAAATAATACCGTATACGACGACGTCTGCGTCGCGCGATATTACGCCGATTCTCCTGTTCTTCCAGTTGAATTTTTTGGTAGACTCTATCAAATTCCACTTCTCATGATCGAAGTCTTCAAGGTCCGACATCTTGGATAAAGCAGCAAGGTACGCAGCACGGTTTCAAAGTACATCGGTTCCCATCGGGTTGCTCACGATTCGTTCTCTGCAAAGTCACCTCGCCAGGTAGCTTAAGAATTGCGACAATTATTATCGCATGAACAGATTTTTGAGTACGCAAAAACGTCTTTGGATGCAACTTTCTCAGCAGAGAACGACTTTTAACGTCTAATGCTTTCAAAGATATGACCCTTAATATCCATCCATAGTAATTCTGCCCGAAGACAGGTCATAGCATTTTCATGCTATGCTTGCAGCTTTACTAGGGAATTGTAGGTGTGGTAGCTTCCCGTTGCTTTCCACACCGGTGAAGGATGATGATGATGATGATGATGATAATGATAAGGATGATGATGACCATATAATTTCGGGGCCTTAAAGTTTTCCTGACATTTATCTTACAGGTGAGGAAAAACCCCGATAAAAACCTCACCCTGAAAAACTGCCCCGACCGGGAATCGAACTCGGGCCCGCTGCGTGACAAGGCAGCACGCTACCTCGAGACCACAGCGGTGGACACACTTAATATATACTCATTGATTGTAGGCCTATTCATTGCCAAAAATTGTTATGGAATGGATCCCAATGGAAAGGAGGAAGACCGAAGAAAACTTGGATAGAAGGGGTACAAGCAGCTATAAATATAAGAGGAATGGAGGAAGATCAATGGATGGACAGAGAGGAATGGCGTTTGGTTTCCGGAAGACGGCGGCAGCTGCACGATACCGGATGATGATGATTGTATTTAGACGTCTTAGCATATATCTTGTAATATCTTTACATAAAATAGTCTTAAAATGTAAGTTCCCAAAATATTTGTGTACAGAGCTAGCAGTCAGGTAAAACTTCTGAATAATTTGTTCTCAATTCTTGTTGTAAGGCTTAGATGACTGACAGATCCTACCACTATATAATCCTATTGACAAGGAATACCTCACATTGAAACACAATACAAACTCTCAAAAGGTTTATGGTCTTCAAGGAAAACAAAAACATGGAAAATCCAAAATGCAAATCTTCATCAATGTTTATAATTTTCTAGCAAAATTTTAATCTCATTATTTTTTTCTAAATTATGACGCTTTTAAGATGGAATCATATGTTAAAAGAAGTTTGCCTCCTCGTCTCCTCCCCGTGGCCATGAGGATTTGGTAGTATTATGTGTGAGTGAGAGGGTGAATAGTTTCTTTTATCCCAACTATTATACACAAAGGGTATCTAACTCACTGGCACTTTCGAACCCGTAGGTTCATGGCCGCGGGACGTAAGCTCTCCATACATCCCTATCCTGAGCTAATGTTTTCCAATCATACCCTATATAATCTACTTCCCTCAAATCATAGTTAATGTTATTCTCCCATCTCATTCTTGGTCTACCAACTGGGCGTTTTCCCTCTGATTTTCCTACAAGAAGTTTCCATGCACGTCTTTCATTTCCCATTCGTGCCACATGTCCAGTCCATCACAGTCTACGAGACTGTAACTGTTCTTAATATATGTGGCTTCCTATAAAGACCATGTAGCTCATTGTTATGTAGTTTTCTCCATTCTCTGTCCATCTCTCTTTGATGCAAAGATTTTTCTAAGAATTTTATTCTCAAATATTCGTAATCTCCTTTCCTCCCTTAAAGTAAGAGTCCTCGTTTCACATCACTTAACTGTTCTTATTATATCTGGCTTCCTATAAGTCCCGCGCCGTAGCCGAGTGGTTAAGGCAGGAAGCCTTGGCGCAGAGCTACGGGACTTGCGCTGGTTCGAGTCTCCACGGGGGAAGAAATTTTCTCATGGTATTTCGGCCAGTATGGAACAGGTGTCCACACAGCATCGTGAGGCATTTGGGTAGCTACATTAAGTAGCGGCTCCAGGTTGAGAAAACGAGCTATAACGGCTGGGGGGACCCTACATGCTGACCACATGTCACCCCTACACTGGCTGATGATCATCTGCCTGTGTGGTTGACACATGTGGATGTGAGGCCAGCAGCCGGCTGGTAGGCTAAGGGCCTTCTAGGCCTGTCGCGCTAGGAGTTCCTTGTGGTTGACTGTTATGTAATATTCTCCATTCACCTGTTTGTTCATCTCTGGTCCAAAAATTTTCCTAAGAACTTTATTTTCAATTACTCGTAATATTCTTTCCTCCCTTATGTAAGAGTCCATGTTTCACATCCATATAATATAACTGGTAGAATAACAGTTTTATATATGTTCAGTTTAACGTTTTTCGAAAGGCAGCACGCGTTTCCAGAATTGAGCCTATGTGGACAATTTCTCTCTCTCTCTCTCTCTCTCTCTCACTCTCTCACTCTCTCACTCTCACACTCTCTCTCACTCTCTCTCTCACTCTCTTACACTCTCTTACACTCTCTCACACTCTCTCTCACTCTCTCTCACTCTCTCTCACACTCTCTCACACTCTCTCACTCTCTCTCACTCTCTCTCTATTTCTCTTTCTCTCTCTCTCTCTCTCTCTCTCTCTCTCTCTCTCGACATCAATGTGCAATTACATCGTGATGCTGTTAAAGATAACCATTTTAAAATTGAATAATTTTAAGATTTAAAATAATATTTTCTAGTGCTTTGATATTCTGGTAGAGTGAGGTATGTCAGAATAGATCACAGGTAAGGTTCACACAATTGAGTGTAAACTATTGTGATTCCGTCTGACCGTTTTCATTTTTTATTAAGTTTGGACTTGATATCTTGTGACTGTACGTCAGTTAATACAGATGAAAATGGCTTTGACTGCTCCATTGATATCTGCAAAAGATGGGCCATGGATAGGCCTTAATTACCGATGATACTTTTATCACAGACGTTTTATATTCCTTGTGTGACACTGTGCAACAAATTATTGTTGAAGTGCAAAAAGACTTAAGTACTTTGAAAGCTCCTTATTCGCGAGGTATATGTTCCGCAAATACAAAAACCGCGAATATGGAATGGTAATTTGTATGGGTATGTAGAGGATATGTTCCAAGGTTCCAAGATAAATAAAAAAATACCAAAATAAATCAATTACTGAGAGATTTTGAACAATTTATATTAATTATTACTGTCAGGCTTAGGCAAGAGCTTAAAGAATTTAGTATTTTTTTCCTGTTTTACCACTTTTAAAAGGTCTTTCAATTCAGATTGATATTCAGCTGTGAATTCAGCGATAGAATTCCTTATTTTGTCTTCGGATTTCTTAATTCATTAACATTGAAACAGCGTGATATAGGCCTAGATGCAAACGACTCTCCAACACGTAAACGGTCAAGTATTTCTGTTTTTACTTTAAGCGGCAACACTACTTTTTTTCGCTTCGGAACTAATTTTCATTCCTTTTACTTGACATTATAAATTGGCAAAGCAGAAGAGACGCGTGTTATTCAATCAAAATTATTACAAAGACTGATAAGTAGAAATAAATAAAACACCTATCGTGACGAGGGCGGCATTTATCAACGGACATAGCGGTATGTGAATTACGACGGCGGTGGTTTTTAACAACGAGCTTTAGGCTTAGTGACAATAAGATTTGTTTCACTTTAATATGTATTTATCCATTAGATTTGAATCGCTAAGATAAAAGTCGCCTTGGCACGTGCCAGCAGTAAAAAAAGTTGCCGATGCGTTAATAAAGGATACTAATCCTAATATACTGACTGGATCCGCGAATAAATAAATTTTTAACCGCGAATACAGGAACTGTGTCGCAATTTTTAACCCGCGAATAATGAGCTTTTACTGTACTGTAATTTGACAGTTGTATATAAAATAATTTAAAAATATAAGTACATTTACTTGAAAATAACTGTTAGAATAAATAAATAAATAAATATATATAGTATATATATATATATATATATTTATGTCCACCACTTTGGTCTCGGGGTAGTGTGCTGCCTTGTCACGCAGCGGGCCCGAGTTCGATCACTGGTCGGGACAGTTTTTCTGGGTGAGGTTTTTATCGGGGTTTTTCCTCGCCTGTAAGACAAATGTCAGGAAAACTTTAAGGCCCAAACGGCCATCGCAATCATCATCATCCATATTCATCTTACGTTAAGCTTAGGATTAGGGACTCTCCTGGCGCACCATTATCATCCTCATCACCCATCATATCATCGGGGCAACGTAACCCCGCCTTCCAGGCGCCCCAACCTCAGAAGTGGGTTACAAGTACGCCATGCCAGGAGAGAAACTAGGAATGTCGAAAGACAAACCTGGGGCATTTGAAATATATATATAACGAACTAAAGAAATTAATAAAAAAATCAGAATATATAAACCTATAAGATCTCTCAGAATTGGTTGATTTGGACATTTGATAAAAATGGATGATCAGAGACTGGTCAAGAAACTCTACAAATGGAAACCTAAAGGAGGCAGAGCAGTTGGAAGACCGAAGATCAGATGGGAGGATGACACAATGAACGATCTAAAGAAAATGAAAGTGACTAGTTTGAATATGGCAAGAGACAGATTGGCATGGAGGAGGATTGTTGAGAAGGTCAAAACTTTCACTTTTGAAGTTGTCGCGCCTTAGGATGATGATGATGATGATGATGATCTTCCTCCAATCCTCTGATATTCATAGCTGCTTGTACCCCTTCTATCCAAGTTTTCTTCGATCTTCCTCTCTTCCTCCTTTCCATTGGGATCCATTCCATAGCAATTTTAGGCAATATTTGCTCTGGCATTCTTTTGACATGGCCATACCACTGTAATCTATTCTTTTCTATAATGTCTATAAAGTCCGGCTCCTCTTGTAACCTATAATGTCCCTTATTTCTTTATTTCGTATTTTATTCATTCTAGATTTTCCAGCTGATCTTCTTAAAACATCCATTTCTGTACTTAAAATTATTTTCATTTCCCTGGTAGGAATTTGCCAGACTTCAAGACCATATGTTAAAATGCTCTGAATTATGGTTTGACATATTTGTAATTTTCTATTTTTTGTAATATTTTTGCTCCGCCAAACAGAGTTTAAAGCATTTAGTGCTTGTTTTGATATATATATTGCACTCTGTTCTAACATGTATTTTTCTATATGTCTTAAATATATTCAATATAACTTTTTACACGAATATGTTTCTGTTTTTTTAACTTTATTATTGATACTGTAAATACAGGGTGATTCAAAAGTCACTATACATTTTGTGTTTAGACAGGTATTATTACACATTATGTAATATTACTGTAACATATGACACAGTAGGACATAATTTCAACGCATTTCAATGAGACCACCTTGCACGTCTAGACACAACGACCGTCGCTCCACTACACTGCGAAACACTTTCTCAAGCATAGCTGGTGTAATCTTAGCAGCCGCGGCTCTAATCCGCTGTTTTAGCTGTTGAATGCTGTTTATCTTCACCTGGTACATGTCAGACTTCATTAAACCCCCAGGCAAAAAAGTCTAAAGGGGTTAGGTATGGGGAAAGGGGAGGCCACATCATTGGCGCTGCACGGCCAATCCATCTTCCGGGAAAAGCTTAATTTAAGTAGTCCCGAACTGTAATAGCAAAATGAGGTGGTGCCCCATCCTGTTGAAAAACAACAGTATCCATAATACATTAGATATCAATTGGGGTTCCAAAAACTCTTTCCAACATATCGAGGTATACGTTTCGAGTAACAGTTTTCTCTGCAAATATGAAGGGCCCGTAAATTGTTGACCTGGTTAGTCCTAATCACACATTTACTTTGGGTGAGTCCCGTTCCTACTCCTGCATCACATTTGGTTGGTCCTCTGTACACATCCTGCAATTGTGTCTATTGACATGTCCACATGTGTGGAATGTAGCCTTATCACTAAATAAGACATTTTCCACAGCTTCTAGTACATCATGACACGCAGCTTCTCTGGATGCATAGTCCTCAGCTTCAAGTTTATGCATGACCTGGATGTGATATGCACGTTTGTGCAATTTGTAGCGGAGAGTTCTCCACACTGTGGTTGATGCAGAGGGGCTGCGAGTGATCGCATCCTGTATATTTTGCACGGTATCTGGTGGTACGACCGGTCTCCCTGGACGATCTTCATCTGCAACACTACCAGTACGTTGAAATTTATTGGCCAGGTTCTTTATAGCCAGGCTGGTGGGGCTGGTTTCCTAAATTTACAGGCGAAATCTGCCCGTGTTTGTTCATACGTCATACCACGAAGACGAGCAGAAACAACAGCTATTCTTTCCTCTTTGGTTAGCATACTGTTATATTACCTGCTACAAAAATTAATACAGTCACTGTATCATCAAAATGTATAGCGACTTTTGAATCACTCTGTATATTAACCTCAACATACACGAAACATTAGTACATTTTAAGAGACTATTTAACTCATGCCCCAAATGGGAGTCAATGACCAATCACATTTCAATGATTTTCGATTTACAACCAATCACAGTCGTGTTTCGCCTAGAATTTATCAACTAAAGTTTATCATAATAAAGAAAGCACCTCCTTTTTAACATTCTGAATAGGTCATAGCATTATTTTGCAGTGATCGACTCTATAAGAAATACGGCTACCAGATTGTATATATAGTGCATGAATGTCAACATATAGCGCATGCAGGAGTTAATATAAAAACATTTGTATCAATTGATTATACCACAAAAAAAGGAAACTACTGTTTGCACTTTCTTAAATGTATTTTTTCCCAGGTAATAACCCAGAAAAATATAATTGTCATATTTACATCATATGACATCAGAAATGAATTAATATCTTGTTTGATGCGTTTTATTTTTTCTCCACTAGAGTGGATTCTTACAATATTGCATTCCTTTGGCAATAAATGATATGATCTGGTTGCAGTGATGAACAAAAGAAGCAAATGAAGCGTACCAATCGTTTCTCATTTGTTTTCAAACATCGCCGTTTATATTAAATATATAAATATTTTAAAATAATTATATTTAAATAATGATTTGTGAGTAAACAGCTTAATTTTATTCGTTAAATAGTCCTAACAAATGCCACTCTTGTTTCCAAATTCTCTAGATAAATTCACTCCTCACTTCGTAAGTCGTGATTTGGAAATCACTCGTGGCATTACTTATGATAAATATCTCATAACAAAACAAAGCTAGGGCAAAGAAATAACAAGTATTGTATTAAGACATACATTTTTATACTACGTAAATAATAAAAATGTAATATGACATATTTTGACTATTTTTACTACATATTTATATACATACTTGGAGATCAATATTAAATAAAAATTCGGAGTCTAGTTGTAAGACATGATGCCTTGGTGAAGAGCTACTATACTTTCCCTGGTTCGAGTCCCCATAGGAAAGAAAGTTTATCATAGAATTTCGGACAGTATATGACCGGTGCCCACCCAGCATTATAAGGAATTTGTATAGCTACAATAAGTAGCGCTCCAGGGTGAAAAAAAAACTAGCTATAACAGCTGGGGGACCCGACAAACTGACCATATGCCACAGTCAAAAATTGGCTAAATGATCTACCGCTTCTGATTTAAGACATGTACATGTGAGACCAGCAGCCTGCTGGTAGGTCAGGACCTTCTAAGCCTGTCGCGTCATATAGTTTTTTTTTATCTTGTAATTTGTTCATTACCATCTTGAGCTAGACAACCCTGGGTGGGTTAAAGCTTTCGTCAAAATCCTCCTCCAAACATCTCTATCTCTGACAGACAGTCACCTTTAATTACCAAGGACCTCATATCTAATAACATTCCATCTCTCCATCTATTTATAGTTTTTGCCAACACTTAGGAACCTCAGTTCCTGGAAATACTTGGAATCATCCCCTCTTTTCTCCATTCAAAAATGCCTGCGAACAAAAGACAACCCTTCTTAATCTGCTTTTAAAACATGAACGAGTGGTGTGAGGCGAAGTCCTCATGTCCTGAAATATACTGTAACTCTAACTTAATGACAGCATGGAAGCTAATATTTTCCAATCATCCCCTGTATAATCTACTTCCCTCAAATCATAGTTAATGTTATTCTCTCACCTCATTCTTGGTTTACCAACAGGGCGTTTTCCCTCCGGTTTTCCTTCAAGGAGTTTCTATGCCCATCTTTCATTCCCCATTCGTGCCACATGCCCTGCCCATCGCAATCTACGAGAGTTACATTTTCTTAATATATCTGGCTTCCTCTTATGTAGTCTTCTCCATTCTCGTTTCTGTTCATCTATCTTTGGTCCAGAAAGTTTCCTAAGAACTTTATTCTCAAATACACGTAATCTTTTCTTCTCCCTTAAAGTAAGAGTCCATGTTTGACATCCATATAAATTATATATTTTCAGTTTAACGTTTTTTTTGGAAGGAGTTGGGACGTCAAGAGTCTCTGTAATGCATAATAGCACGCATTTCCAGAATTGCCCCTATGTTTAATTTATTTATGCAGCTCATTCCTATTTGTAATTATTGTACCTAGGTATTTGAATTCAGCCACTTCTCCAATATTTCTCTCGTTTGTCATTAAATGTCCATTTCCATTATATAATGTATTTCTATATGTGAACATATATTTAATTTTAAAGGGCCTTCCAGGCCTGTCGCGCTTGGAGTTTTTGGAGATGTTTACTTTCTTAGTTTTACCCGATAGAGTCTGCGTGTTGGTTCTTATTACCTCCTAGCTAGAGCGCCTAATACCATCAGTAGAGCGAAGAATTTTATAAAATTACATCTTTTAAACTATTAGTCTGTCCGCTATCCAAGATATTAAGTTTGTCAGTGATAGGATATCATACATAATTCTAAAGGGTAAACGACATGATTTGTAATCGTAAACGTACATGCTCCCACAGAAGATAAAAAATGGACAGGATATGGCAGTTGCTTAGCATGGTTTGGGAAAAATAAGCTCTTCCAGATAATTATCGTCCACCGCTGTGGTCTCGAGGTAGCGTGATGTCTTGTTACGCAGCGGGCCCGGGTTCGATCCCCGGTCGGGGCAGTTTTTCTGGGTGAGGTTTTTATCGGGGGTTTTCCTCACCTATAAGACAAATGTCAGGAAACCTTTAAGGCCCAAACGGTCCCCGAAATCATATGGCCATCATCATCCTTACCATTATCATCATCATCCTTCACCGGAGTGGAAAGCAACGGGAAGCTACCACACCTACAATTCCCTAGTAAAGTTACAAGCATAGCATGAAAATGCTAAGATTGCAGTGAAGGACCTGCCTTCAGGCAGAATTACTGTGGATGGATAGATATAATTATCGTACCAATTTATATGAAAGGAGATACAATTGATTGCAACAACTATAGGGGCATCTCATTACTTTCAACTTTGTACAAAATTCGAACAAATATATTAGTAAGCAGACTTGCTCCTTATATTGATGAGATTCTAGGAGATCATCAATGTGGATTTAGAAGAAACAGATCTATAACAGTTTAGATTTTTAGTATAAGACACATTTTAGAAAAGAAATGGGAATATAATGGTACTGTACATCAACTATACGTAGACTTAAGCATACGATTAAATTAAGAGGGAGAAGTTATATAGTATCCTGCTGGAGTTCGGAATTCCTAAAAAGTTAGTTAGACTTAAATGGCACAAAGAGTAGGGTGCGTGTAGGCAAACATTTTTTGGACACTTTTGAAATCCAGAATGGGTTGAAGCAAGGAGATGCACTATCTCCTCTACTATTTAATTTTGTACTAAAGTATGCCATCAAATCTTCAGAGGATGAAGAAGGCTTACAACTCTTCTTCTTCTTCTTCTTCCGAATGCAGTATTGGGTGATGATGCCCGTTCTGCGACTACAAAAACTGATCTTTCCATCGGTTGAAGGGTCTTCCGAGGTCTCTTTTGCCTTTAGGGTTGAGGTGGCAAATCATCTTTGGTAAACGGGAATTTGACATTCTCTGGACGTGTTGGAACCATTTAATCTGATAATTTTGTATATGTTCAATTCAATGGTATTAATAAGCTGTTAGTTTATGCTGATGATGTAGTACTATTGGGCGATTGCGAAGAGATACTAAAGCCCAACACGCACGCACTATTGAATAACACTAAAAAATTGGGACTGGAAGTAAATATCAATAAAACTAAATATATGGTCACACGTAGAAATACGTCCCGCGCCGTAGCCGAGTGGTTAAGGCAAGAAGCCTTGGCGCAGAGCTACGGGACTTGTGCTGGTTCGAGTCTCCACGGGGGAAGAACTTTTCTCATGGTATGTCGGCCAATATGGGACCGGTGCCCACTCAGCATCGTGAGGCATTTGGGTAGCTACAATAAGTAGCGGCTCCAGGTTGAGAAAACCAGCTATAACGGCTGGGGGACTCGACATGCTGACCACATGTCACCCCTACACTGGCTGATGATCATCTACCTCTGTTATTGACACATGTGGATGTGAGGCCAGCAGCCAGATGGTAGCTAAGGGCCTTCTCGGTCTGTCGCGCCAGGAGTAACATAGAAATACATTATATAATGGAAATGGACAGCTAGTGACAAATGAGGGAAATTTTGAGGAAGTGGCTGAATTCAAATACCTAGGAACAATAATCACAAATAGGAATGAGATGCACAAATAAATTAAACATAGGCTCAATTCTGGACATGCTTGCTATTATGCATTACAGAGACTCTTGACGTCCCAACTCCTTTAAAAAAACGTTAAACTGAAAATATATAAAACTATTGTTCTACCAGTTATATTATATGGGTGCCAAACATGGACTCTTACTGTAAGGGAGGAAATGAGATTACGAGTATTTGAGAATAAAGTTCTTAGGAACATTTTTGAACCAAAGAGAGATGAAGAGACAGGTGAATGGAGAATACTACATAACAGTGAACTACATGGTCTTTATAAGAAGCCAGATATAATAAAAACATTTAAGTCTCGTAGACTGCGATGGGCAGGACATGTGACACGAATGGGGAATGAAAGACGTGCATGGAAACTTCTTGTAGGAAAACCAGGGAAAACGCCCAGTTGGTAGACCAAGAATAACTATGATTTGAGGGAAGTAGATTATACAGGGGATGATTGGAAAACATTAGCTCAGGATAGGGATATATGGAGAGCTTATGTCCGCGCGGCCATGAACCTACGGGTTCGATATTGCCAGTGAGTTAGTTAGTTCGTTCTAGTAAAAAACTGAATAGTAGAAGAGATAGTACAGCTTTTTGATTTAACCATTTTGAATTACAAAAGTACCCAAAAACTGCCTACAGGTAAATTCATAAAAGGAATACAAGTATCAAACTATCTAGTTCCCATGTATAGATAGATGTCAGAAATCGAACTAAGGACCACGTTATATAATACCGTGTGACAATGCTCACGCATCGGGAGGAGAACCCATGTCACGCATCAAGACACATTAGTTTCCACCCTCGATTGTGTGTTTTCCTTGTTGATTCACAAAGTGTAGTACGTCATCAGTTTAACATTTGTAGGCATAGGTAACTTGCATCAGCCTTGTGCACACTCAGTGTTGTGCTGGCGACAGTGAGAGTTGTAAGTGTTACAGTGACTTACAAATAGGGAAGTTCACTTTCTTCCTACAAGAAAATTGTGAATGTGCCTCAAGATACTTGTTCCAACATTTTTAAGGAGAAGAACCACCCTTCTTTACGCAAATCACAGGTAATTCTTTATTTCATATTTTAAAATACAGGTTGCGGCATAAGTTAGTTAACCACTGCACATGGTTGCAAGGAAAAAAAAATCAGATATGATTATTATTTTTTCCTTGCATCCATTAGCAGTAGGGTGTTTTTACGTTATTACTTTTACCAGTATCTGTTTATTATCAAATATATTAATTGATATAGAGCAATCCACGCTTTTGATGGTAAAATTATGTTTTTTGTGATAACTATAGTTTTTTTCTAGATATGTTGGAGATGATTTTTTTTTTGTTGACCTTTAATTTTATCCCAAACGTGTTGGAAATTAAAATTATTTTTCATTTTTTAGTTCGGTATTCTAATAAAGCGTGTTCTTTTAGTTTTTTTAAACTATGATTTATTTTTTATTTTTTAGTTTGGTTTTCTAAAAATGTAAATATCTTTAAATTCGATACTATTGTAGTATGAGCTAAAAGTAATATTCTAAAAAAATCCTCCGGCCCGGATTTGAACCGGCGACCTACGGATTACTGAAATTATATACCAGTACAGTCTACCGCTCTACCAACTGAGCTCTTATAATGATTATAATAAAATATAGTATACAGGGGGCACGCCGTAGCGTAGTGGTTAAGGCGCTGCGCTACAAGTCAGAAGGTCGAGGGTTCAAGTCCCATTGGGGTCAGGATTTTTTAAACTGACCAAAACCTTCTGGCGGCACTATGACCCTGGGGTCGACTCAGCCTCTAACGTAAATGAGTACCAGACGTTTGCTCTGGGGGTAAAGGCGGCCGTCACGCAGGGCTGACAACCCGGCTGACATCAAGTGCCGATTGTCTAGAAAAAAGTGGGAGCTTTAACCTCCTACTACCCGAAGGGCTTCCCGAGGCCTGTAGTGGGATTACTTTACTTTACATAGTATACATAAAGGGCAGTGATTTTACTTCCCACACGTGGTATGTAATATTACAGTATAGTTATTTAGGTTGGCTTACTTTTATTCATGTAACAGAAGGATTTTATATACAAAAAAAATCATTTGTCTTATCTAACTATATATCTACTGTTATAAACTGTTGACATTTCTCGTAACTTTCCTTCTTTTTGTTGACTATTTAACTCATGTCGCAAATGCTAGTCAATGACCAATCACGTTTCAATGAATTCCATTTCCAATGACAGTCGTGTTTCACCTCGCTCTTTATCAGCTCCTGTTTTTGTGATAAAAGAAAGCTCCTCCTTTTTTAATATTCTGAACAGGTTAGACCATTATTTTTCTCCAACAAATACATTGAATATAGCAAATAATGAATAGATTCAGTGATTTTACTGAGTTGTTTATTCAAAATATAAATGATTAACCTCCTTCGTGAGTCGTGAATTTATCTATAATTTGGAAATCACTCGTGGCATTACTTATGATAACTGTGTGCAGCGTTACGCAAATTATTTTGTGACTTATTCATGACGTCAACTTTTAAATCAAGTAGTCCACCGTGCTGGCTCATTACTACCGGGTTCCATTACGGTCGGGATTGCAATCTTTCTTATTTTCTTTCCAATCATCCGGTGTATTATCTAACGAACTCGCTGGCACTATCGAACCCGTATGTGTATGGCCACGCGGACATAAGCTCTCCATACATCCCTATCCTCAGCTAATGCTTTCCAATCATTCCCAGTATACACTATTTCCCTCAAATCATAGTTAATGTTATTCTCCCACCTCATTCTTGGTCTACCAACTGGTCGTTTTCCCTCCGGTTTCCCACAAGAAGCTTCCATGCACGTCTTTCATTCACCATTCGTGCCACATGTCTTGCCCATTGCAGTCTACGAGACTTAACTGTTCTTATTATATCTGGCTTTCTATAAAGACCATATAGTTCACTGTAATTAAGTCTTCTCCATTCACCTGTCTGTTCATCTCTCTTTGGTCCAAAAATTTTCCTAAGAACTTTATTCTCAAATACTTGTAATCTCCTTTCCTCCCTTAAATTAAGAGTCCATGTTTCACATCCATATAATATAACTGGGAGAATAACAATTTTATATATTTTCAGTTAACATTTTTTTGAAAGGAGTTGGGAAGTCAACAGTCCCTGTAATACATAATAGCACGCATTTCCAGAATTGAGCCTATGTTTAATTTATTTGTGCATCTCATTCCTATTTGTAATTATTGTTCCTAGGTATTTGAATTCAGCCACTTCTTCAAAATTGTCCTCGTTTTTCATTAACTGTCCATTTTCATTATATAATTTGTTTCTATGTGTGGGTGGACATATTATTTAATTTTATAGATGTTTGTTTCCAGTCGCAATTTCTTAGTGTTACTCAATAGATTGTGTGTGTGTTGGCCCTTAGTATCTCCTTGCTATCACCTAATAATACTACACCATCAACATAAACTAACAGGTAAATAATATCAAGACATTTTTTTGCGCGATAGTGCGTCTTGTCGTACTTACAGCAATGGCGACCACGATTGAAAGTTCAGCGCCCTACATTTCAGGGTTGCCAACCTAAATAATATAACTATACTGTAATAAAATAACTATACTGTAATATTACATATTACAAACACGCATGTGGGAAGTAAAACCACTACCCTGTATGTATACTGCATACAATATATATATATATATATATATATATATATATATACAAAAAATATCCAAAAGGTAGTGTTAATCTACATTATAAGAAGCAAATCATTGCATTATAAATGAACTGCACTTTGTTTTAAACAATATAAAACAATAAATACGTACTCGCCACCATTTTATCACTGAATTGGTCTCACAGCCTGCTGTAGTTTCGACTAATAAACATTGTCCACGCTGTTAACGTCAGTCAGTTGTTTATAATGAACGCAAATATTTTCAACAAAGTTGTTATTATTTTACTATTATTTATTATTTTGAAAACACCATCGCGCAAAAAACATGTACAACGCACGTTTGTCAAGTGTTTTACAGAATCTCGGAAATTAAAAACCTGGCTGTCGCTCGATTTTTAAACATTTCCTCACTTCTCCAAAAACCCTTCCCAACCTCGCATCGTAATATGCTATTATGTTTCTCCTATGTAAATTATATAGACATGTGTTGGGTGACATACATTTTTATTATTTTTATATTCTTTGTGTCGAGTGTTAGAGAACTACATTTTATTACTCGGTTAAAGGTAAAATCTTTATTGGACCAAAGAAAATGCAGTCATACATTTGGTTTGTTTACATTACTACTAGAACTTGCCTCGGAATTAATTATAGTAAAAATCACACAAACATGTTTACAATAATTCTAGTGATAAAATATCTATCAGAAACAAACAACAACATAGTATTAAAAGACAAAACATATTGAAGTAAATAACTACTAAACTTTGTTTGGTCCCATTTGGATATTATACGACACAGTGGAACGTTTACCTCCAGTCATAGCAGCACTATCCCTGCGTCGCACTGACGTAGATACTAACCATGTACAGTCAGGAACAAATAGCAAATTAAATACTTATCCAGCTTACTTAGAGTATTGCACTGCACTCCTCGACGACACAGAGTGACGTGAAGCGAGTATACGCGGGATGACAGGGCATTAGTTCGCAATTCATCCACAAACGAAGTAGGTCAACGTTCATCTGTAATGGGTAGTAACTGAAGCTACGATTTGTGTACGGCAAAGGCCACTCCGAACGTCAGCGATCGTTGTATTCGCTCACATTGTTTTTAAATGCATGTGGTTTCCCTTCTAGCTCATAATATCTAGTTACCTTTCTAAATTATCCACCTTATACAAATACCTACTGCTAATAAATACCTAGACAACAGCCACCTGACCAGCAAACCAAGACCCTTGGGAATTGGTTTGGGCGAAGCCTGGCGCCCTCAAACGAGGTCATCTCAATTAGGGTATGGACCCCAACAGAAGACTCCCTGCCCTCCGGGTTGGGGATTAGGCATCCGGCTGACCACCCAATCATGTAAAACCGTCTTGTTAGGAACCCAAATATGAAGCCTTGGAAGGATTGGATTAATAGACAAAGATCCTGGCAACCAAAAAGGATTAATATGGTGGGATTGTGTGCGTCAGGATCTTAAAAAAATGTCAAACCATTGGGAAAGGCTTTCTATGGAGAGGGATGTCTGGAGGAGGCTCACTGAAGAAGCAAAGGTCCTTATTGGGCTATAGTGTAATTTAAGAAGAAGATGGTTTCCCTTCTACGTTGGTCGCTGACATCGGAGTTAACCGCTGGCGATCTCCGCTCTATATTTGAGCTTGTTGAATTGCTAATGAACATCGCCGACGATTCCGAAAAATAAAGAAGCTGTATGCTTATGTTTATAACTAACTAACTCACTAACACTATTGAACATAAGCTCTCCACACATCCATATCCTGAGCTAATGTTTTCCAAACGTCCTCTGTACAATCTAGTTTCTTCAAATCATGGTTGATATTAGTCTCCCACCTCATTCGTGGTCTACCAACTGGGGTTTTCCCTCTGTTTTTCATACAAGAAGCTTCCATGCCCCTGTTTCATTCCCAATTCGTGTCATATGTCCAGCCTATCGCAGTCTACGAGGCTTAACTCTTCTGATTATATATGGTTTCCTAATCAAGATCGTGCAGCTCACTGTTAAGTAGTCTTCTCCATTCACCTGT
Organism: Diploptera punctata; assembly: GCA_030220185.1. Lineage (NCBI taxonomy): Eukaryota > Metazoa > Arthropoda > Insecta > Blattodea > Blaberidae > Diploptera > Diploptera punctata. Next base: position 502,267 of record JASPKZ010007819.1, read on the forward strand.
CTGTTCATCTCTCTTTTGGTCCAGAAATTCCTAACAACTTTATTCTCAAATACTCCATTCGTTGTCTGTTCATATCTCTTTGGTACAAAACTTTATTCACAAATACTCGTAATCTTTTCTCCCCTCTTAAAGTAAGAGTCCATGTTTCACATCCATATAATATAACTGGGAGAATAAGTTTTATATATTTTCAGTTTTAATGTCATTTGAAAGGAGATGGAACGTCAAAAGTCCATGTAATGCATAAGAGCATGCATTTCCAGAATTGAGCCTATGTTTAATTTCTTTGTGCATCTCATTCCTATTTGCAATTATTGTTCCTAGGTATTTGATGAATTCAGCCACTTCTTCAAAATTTCCCCATTTGCATTAACTGTCCATTTCCATTATATTTTTATCCATTATATTTCTATCTGGGAACATATATTTATTTTTACTGATGTTTGTTTCCAATCCCAAAATCTTAGTGTTATTCAATGACTGTGTGTATGTGTGTGTGTGTGTGTGTGTGTGTGTGTGTGTGTGTGTGTGTGTGTGTGTGTGTGTGTGTGTGTGTGTGTTGGCCCTTAGTATCTCCTCGCTATTGCTCAATAATACATCATCGACATAAACTAACAGCTTATTAATACCATTGAGTTGTAGGCCTTCTTCATCCTCTAAAGATTTTACATTGACGTATTTGTTATTTGATGTAATAAAACTTGTATGCACATCTGGTTCTTAGAAGATTTATAAGTTGTAATTATGAGTAATGAACGAGCTATTGGAGGGAAAGTGTCTCCCTGTGACGAGCGCTCCAGCACGTATACAGTCAGCTGTTACTTGTGCAATAAACATGTACTATTCCTTTCCACGCCTGATAGACATTCTTCTCATTTGACTCATTATTTTTATTGCTTTTTAACTGTATTAGTTTTCATCATTTCCTATATCTCATTGTCAGTGTCACTTTAAGGCCCATTCTGTTATTTGTCAATGCCTTAATTTCATTCCAACTCATCCCTGACTGTTCAGCTTCATCCCTGATGGTATTACTCCATTTTGCCCTAGGTCTTCCTCTTCGCCTTCTCAATCTTTGAGGGTTCCAATCGAAACACATCTTTCAGGCAACTTAAAGTATTACTAGGGTGATGAAGATCGCTAAATTTTGCTTAGTGACCTCTTTATTCAGGCTTAAGCTTCTTTTACGAGTCTGAAAATCTTCAGGTTCGGGACCTACGGCTTAAAGTCCCTCCCAGAGGACTTTCTCCTTGGATTTTTCCATTCTAAAATATCCATCGATCGCGACCCTCAGGTCCAGAGGCAAGGGAAATAACCAGAAGTCCTTTGATGCAGCCGATATAGGGTTCTCATATGTTTCCTCGTCCACTGCTGAGGTTTCGAGGTATCGTGCTGCCTTGTCACGCAGCGGGCCGGGTTCGATTACCAGCCAGGAAGGTTCCTGTGTGAGGGCTTTTTTCGTAGTTTTTCCTCACCTGTAAGACAAATGTCAGGAAGCTTAGGGCCCAACGGTCCCCGAAAATCACCCGGCCATCATAATCATCCTTATCATTATCATCATCCTTCACCGGTGTGGAAAGCAACGGGAAGCTACCACACCTATAGTTCCCTAGCAAAGCTGCAAAGCATAGCATGAAAATCATATGATTGCAGTGAAAAACCTGTTCTCGGGCAGAATTACTATGGATGGATCCGTTACTAATTGTAGGTACCCAAATTCATCTTGATACCAGGCGGGCACCGGTCCTATATTGACCGAAATTACATGAGAAAATGTGTTCTCCCATAGAGACTCAAACCACCGCAAGTCTAGTAACTCTGCACCAAGGCATGGTGCCTTAAAACGTTCGGCTACGGCGCGGGACGATTATTAGAGATCTGTATTCCATTCCATTAACACAGTTTAACCTGCCACCTTACAGGGGACGCGCCGTAGCGTAGTGGTTAAGGCACTGAGCTACAAGCCGCAAGGTCGTGGGTTCGAGTCCCGTAGGGGCCAGGATTTTTAAATTGGCCCAAACCTTCTTTCCGGCACTATGACCCTGGGGTCGACTCAGCCTCTAACGGAAATGAGTACCCGACTCTTGTTCTGGGCGTAAAGGCGGTCGTCACGCAGGGCTGACAACCCGGCTGACATGAAGTGCCGATTGTCTAGAAAAAGTGGGAGCCTTAACCTCCTACTACCCCAAGGGTCCCCTGAGGCCTGTAGTGGGATCACTTTATTTTACTTTACCTTACAAGTACTTTTACGTGCCACACACCACCCGGGTCTTACAGTGGCACAACCTGTAGGGAGAGCGATTTTATCTATGGATCAGACACACTTGTTTGACCACACAAGGACCTGGAGAACCTCCCCGATTGAATGTCACACACATTCATACTAAACATGGCGAATATGATAATGATGCCCAGATGATGTTCGGGGACCGTTTGGGCCTTAAAGTTTCCTGATATTTGTCTCACTTCTTCTTCCTTTGACTCTGCGGTCCTCTAAGAACCTTGACCTCCTTCATAACAACTGCCCATTCTTCTCTATTCCTAGCTTTCTGTCTCCATATTTTCACTAGTTTGTCTTCCTACCTTTCTTCTTCCTTCCGGTTTCCCATCTAAAATCTTTCTTGCTCCATCTGCAATACACGTCCTAGCCATTCCAGTCTCTTCTAATATCTCTTACCAGTTCTAAATCCCTATATAATTCTTTCGATTACTGGTTTGTTCTAATTCTACATATATCTTGTTCCTGTACTGCTCCATATATCTTCCTTAATATTTGTCTTTCCCATGCAGGAATTTGTCTTACAGGTGAGCAAAACCCCGAAAAAAATTGCTGAGGATATTTGTTCCGACCGAGGTTCGAAGAAGGCAGCAGGCTACCTCAGGAAGAGAAAAGATAAAAATAGCAAGATTTTATCTTTTCTTTTTACATTATTGATTAAGAAGGTTTGGTTAATCAGACCACAGAGGGGTGTTTATTAATTTAAAAAATATAATTTTGTTACCAAATTTGTTTAGAAGACGTGACAAACGTCGTTTTCAGTTGGTAATTGGATAAACATTTATACTAGCGTATGGACATCGATTGTATGGGGAAACCCCTGTTCATGTCTATTCCTGGTCTCGCAAGATTAAAACATATGATTGCCAGAGTCCGGATTAGTATATAATTACTATTTACATATTTTTTCCTTGACATCTTGTTTTCTAAATAATCGAAAATGTTGACGATTCGCATAAATCTAGATTTCATAATCAAGTTTGTTATTATATATTTTACTCATTGGTAGTTATTTATTGTCCACCGCTGTGGTCTCCAGGTAGCGTGCTGACATGCCACGCAGTGGACCCGGGTTCGATTCCCGGTCGGGACAGGCTCCTAGGTAAGGTTTTTTCCGGGTTTTTCCTTACCTGTAAGCCAAATGTCAGGAAGCTTAGGGCCCAACGGTCCCCGAAAATCATCCGGCCACCATCATCATCCTTATCATTATCATCAGTCACCGGTGTGGAAAGCAACGTGAAGCTACCATACCTATAATTCTCTAGTAAAGCTGCAAAGCATAGCATGAAAATAATAATAATGCATTATTTTAGCTGGCAGAGTTAATGCCATAAGGCCTTCTCTTCCACTCAACCAGCGAATAGTAGAATTATACAAAAGTTACACACATATTACAATTTTAAGATATTTATTAAAATACAGTCCACCGTTGTGATCTCGAGGTAGCGTGCTGCCTTGTCACGCAGCGGGCCTGGGTTCGATCCCCGGTCGGGGCAGTTTTCTAGGTGAGGTTTTTTATCAGGGTTTTTTATCACCTGTAAGACATGTCAGGAAAACTTTAATGCCCAAATGGTCCCCGAAATCATATGGACATCGTCCTTATAATTATCATCATCCTTCACCGGTGTGGAAAGCAACGGGAAGCTACCACACCTACAATTCCCTAGTAAAGCTGCAAAGCATAGCATGAAAATGCTATGATTGTAGTGAAAGACCTGCCTTCGGGCAGAATTACTATGGATGGATGGATTAAAATACATACTAAACAAAATACAATGATAATGTGATCTAATACTAACAAAAACATGGGATATAATAACATTAAAATGATATAAAATAAAGTAAGTAGCTTCCTAGATGATTATTTATATGGCAGGAAGCCTTGGCGCAGAACTACGGGAATTGCGTTGGTTCGAGTCTCCATGTGGGAAGAAATTTTCTCATGGTATTTCGGCCAGTATGGGTCCGGTCCCCACCCAGCATCGTGAGGCATTTGGTAGCTACGACAAGTAGCGGCTCCAGGTTGAGAAAACCAGCTATAACGGCTGGGGACTCGACATGCTGACCACATGTCAACCCTACACTGCATTATGATCGTCCACCTCTGTGATTAACACATGTGGACGTGAGGCCAGCAGCCGGAATGTAGGCCTAGGGCCTTCAAGGCCTATCGCACTTGGAGTTAGAGAGTAAGACATGTCAGGAAGCTTAGGGCCCAACGGTCCCTGAAAATCATCCGGCCATCATCATCGTTATAATTATTATCACCATCCTTCACTGGTGTGGAAAGCAACGGGAAGCTACCACACCTATTACCCATCCAAGTGTTTTGTGCAGGCGGAAAATATGTCGACTAACAAACTGTCTTTCTCTTCCTTACTATGTTGCCACTTCCTGTCCTTTGTATTATGTTGTTTGTTTGGCAGGTAGAGAGCTGACAAATACTACGTGTTTTAATAATCCGTCGTTCTACGCGGTCAGTGGCAGAATGACTAATTTGACAACCCTGTTACTTTTGGGGTTACGTCTAGGAATGAGCTGTCCCTTCCTTGCCCTTCTCAATACACGTTGCCACTTGTGATTTATTGTGAGGCTGGTAACGGAGAGACGTCAAATACTGTGATTTTAAACGATTCGACCGCTTGAGCGTTCCGTGCTTAAATGGCTAATTTGACAACCATGTTAAGATCTTTCACACGTGTTTAGAGATTCTCCCCCCCACATTTGAAGTTGAAACATTTCAATACGTGATCGGATGTACAGTTTTCTCCTACATCCCTCCCACAGATTCAGTATATCGGAGACACTAGCGCTAAAACTCTTCCCCTCCACCCGTGAACAGTTAACTTGGATGTGTAATATAATTCCCTACTAAAGCTGCAAAGCATAATATGAAAATGCTATGACTGCAGTGAAAGACCTGCCCTCGGGCAGAATTACTATGAAACAGAAAGGCGTGCCTTAGCACCTGATAACTGCACTTAAAGGCTATATGTTGAAAATAAAATAACAATAGAAACTGGGGTAAAAAATAAAAAAAGTACAACAACAATAAATAGAGCTGTAAGACAGGGATGTCCCCTTTCATCCTCCCTTTTTAATATTTAAATTGATATCATATATAATTGGCAGATAAATTTGGACTCACATTTCAAAATAAGAAATAAGATGTTAGATACCTTATTTTTTGCAGACGACCAAGTTCTAATATCTAGCTCAGAAGATGGTCTACAGAAATCACTCTTTCAATTAAATAACATACAGGATTATAATTTGAAAATATCAATAAGTAAAACGAAAATATTAACTTTTATAGGCTCAGATACCGTAAGAGCTAAAATAATTCTGGACGGGAAACCCATTGAAAAGTGAACGATTTTAAATACCTGGGTTTTGAAATCTCATACTTTAAAAAATGAGGTTCTGTTCAACAAACTTAATAAATTTAATTATATATGTGGCACAATTAAAGGAATATTTAAAGACACAAGAAAGGAAGCAAAACAAATTTTATAAAGCAGTGGTAGTCCCCTTGCTATTTTATGGAAGTGAATTTTGGGTTTTAACTAAAAGAGAAGAGATCATAGAAGCAGCTGAATTGAGATTTCTGAGAAGTGTAGTTGGTTTCAAACTTGTAGATAAAAGAAAAAGTGAAGTTATTAGAAATGAGCTAAATATTTTAAAACTTTTAGATAAAATAAAATAATCTAGATACAATTGGAAATAACATGTTCAAAGAATGAAAGATGATCGAATTCAAAAAAATGTTACTTAATTACAAACCAAAAGGAAGCAGGAATGTTGGTAGACCGAAAAAGGGATGAACTCAACTTTTTGAATGAGAATCTATGAGACCGGAACAAGCCACATGAGCTTAATCCGTGATTGTCGATGATGATGATGATGATATTTATTAGAATATTACATCTTCTTCACTTCACAGGCTAGGCAAAAATTTGTCTGTTCCGCCTCACAGTTGTTCTGTCCATCTTTTCACTGGCTTTCCTACATTCATTCTCTCTTCTTCTTCCTTTCCAGGATTTGGTCAATGCGACCTGTTCCGGTCTCAAGTCCATCGTTTTTGTGTCCTCTTGGCCGTCCCAAAGATCTTTTTTCCACTGTGGTTTGTAGGCGTTTGATTCTTTTTTGTTTGGTAATCTTGTATTGTCCATTTCCTGTCTAAATGTTTCTTTCCATTGGTATTTGTGTTATTCTAGGTTAGCAACTATTGAAAATATTCTCCAGTTAATTTCTTATTGATTCATTGTGGATCTATCCATGCGTGTACTACATCCTTTTACGGATCTTAAAAATTTCATTTCAATGGCTTGAATGTGTGAAATATCTTTTTTTGTAAGTACCCAAGATTCAGATCCATATAAAAGACACGGGAACACCAGCCTTCATTTTATAAAACCTGAGCTGATTTTCACCCATCTTCGAGTCTTTTCGAGGGTTCTTCTTATGGTGGCCACCACATCATTTGATATCGGTTTAATTTATTGTGTATATCCCAATCATAGCTATATGTTATATCTGAACCAAGATAGTTAAAGTGTGCTATCTGTTCTATTATTTCATTATTGATCAGTATTTTTGCTCTGACTTGCACTTTTGCCCTGAAAGCAAGAAAAAAAAAAAAAAAAAAGAAAAAAGAAAAAAAAAAAAAAAAGAAAAAAAAAAAAACAAGTTTAGTTTCAACATTCTTTCTATTGGTCTAAAACCATTGCACGATTATATTCTTTGATTTTTAATCATTCAATGGATATATATTTAACTCTGTTCTTATATATTCATTCTTTATCCGATCCAATCTTGTGCAGTCTTTTGTTCTTCTAAGGAAGTTAATTTCTGCGCTTTGTATTCTACTTTGTGATTTTTTGGTCATTACCCAAGTTTCGCTCCCATAAAGTAATGCAGGAACTGCCAATCTTATATAAAAATTAATGTTTGTTTGTTTGTTTGTATATTTGTTTGTTCGTACTTTATGCGCGGTCATACCGTTGATCCGATTGTGATGGGGTTTTTTTTTTTGCAAAATGTTCAGGAGATTCCCGGGATGAACATAGGCTATAAGAGAGGTGTGATACTCAACTCCTATACCGTTAAAAATCGCCCTTTGTAGTGATAAACGTGAAAAAAAGTAGCTCTTTGGACGCTTAAATGGCTTACGCTGCCTAAACCATAAGAAATACACAAAATTAATGTACACAGAATTGAATATCTCGAAAAGCTCTACAAAAAAGTCCGCGACAGCATATGTTTATCTCTTACGGATAACTCACAATAACCATTTTTGTCTTTCATTGATACCAGGAGTCTCGCGCCGTAGCCGAGTGGTTAAGGCAAGGAGTCTTGGCGCAGAACTACGGGACTGCTGGTCCGAGTCTCTACGGGGGAAGAAATTTTTCTCATGGATTATCGGCCAGTATGGGACCGGTGCACAGTGGGTCAGAAATTTAGCTGAAAAAAAAAAACTGTTTTGACTCACTCTCATCAATTAATCTTTTTTTTCTCTCTCTCTAATATAATTGTTATATGATGTCATCATTCACACTTCTTGAGCCGCAACAGAAGGCTGTAAGAGGTTTTCTTGCGAACTTATTTAATAATATCTAATTATGTCCTTATTGCTGAATTTTATGGTAAAAAAGTAACATATTTTTATCGTCCGCCCATGACATGAGAATTGAACGTTCGGGCAGGACAACGTCTGCCGGGTACGCTAGTGTTTTATAAAACTTCAATCTAGTATATCTTCTTGTTTTATTCTTTAATGTTTCATGTATAGTTCGGCATATCATTTCATATTTAAGTCTCTTTCAGTTTTTGTATTTATTGGAAATGGGTGTTATTATGCATTATAGAAACTCTTGGCATCCCAATTCCTTTCAAAAAACGTTAAACTGAAAATATACAAAACTGTTATTCTTCCAGTTATATGGATGCGAAACATGGACTCTTACTTTAAGGGAGGAAAGGAGATTACGAGTATTTGGGAATAAAGTTCTTAGGAACATTTTTGGACCAAAGAAAGATGAACAGACATGAATGGAAAAGACTGCATAACAGTGAATTACATGGTCTTTATAGGAAGCCAGATATAATGAAAACAGTTAAGTCTCGTAGACTGCGATGGGCAGGACATGTGGCACAAATGGGGAATGAAAGACGTGCATAGAAGCTTCTTGTAGGAAAACCAGAGGGAAAACACCCAGTTGGTAGATCAAGAATGAGGTGGGAGTATAACATTAACTATGATTTGAGGGAAGTAGATTATACAGGGGATGATTGGAAAACATTAGCTCAGGATAGGGATGTATGGAGAGCTTATGTCCGCGCAGCCATGAACCTACGGGTTCGATGTGCCAGTGAGTTAGTAAAATTACAACCCAAATAATTAAAATTTGTTACTTGTTCGAGAGGTAGCAAATATTACATATTTCTACATAAAATGGTCTTCAAAAGTAAGTTCACAAAATGTTTGTGTAGAGAGCTAGTAAACAGGTAAAATTTATGGTTTGTGCTCAACTGTTTGGAGGCTGATATGATTGATAGGTCATATCACTATATCACTGGTTATTCCTGCTGACATAAACTACCTGTTTTAGCAACACAATGCAAATCCCATATAGTTTTGTAGGAAAAAATGACGTGGAAAATCCCATAATTAAACAAAATGCAAACTCCATTAAGGTTTGTAGTTTCTTGGAAAACCCTAGACTAAGTTATTTTTCATATATTTTAAAACCCATTCAAATGTTTAAAAAAAACTCTCCTGGTTTCCCATCACCATGAAGAGTGAGTGAGAGGTTGAATAGTTTATAACTCACTGGCTCTGTTGAACCCGTAGGCTCATGGCGCGCGGACATAAGCTCTCCATACATCTCTATCTTGAGCTAATGCTTTCCAATCATCTCTGCATAATCTACTTCCTTCAAATCATCATCATCATCATCATCATAGTACATTCTCGAATTTAGGCCATTTGTTGACCTGTTTCGGCCTCAAGAGAAACACCATCCAAAAGTCTTTTGAGTGGACGTCCTGGCCTTCTTCTTCCTGCAGGTTGATATCTTAACATTTGTTTGGGTATTCTGTGATCTTCCATTCGATGAACATGTGGGTCGTCATATTGCAATTCCTTCTGGATTTTTTCATGTTGAGACTTGAAAGTAGTTTTGAAGGTCCTTAGGACAGGTTACTGGCCCGACGCTAAGTAGTCCAGTGGTAGGGCTGCTACCTTTTAGTCTCTGGACAGACATTAGGATACCGCATTTATTCAGTACCCGATGGAACGGTTATACCGCCGTGACTCGGTCCTCAGAGCCTCGTTTGTGAAAACGGGTTGTACCACGAGAAGGTGAGGATGAGAATTGGGTAGGAGAGGTTATACACACGTCACTACCCCTTACAACCCTTTGTATAATGTTATTCTCTCATCTCATGCTTGGTCTACCTACTAGGCTTTTTCCCTCTGGTTTTCCTACCAAAAGTTTCCATGCACCTCTTTCACCCACCCCAACTATTTCTAATTATACCAGGATAATGCAAACAGGGTGCTCCATTAGATTCTGTTGTTGTTCAAGATAACTCTTAAAATTGAATAACTAACTAACTCACTGGCACTATTGAACACGTAGGTTCATGGCCGCGCAGACATAAGCTCTTGATACATCCCTATCCTGAGCTAATGTTTTCCAATCATCCCCTGTATAATCTACTTCCCTCAAATCATAGTTAATGTTATTCTCCCACCTCATTCTTGGTCTACCAACTGGGCGTTTTCCCTCTGGTTTCCCTACAAGAAACTCCCATGCACTTCTTTCATTCCCCATTCGTGCGACATATCCTGCCCATCGCAGTCAACAAGACTTAACTGTTCTCATTATATCTGGCTTCCTATAATGATCATGTAATTCACTGTTATGCAGTCTTCTCCATTCACCTGTCTGTTCATCTGTCTTTGATCCAAAAATGTTCCTAAGAATTTTATTCTCAAATACTCATAACCCCCTTTCCTCCCTTAAAGTAAGTTTCACATCCATATAACATAATTGGGAGAATCACATACAACTATGGACCACGGCCACAGAACCCGGAATCACTCAACATTATGGGAGAATCACAGTTTTATATACTTGTATTTTCAGTTTAACGTTTTTTGAAAGGAGCTGGAACGACAAGAGTCCCTGTCTTTTAAAATTGAATACACTTAAAAATATAAAACAATATTTTCCACTTGATTAATATATCACCCATATTGCTGTGATTTAATGTCAGCGAACGTAATTGAAAATGGTTTCGACCGCCTAATCGTTATCTGCAAAAAAAAAAAAAAAAAATACGTCGTGGGTAACTATCAATGACGGCGGTTTTTACCACATACGGTAAAATAATGTTGTAGGCCTGTACACCTTGTAGTACACTAAGCAACAAGTGCAAGAAAACTGTATATTTTGAGAGTTGTGCATAAATAATTTAAACATCTAAATTATACGTAAATGTATGAGGAACTGCGACTGGCAGGGCATATGGCACGAAAGGGAAATGAAAGACGTGCATGGAAGCTTCTTGTAGGAAAAGCAGAAGGAAAATGCTCAGTTGGTAGACCAATAATGAGGTGGGAGAATAACATTAACTATGATTTGTGGGAAGTAGATTATACAGGGAATGATTGGAAAGCATTAGCTTAGGATAGGGATGTATGGAGAGCTTATGTCCGCGCGGATATGAAACTACGGATTCAATAATGCCAGCGAATTAGTTAATATATTATAATCGCCTCACTCTGATGGTTGTCCGTTTATATAACAAACAAAGCGAGCATTGGACAAGCATCATAGTGAGGCTACTATACGATGCGAGGTTGGGAAGTGATTTCTACAGACTTGAGGAAAATGGTTAAAAACCGAGCAATAGCGTGTTTTTAATTTCCGAGATTTTGTAAGACACTTCATTATCGTGCGTTGTAAATAATTTTTTGCGCGATGGTGTTTTCAAAATAATAAATAATAGTAAAATAATATCTTTATTGGAAATATTTGCGTTCATTATAAAAAATTGACTAACGTTAACAGTGGTTGAAACAACAGGAGGCCTTGAGAACAAGCCGCAAGTACGTATTTATTGTTTTATATTGTTTCAAATAAAGTTCAGTTCATTTAAAATGCAGTGATTTCTTTCGTATAATGTATATTAACATTACCTTTTGAATATTTTTTGTATATACATTGTATACATAGAGAGCAGGATTTTACTTCCCACATCTGGACCCATGCCTCCACCCCTTGGGATACCATGGTCAAAGACCATACTCCCAAGACCCAGAATCTTGTCCTCCCTATCTACCTCGCGTCCACGTTCAAGTTCTCGGCCTTAAACCAACACCTCGGGGAGAAGGTGTTGGGAGTCGGAACTTCAGGGAAATTGCTGAGCTACGTAGTACGTTAGGTCGCTCATTCCTGACGACTCCACAGTTGGTTCACGGGCTCCCCGAGCCTAGCCGGGAGGACTGCTGTCACAGATCCACCGACCGTTCCCCTGTTCTACCTCCAGGGACGCATCCTGCAGCCGTTGTGAGACCGGCTACGGCTTGAATCCTCAAGCTCCACAGTGTGAGACTATACATCCACGTGCTCATCTCCTGGCGACCCCACAGTTTGTCCACGAGCCTGTATGCTTAGCCGGGAACCAGCACAGCTGCTCCCCCCTGCGCTGGTCCGAGCCGTGCCCTGGTCTGCCTCCAGGGACGTGTCCTGTTGCTGTTGTGGGCCAGCGTGGAGCTGGCACACGTGGTTTGTAATATGTAATATTACAGTATAGTAATTTAGGTTGGCAACCCCGAAATGTAGGAAATAAAACTTTCAATCATGGTCGCCATTGCTGTAAGTACGACAAAACGCACTATCGCGCAAAACATAATATTTCGCTCTCTTCTAATGTATTTTTTTAGTAATATGTTGTGTGTGTGTATATATATATATATATATATATATATATATATATATATATATATATAAATTTAGGATGAGGACCTATATCTATGAGTAAAATACACTCATTATTCCTTTTTACACGAAAATGCTCATGAACAGTAGTCAGAAACGCTAACCACTAGCCCATGAGGCTGGTCATATTTGAAAAGCAAAATCCATAAAATCACGATTTTGGGTTTCATACCTTTTAGGAACAAGTACACATGTGTGTATATATATATATATATATATATATCATCACGATCGTGGAAAAATCCTTTTTAGGCATGTGGCCTGTGACAGTAAACCTAACGAAGATTGTGTTCATCTTTCCACCGATGTTTTGGTCTTCCTTGGTCCTTATGTCCAGTTGGAATGCAAATTTTGGAAGTATATTTTTTTCCAATCTTCTCAGATGCTTTTTCCATTCTTGTTGGCATCTTTCTATATCTTCATTTAAACTTGGTGCTCCAAGTTTTTCTCTGATAATAGTGTTCCTTTGGTGATCCAGTCTATTAACTCCTGACAGTGAAGGTAAGAAGTGCATTTGGCTTACTCTAAGTTTATGATAATTTATTTAATTTAAAATTATATGAATTCTGAATTGTACAAATATGCAGGCAAACAGTTCCATGAAAGACTATTGTCCTTCTTAATAATATATTAAAAAATGCAGATATACCACAAGAAAGGAACACAAGCATTGTTATCCCCTGTTCAAGAAAGGAAACAAGAGAAAAATGGACAACTATAGGGGAATCAGTTTGTTAAACACATGCTACAAAATTTATAGAAACATTTTAAATGAATAATTAAAAAGTTTCAGCGAAAAATTCTTAACGGAATGTCAAAATGGATTTAGGAAAGGACGATCTTGTATTGATTCAGCATATTCTGTTAAACTACTGCTTGAACAAAGAAGAGAATTCAACTTAGAAACACATTTTCCTTTAATAGATTTTGAAAAGTCAAGAGACCAAAACTCTTCACCATATTGGAAGACAGAAATATACAAAATTTACTTCTGCAGAACATACCAAATATTTACAAAGACAACACCATAAAGATTAAAATTAAATAACAGATTTTCTGAAGAAGGAATTATAAATCGTGGTGTGAGACAAGGCTGCCCCCTATCCCCAACACTTTGCGATTTATATCAACGAAGTAATATGTTGCTGGAACAAGAAATATAAATTTGGAATAAGAATATCAGAAAATACAAAATTAAACTCCCTATAGTTTGCAGATGACCAAATAATAATTGCAAATTCAGAAGATAATCTGCAGAAAGGTCTGTATGAACTTAACAAAATTACAGAAGAATATTGAACAAAATTACAGAAGAATATTGATTGAATATATCTACAGAGAAAAAAAAATGATGGCATTTCAAGGTGTAGATCCAGTCAGAAGTAAAATTGTACTGAACAATAAAATGTTGGAGCAGGTGAATAATTTTACATATCTAGGATGCAATATCTCATATGAAGAAGAAAAGGATGTAAATGCAAAAATATCTAAATTTTTTAAGAACTTTAGGGTTAATAAATTCTATCTTCAAGCCACAGTTAGTCCAAAAAACATTCAAGACTGAAAGTGTATAAAACACTGGCTCTTCCAACTCTTTTGTATGGTAGCGAAGTATGGATGTTAAAACAGAAGGATATACACAGACTTAGATCTGCTGAAATGAGATACCTTCGGAGGACTGCAGGATACACACTACTAGATCGCAAAAAGAATGAAGACATCTTAGAAGAATTACACATGGAACCTTTAGAAAGTAAAATTACTGATTATACGAATAAGTCAAGATGGATGCAACATGTTCATCGAATGGAAGATCACAGGATACCTAAACAAATGTTAAGCTATCAACCTGCAGGAAGAAGAGCTGGACGTCCACTCAAAAGACTTTTGGGTGGTGTTTCTCTTGAGGCCTAAATTCGTGAATGTACTGTGATGATGATAAAATTATGAATCGATCAGCGATTATGTTTAATCGGGTTCTATTATTTCAGTATATATTTAAGTATATGTATACGGCTATTTATTTTGACATTAATTAACGTTAAAAGAGTGATTGAAGACATATTTGTTTTCCCATATTTATCTACATTTCGGAATTTAGTACATATTTTTACATATTGCAAAAGAAATGACGAATTTGCTTAGCTTACGCAGCTCCTCCTGACTATTTTTTTAACTAACACGAACCTAAAAAATATGAAGAGGAGTTCTCAATCTCAAAATCGGAATGAATCTACACAGAATGTGGCTACTGTGTAGTTATGTCGACACTGCGAGTTTTGCCGACATGGGTACGAAGGCCATATATGAATATAGAGCAAGTGTCAGAGACACTTGAAATGTTAAACAAAAATATTATAGCATTCTTGGATATATTTATTTATACGTTAATACGTATTCACAAGTTTCTGTAACTTCACACAAAATAGTTTTGTGGTTGCAGAGCGGTATTATACGAAACATGACCTGCCATTTTATGTTTTTCTGAGTGTTACCTAACTGCTACGACTTTAGTACAAACATCACGCGATGGCATGTACCAACACTTTCAAAAAATTGTAGTAGGTTAACCTGTTTATTATAATTCCCATATATGAAGAAAATAAAACGCGCAATAACTAGACTGACAGATGACACACGATTTAAAAATAACAGTAGAGTAATTGAAAATCACCTACTTTAAGATCACCTGTTTTGCTCCTCGCAGCCACTAACACTAACTCGGGAACTGTGTGTGGCCTTGAGCAAATATTTCATTCTCTTACATAACTGTCATATTTACGAGCTTACCAACTTCTGGGTAAATGTGGTGGTTGCCTAGAAAACAACTAACTGGCACTATCGAACCCACAGGTTCATAATCGCACGGACATAAGCTCTCCTGAGATGTTTTTCAATCTTCCCCTGTATAATCTAATTCCCTCAAATCATGGTTAATGTTGTTCTCCAGCACTTCATTCTTGGTCTAGAAACTAGGCATTTTGCATCTGCTTTTCCCGCACTTTTTTCATTCCCCATTCTTGCCACATGTCCTGCCCATCGCAGTCCACGAGATTTAACTGTTTTCTTATATCTGGCTTCCTACGTATAAAGACCATGTAGTTCACTGATATGTACGTCTTCTCCATTCGCCTATTTGTTCATCTCTCTTTGGTCCAACAAGTTTCCTAATTACGTAATCTTTTCTCCTCCCTTAAAGTAAGGCTCCATGTTTCACGTCCTTACATTATAACTGAGTGAATGAGAGTTTTATATATTTTCAGTTTAATGTTTTTTGAAAGGAGTTGGGACATATTATGAAAGATTGTTGAATACCAAAGGCTGTAGAGTGTACACACATAACACACATAATAAATTGAAGGAAGTGACAGAAGAGGAAGACCAAGAGGTAGATGTACATGCAAATAGCCTATAACATTCAACAATCAATGAGGAAATTTGAAGTAACATATCAAGGCACAGGACAGAGACATGGAGAAGTTAAAAGGAAATTCGTAAATTGATAGTCCTTTAAAAAAAAGTTAAATGAAAATATATAAAACTGTTATTCTCCCAGTATGGGAGACAAAACATGGACACTTACTTTAAGGAAGGAGAAAAGATTACTACAAGTATTTGAGAGGAAACTTTTTGGACCAAAGAGAGATGAACGGACAGGCGAATGGAGAAGCTTGCATAATAGTGAGCTACATGATATTTATAGGAGCAAGCAAACTCATAGAAAAAGAAAAGTCTGTAAATTTCCATTGTAATTTCTTTATTTGATTAATTCCGTAAATAGTTATTAGGATTGACTGAAAACATTCATTAATAAGGAAAGTTATCAGTTATAGTAAATAAGGAAATGGGAGTAAGCTACCCTTCCATAGATTTAATATTAATCTATTAAATTTAATAATAGTAAGTGTACTGGTTTATAGCAGTCCAAAATAAAAAATAAAATAAGCTAAAACGAATCTGCCATCTATCACGGAATATAAATACTAAACCATTCATTTGTTTTTTCTTTGCAGTTAACATAACTCCTACGAGATGTCAGGCACGTCATCAAAACAGTAATGGCCTTGAGCTTTGATCCAAGGTTGAAGTTGAATAACTCGTCAAATTTAAGTTTAGCAGTGTTATCAGTTTGTGTCTATTGAGTTGAAGTGCTTTTCTCCGTATAAAACAATGTCGTCCGTGCTGGAGAATGCATATCTGCGCCATAGGTTGCGGCAAATGGACCAGTTGTATCCGGAGCCATCAACGTTTTTTGGACAGTGTGATTGCACTTCTTACTCATATTTTGCTCTGTCAATAGTTCTGTGTGCAGTTGGAACTGTCATTACAGTGTTAGCACTAGGTGATTCAGATGGATATTTATTTAATAGCATGGGACACATGTGGCTAGTGGGTCCAATATTTATATGTTCAGGACTAATGGTGGCTGTGAAAAGTGTACTCTATCTCAGAAGAAAAGGAATTATTCAAATGCTTCTTCGACAACGTGCACTTCTACGGGTAAGGGTTTAAACTTTCTTATTTATTTTTATATAATGTGACTTAACAGAGGTTAGTAATACCCATAAGAAACTTTACATAAGCTAAAAAATATGTTTAACATGTAGTGTTCATTCAATTCATTGCATATTTCCATTAAAAATACGTATTTTTCGACTGTATTTTCCATAAGAGGTTAAAGTTATAAAATGTGTACCTGAACTATGGTAAAACTTTGCTGTTAACAGAGTGATGTAAAGTTGCATAATATGTACCAAGGATTGTCCAATTCAACTATTGTCAAATCATGTGACTTTACAATGCATTCCAGATATGTTGGAAATTGAAATGAAAGAGTTTAGTTTAACTTCCACAATAAATTTTCTAAGTTCTACAGAATAACAGCACACATGCACAATCGTTTATATAGTTGTCGCTAGATAGAATGATGTAGCTGTGAAATCAATATGACCAACCTTTGCAATAAATTCCCAAACATTTATAAGAACATAACCTAAAACCTTAAGTTCCAATAAAGTTAAAAAAGCCACTCCCACCAAGGATGTACACCAACCTCTCCCTATGTAACCTAACAAAATAAGTTACACGCATATTATTTAATGAAATGTGAACTAATCTGATGTACACTAACTTGTCCCATTGGAACCAAACAAAATGGAATAAGTGAACATCCATTTCTTAAAATATATTTTTGAATGTTGGTCAATCCGATTTCACAGATATCTCTACCATCTAGTGGAAGTTCCGGAAAAACTGTACGTAAACTAGCGTGAATTATTTTCAAAGTCCTATAGAACAACAGTGCGCATGCGCCAGAGTTTATAGAGCTAGTGATAACCTACAATCGAACCACATCGATTATCATCCTCGATTACCCGTTGCTTTGAAATTTAAATGACCAATATTTGCAATAAATCCCTAAATCTATGTTAAAAAATATTAATAATATTAAAATTACCACGCATTTATTAAAAATGGGTGTACAATTACTTATCACTCCCTAATATTGATCCACCCAGCGATAACCCAAAACAGTGATAGAAAAATCATAGACTAAGTAATATAGTCTGTGGAGAGAAAATAGCAGTTAGCATCACAATATTGTCTAACAGTGTCATAATATTGTGATTTGCATATTTAAATAAATACTTCAAAATTGTCTAATAATGTTATAAAAATTGTTTGAAAAAGTTTAAAATATTAAATAATGTTAGTAAATACAGAAGAAAAGCCATAGTGTACAGAAAATAACTGAAAAATCAAGCGCTAGTAGAAGTGCAGTTGAACTAAAGTTCCTTTATGCATTCGTACATGCACATAAGGATTCTGCAGAACTTTGAAGAAATCATGAGGATTCTAGCACTCATTTGGTTCAGCATAAATCCAAATAAAAACTGAAAAATCAAACTTTTATTGCTGCATTATTTGAATGATTACTTGAGAGAGATAAATATATTGTAGCTTAAGAAACAATACCGCGTAACTAACAAAATACAAATTTTACACGAGAAACAAAAAACTGTTTACTTTTCTCCTTAGTACCTATAAATTTAAACCATTGTATCTATAAGTTTAGCGAGGTCATGGTACAAAATTTGACCCTAATCTATGTTTGAACTGAGTGCACTTCTTCAGTGATGCTAACAGTATAAAAATGTCAATTTCACCAAAAGTGTCAGTTATGCGGTATTGTGTCTTAAGCGACGATATGTTGATTTTTTTCCAAAAAAGAATCTCATAACTGCCATAAAATGAAGTAAGTTGAACTCAAACTAACCTATAATTACCGTATTTACAATGTATTAATTTTTGCTCAAACAAAGTAACCAATTTATCACAAAAACACACTATAATATAATGTATGGTGAAAAACTATAAAATAGTTACCTTCATGGTCCGTCTCCTCAAAGTTGTTTTCAAAACTCTGCAGGCCTTTCAGGACTAGTCCCATCATCAGCAGAATGCATTAGGTCTGTACTTGTTGAAGCACTGACTTGGTTGTGAGTATTTTGTACAGAGGATTGTGTGGACTGGGTATGTTCTCATTAAGAATCAGGTTTTTTTTTAAATACAACAGGAAGTAACATTAAGAGGTTTGTTTAATAATTAAAACATTTTGTCTGTTCAGTCTTACCTCTTAGAGTTGTTTTTGTCGAACATATGTTTCAGAGCTTCTTAGCTGTAAGACTAGACTGTAATCACTGACGATGGGGCTAAGAAGCTCTGAAACGTATGTTCAACAAAAAACAAGGGTTAATGTTTTAAGAATCAGATTGTTGTCGATTTCTCTTATGATTGCAATTTCCTCCAGTATATTTATCTCTTGTTGGAATGTTTTCTCTATGTAATATTGTTATCCAATGAGGATAAATATACTGGAGGAAATCACAATCCTAAGAAAAATCGACAACAACCTGATTCTTAATGAATACACATCCAGTCCACACAATCCTCTGTACAAAATACTCACAACCAAGTCAGTGCTTCAACAATGGTCAACAAGTACAGACCTAATGCATTCTGCTAATGATGGGACTAGTCCTGAAAGGCCTACAGAGTTTTGAAACAACTTAAGTTGAGGAGACGGACCTAAAAGGTAATTATTTTTTGTTTTTAACCATACATTATATTACTGTGAACTAACACCTCAACAGATACTTACCATGAATTTTACTAGTATCAAAAAACACACTAACAAACAAGAAAACATGATCACAAAAATCAACCTATGAATCAAGTAAAAAAAAAAAAGATTCTCACTTAAATGAAATCATGCTAAAAATGATTTGGGCCGATCATGTTGACTCAGTCACAACAAATTTTTGTAGAATTTTAGAATTTAATATCTAAAAGCTAATCTAACATAATTAAATTACTTTAACCTCTAAAATTAGTAATTTTTTTGGCTCAACAGTACATTACCTTTCCCATAATTTGCCATAATATATTCTTGTAATACTGTTACTCTATGTACTTCTTCTGTCTTTACTAACATTTTTTATAATATTTTAAACAGAACAATACTAATAACATTCTTTTGCAATTTTTAGGTATTTATTTATGAGAAACATGGTAACATCACAACATTTTTAGACAATATTGTGATACTAGCTAATTTTTTTTCTCTTCTCTTCCAAATGTTGCCACCATCAATAACTAAAATACACTTAAGTTGTTTTAAAACTCTTTAGGCCTTTCAGGACTAGTCCCATCATCAGCAGAATGCATTAGGTCCGTACTTGTTGAAGCACTGACTTGGTTGTGAGAATTTTGTACAGAGGATTGTGTGGACTGGGTATGTTAACATTAAGAATTAGGTTGTTGTCGATTTCTCTTAGGATTGCAATTTCCTCCAATGTATTTATCCTCGTTGGAATGTTTTCTCTATGTAATATTGTGAGGGTGTTATCGATGTTATGCATATGGTGTCCAGCCTAAATTACAAGGTTTGCGTAACTTGATTTTCCTCCATTATAAATTAAATCTCTGAAATGTTCCTTGAATCTAATGTTGAAGCTTCTGTTAGTTTTCCCAATGTAGAATTTATTGCAGTCTATAGGCCTACATGTTAATTTGTAGATGCCTTTATTGTTGAATTCAATTTCTCACATACACTGGTAAAGAAACATTAAAATTGGCCAACACACTAAAAAAGCTCGATAAGAATATAAATATATCCTACAGAACTGATAATAAATTAAACAATTTAATAAACAAAAATATCAGAGAAATAAATTAATTCAACAATAAAGGCATCTACAAATTAACATGTAGGTCTACAGACTGCAATAAATTCTACATTGGGAAAACTAACAGAAGCTTCAACATTAGATTTAAGGAACATTTCAGAGATTTCATTTGTAATGGAGGAAAATCAAGTTACGCAAAACATGTAATTCAGGCTGGACACCATATGCATAACATCGATAACACCCTCACAATATTACATAGAGAAAACATTCCAATGAGGATAAATATACTGGAGGAAATCGCAATCCTAAGAGAAATCAACAACACCTGATTCTCAATGAATACACACCCAGTCCACACAATCCTCTGTACAAAATTCTCACAACCAAGTCAGTGATTCAACAAGTATGGACCTAATGCATTCTGCTGATGATGAGACTAGTCCCGAAAGGCCTACAGAGTTTTAAAACAACTTAAGTTGAGGTGACAGACCTACAAGATAACTATTTTATGGTTTTAAACCATATATTATATTACTCTGAACTAATACCTCAACGGAAACTTATCATGAATTTTACTAGTATCAAATACACTATTTTTGTTAGGTTAGTGTTTGTTAGTGTACATCAGCTTACTGTACACTTCAGTAAATAATATGCTTGTAATTTATTTTGTTAGGTTAGGAAGGGAGAAGTTAGTGTAAATTCATTTCAATAAACATTTGGGAATTATTTCGAAGGTTGGTCATACTGCACGTGCTGCCATCTAGTGACAGCTCTATAAACTTTCTGTAGGACTTGGTTTCACCTAGCAACAGCCCTATGAACTCATGCTCACTGTTATTCTGTAGGACTTGGTAAATATATTGGGAAAGGTAAAGTACTGTTTCTGCAATTTAGAATCTAAAAGTTAACCTAACGTAATTATATTATTCTAACATGTAAAATTAATAAATGGAGAGGGTAAAATACTGATATAAACATGATTAAATACGGACATAAATATAGCATTTGTTTCTAGAATTTAGCCTATGTTTTAATTTCTTTCTGCACCGCATTCATGTTTGCAATTATTGTTCCTAGGTATTTGAATTCATCAACTTATACAAAATTTGTCTCATTTGTCACTAACTGTTTCCATGTTGGGTGATTAAATTTTCATTAATACAGGACTATTCAGAAAGAAGGAACAGGCTTTAAACATTTATTTCGTCCAAACTACACAGAATAGAAACACAATTCCAATGTTCCTGGAAAGAGAAAAGTTTGAAGTTGTGATCATGACCACATTGGTCTTAGTTATACATATATGCATATGGATGGATGGATGGATACATAAGATAGACTTAGTGAATAAAGTGTTCCCCTTAGATGGTCTTAGACCTCCCAGGTCACCAGATCTAACACAGTGTGATTTTTATCTGTGGAGTTATTTAAAAGACTGTGTTTCTATCCCCCCTATACCTGACACTCTTGAAAATCTGCGACATTGAATTGTTGAAGCTGTGAATTCAATAACTAGAAACCAGCTGATGTGTGTGTGGCAAGAAATGAGCCACCGTTTTGATATTTGTCGTATAACATATGGTGCTCATATTGAATGCATAAAATAGTGAAAATTTGAACTTTCCTCTTTCCAGGAACATGGGAATTGTGTTTGGAAGAAATAAATGTTTGAAGTCTGTTCCTTCTTTCTAAATAGCGCCATATGTTATATACAAATAATTTCAGTACCATAAGAATTATATTTGAAAAGAAAAATATACGCCTAGACTGAGGTTTGAACCCAGGACCTTTGACACTCTATGTCAATGCTTTTATCTAAGTGAGCTAGCTAGGCCTCCAATCTAAACACACATTTTTCTCTTATACATAGTTAATTCCCTAACCCCAAATGTTACGAACCGTTGCTACGATTTTTGCAAATGGCGGCTCCTTTATTAAGAAGACTTTTTATTGGTTTAAACATTACTTATAAAGCCAGTAGTGCTTCTTTTATTGTTCATTGACATACAGAGTCAAAGGTCCTGGGTTCAAACCCCAGTCTAGGCATATATTTTTCTTTGCAAACATAATTTGTCCATCATTAAGATGTTTAAAAATGAATAATATGAACACCATAAGAATTCCTGAGGATGAAGCATGTCTTTGAAAGACCTAGAATTTAATAGTGTGATGAAGTTTATAACAGAAGTTATTATAGTTGAGGACAACTGTTTTATAAGGTGCAAATTTTAAAATTGAAATAAATTGTATTTGAAGAGAAAAACGTATAGTTTTCTGTTCAAATATGACATTATGAAGTTCATTCAGTTTTACTGTGATACATTACATTTATCATATGTTTACTACTTTCCTGTTATTTAGAGAACTGTTTATGGTGTTGTAGTATCTCCCACTTGATTGCAAAATTCATGACAAGTAGATAACAGAAAGATTTATGTGACAGTCTACATAACAAATAAGCCTTTCCTTTTTGGCATGAGTAGTAGAATAAATGCAAAGAAGTTCATAAATCAAATTTCTGTGTGTTTATTACATGTTATATTAAGACCTGAGCTGGCCACACTTGACTAGTGGTAATGTTCCTTGCCTCTGGTCCCAACAGTTGCAAGTTCAAACCCGGCCGGGGTTAATGCATTTTTTAAGGCTGCAAAAATCCAAGGATCAAGTTTTCTGGGAGGGACTTTTAGCTGTGGGTCCCGAGTCTGAAGATTTTCAGGTTGTAAAAGAATGACAAGCCTGAATAAAAAAGCATCTTTTGAATATTAACTCCTGGCTTTATTGAACCTGTAGGTTCATGGCTGCACAGACATAAGCTCTCCATAGATCCCTATCCTGAGCTAATGTTTTCCAATCATCCCCTGTATAATCTACTTCCCTCAAATCATGGTTAATGTTATTCTCCCATCTCATTCT
Organism: Diploptera punctata; assembly: GCA_030220185.1. Classification (NCBI taxonomy): domain Eukaryota; kingdom Metazoa; phylum Arthropoda; class Insecta; order Blattodea; family Blaberidae; genus Diploptera; species Diploptera punctata. The sequence continues at coordinate 525,663 of JASPKZ010007819.1, forward strand.
TGGTCTACCAACTGGGCGTTTTCCCTCTGGTTTTCCTACAAGAACCTTCCATGAACCTCCTTCTTTCCTCATGTGCCACATGTCCTGCCCATTGCAATCTACAAGATTTAACTGTTCTTATTAGGCCTATATCAGGCTTCCTATAAAGACCATCTAGCTCACTGTTATGTAGTTTTCTCCATTCTCTTGTATGTTCATCTCTCCTTGGTCCCAAAATTCCCCTAAGAACTTTATTCTCAAATACTCGTATTATTTTTTCTCCTCCCTTAAAGTAAGAGTCAATGTTTTGCATCCATATAATATAACTGGGAGAATAATAGTTCTATATATTTTCAGTTTAACGTTTTTTGAATGGAATTGGGAAGACAAGAGTCTTCTGTAATGCATAATAGCATGCATTTTCAAAGTTGAGTCTATGTTTAATTCCTTTGTGCATCTCATTCCTGTTTGTTGTTATTGTTCGTAGGTATTTGAATTAGCTACTTTTTCAATATTTCCCTCATTTGTCATTAGCTGTCAATTTCCATGATACAATTCTAATTTCCCAACTAAATTCCTAGTTACAGGTGTTAATTTTATGTTTTAACTGTTTCCTCAATGGAATTTTTTTTTCATGTATTTATCAGTACAGAATCTTCCTCTCATCCATTGAGTTACAAGAAGAATGTACCATTTTGAAAAGTGATATGTTGTAATGTAATTGCAGCAATTGGCTGTTTGTTTGACGCTCAGCTGTGTTCTTTGTGTCAATACTGACTGTCACACAAGGACATATGACATCAGACCCATATCTTCACTTATCACTCCAATTACTAGAAATCACCAGTGGCGTGTGGTGGTCAGAGCAATTACCCCAGCTGTATGATGAAAATATGACTTATAGTGTATAAAAACATTCTGCCTTGTATTTTTTTATTAGATGCGGTAAATCTGGAGTTAGCCTATCTCTTGTTGTATAAGGTAATTTTTCTCGTTGAAAGATCTGCACAAAAATGATCTATTATGCAGATTATAAATTATACAGTCACTTACATTCATTTTTACTAAATTGACAAATGACATTTATCAGTAACACTTTGAAACGTATTAATAACACATTTGAACGAACTCATTGCCCACATTAAATTCAACTGTTGCTTTCCACAAATGATATATCGACGGCAGGCAATGAAAACCTCGTAACTCCATCAGTCATTGAAAACCACATAACATAGCCAGCACAGAAATATGTGATGCATAACCTGTTGAGAACACACACTTCAAATTTGTTAATAACTTGACTTGTATTCTATAGTAAAATATGTGGCAACTATTGCTCTATCAATCTTCATAATTATTTAAAACAGTTATTTGTTTCTCCTGTAAATTTTTCCAAAATGGAGTTAAGAGGTTTTCATTGCTCACTATCGATACTCGTAATAAATCAATTGTTGTTATTCAGATATATAATATAAATAAAGCTTCTTAAATTAACAGGTTGCTATAACTGACAAACCATACCACATAACTTAATTTAATTTCTTTTTTGCACTTTGTAAAAATATAACTAACATAAATTAAATTAAATTAAATTAAATAAAAATACAGTATGAAAGCAGATTAATGGCTTGTGAAATGAGATTCATGCGCAGAACAGCAGGTTACAACAGATGGGATCGGAAAAGGAACACCAATATCTTAAAAGAATTGAAGACTATGCCAATTTTTGGAATATATTAAACAGTACCAACTAAATTGGAAACACCATCTTGAAAGAATGAGTTCAAATCGGATCCCCAAAGCTGTTTATAATTATATACCAGGGGGACGAAGATCTCTGGGCCGTCCTATGAAACGCTGGAGGGAAAATTTTCTATAGGATCATAACAGGACTTAGCCTAATACTTGGAAGGAAGAAGAAAGAAGAAAAAATTAAACATTATAAATTAAAAAATGTTATTTCTAAAATTCTATTATTGATTAATTGGCGCTTTCCAAATCAGCCAATCATGAATGTTTTATGAATCGATAAGTCGAAAAGTCATTTGATCTTGTGTATACTTCGAGTTGTGACATTTCTGGGTTCAGCTGGCTGGTGTTCAATAAAGAAGTTGATGGAATAAAATATAAACTTTGTCTAGCGGGTTATCGCTGGTCTAGTGTTGGTTATCGCTGGACTTAGCAGGTAGATTCATTTAGTGGGTTATCACTAATTCATCTGCAGCGAAATAGCTGGTGTTGTTGGGGATAACAGAGCAAGCACTCTGTGTGTTCCTCTGTGTAGATAATGTGAATATGCAGAATACCGCAGGAATTTTGATGTTCTCGCATAATTGATTTGAATAAAATTGGCAAATATGTTATTTTATTTTTTAAAAAAATATTAATATACTAATTACCCCAGCAGTGCTGGGGTTGAATGCACACCACTGGAAATCACATCATATATTTACTTTAAAAGATTATTGTATTTATTTTATTTCTGTGCTAATTGAATTTCACACAGCAACAGTCAAGCTAAGTGGCATATAATGTAGTGTGTTGTATAGAGTAAACATTAACATACAAGCGTAATACATACAAAAATGTTTACTTAAAGAATAGACAAGATTTATGGAGTTATTTTAACTATTAAATTGGAATAAAATTAACAAAGGTTACAATATATTTGTTAATACATTATATAATGGAAATGGACAGTTAATAACAAATGAGGAAAATTTTGAAGAAGTGGCTGAATTCAAATACCTAGGAACAATAATTACAAATAGTAATGACTAATGAGGTACACAAAGAAATTAAACATAGCTCAATTCTGGGTGCTATCATACAGGGCTATTCAGAAAGAAGGAACAGACTTCAAACACTTATTTCATCCAAACTACAAAAAAAAATAGAAAAACAATTCCAAAGTTTCTGGAAAGAGAAAAGTTCAAATTTCACTATTTTATCCATTCAATATGAGCACCGTGTGTTACACGACAAATATCAAAATGGTGGCATATTTCTTGCCACACACGAATCAGCTGGTCTTTAGTTATCGAATTCACACCTTCAGCAATTTGATGTCAGATTTTCAAGAGTGTCAGGCATGGGGGGGGGGGATAAAAACACAGTCTTTTACGTAACCCCATAGATAAAAAATCACATGGAGTTAGGTCTAGTGACCTGGGAGGCCAATGGCAATGAAGTTGCATGATTTTATTTTTATTGCAGTCGAAAATATTTAAATAACTGGCAGGAGAAATTATTAAATTGTGTTATTATTGTACATGATGGCGAACTACAAGCAATACTTTCAGCCCTACAACAGTTGTTTCTTCATATCAATTCCTTCCAAAATGCTGTAATACTTTCTGACTCTAGCTCAGCCATAATAGCACTAACACACAACCACACCATCCAAGACCATAGAATAATAGAAGTCAAAAATTGCATCAGGATGTTGAAAAATCTAAACAGAAATGTTGTTCTACAATGGATTCCAGCACATTGTGGTGTGGAAGGTAATGAGAAGGTTGATATGCTTGCACTCATCCAACAGAGTACGATCAATTACCTATCTTACAAATCAGTACAACTCTACACCAAAATGAAAATAAAACCCCATATAGCTGAACAAAACAAAATCCAATGTGAAACCAAGATATGGTAGACATTACTAGAACCAGATACAATACCAAACAGCCCCCGATCAATTGCAGTTGCATCATTTCGTCTTGAAACTGGTCATGATTGTTTGGCAGCACATCTACATAGAATTAAGCTACTAGACTCTCCACACTGCATAGTATGCAAGAACACAAATACAATAATGAACAAGGATCACTTGATGCTCTGCGCTGTTCTTCATAAAATAGTTGGAACACCATTCCAAATTGTTGAGTATTATTGGAAAGCCTGCAAGCGAATGTAGACAAATCAAGAGCTTCAAAACATTTGAATGCTACCACTACTTGTACATGACAAGCAACTGCTCCAATGTGGCCGTGGTCGGAACTTCAAACTTTTCTCTTCCTAGGAACGTTAGAATTGTGTTTCTATTTTTTGTAGTCTGGAAGAAATAAATATTTGTAGTCTGTTCCTTTCTGCATAGCCCTGGTCGTCCCAACTTTTCTCAAAAAACATTAAACTGAAAATATATAATTCTGTTTAATCAGAATAAATGTGGAAGGTAATACTATGAGGTATTTACATTAACGAATGAGTTGGATAAAGTGCTTTAACATTTCACCTCATAAAGTTGTGTGTCTTCATGATACCAGTTTCAAAAGTATAATTCTTCCATCTGAGTTGGAGTTCGACTGAAGATGGAAGTAATTTTGAAACCAGTATCGTGAAGACACACGAGGTGATATGTTAAAACACTTTTTCCAACTCATTCATTAATATAAAACTGTTATTCTCCCAGTTGTATTATATGGATGTGGAACATGGACCCTTACTTTAAGGGAGGAGAAAAAATATGAGTATTTGAGAATAAACTTCTTAGGTAAAATTTTGAAACAGAGATGAACCGACAGGCAAATGGAGAAGAGTACATAACTGTTAGCTACCGGTAAGCTAAATAAATCTTTTTTGTGATGTTATAACAGTGTTTCCACTGAATGCTCTACAATATTATGTTGATAAATAAGCTCATCTCATAATTTTGAATTTCTTGAAGACTATAGTTTTGATATGTTATGTATCATTATCAGTTTCATATAACTGTGGAATTGGTGGTTGGTGATCCTATAGGTTGATTCCAGCTGCCCCTAGTGCCTGACCGATGAACTTCCAAATTAAATCTTTTTCTCCAAGAATTTCAAAATGCATTATTTTCCTTTTATTTTTTTGGATGTGAATTTTCCCTCAAACTGTTGAGTCCCTTAGAATATCGGACTGTTTCAATAATTTGGCCTTTACTTCATTTCTGTGTTTTTCTGACCATGCATGTGCAGCTATTGCAGATTTTTCTAGTTCCCCATTTTTAACATTTCTAAGGTGTTCGAGTACTTCCCAATTCACCTTTTAGTAAATACTTTAACTTGTATTTAAGTTCCTTTTTGTTTTTCCTATGTATATATTTTTTTCATGACCTTTGCAATCAATTAGATAAATCCCTGATTTGTTTCTTTCATTAATTTGTTCATTTTTAAGATATTAAGAACAATGTTATGTTTTTCTATCTTTTATTGAGGTTTGTTATGTAATAGTATTAATAATAATAATGCTTTATTTTAGCAGGCAGAGTTAAGGCCATAAGGCCTTCTCTTCCACTCAACCAGTGAATAGTAAAATTATACAAAAATTACATATTTATTACAATTTTTAAGATATTATTAAACTATAGACCAAACAAAAGACAATGGTGATGTGATCTAATACTAGCTGATACTAACAAAACATGGAATATAATAAAATAAAAATAAAATAAAGTAAGTAAAGCTTCCTAGATGAATATTTACAAAATGATGAATATAGTTGTTATGCAGTTAATGTTTTCATTGTGTGTAACTTAAGATATCAGTTAATTTGCATTTAAATAATGATTAGTGACGGGAAGTGAGTTCCATGCTCTAGTTATAGATTCAGAGTATTGACATGTCCTGTGCTGTGGTATCAAAAGTAAAGAAGAGTCTTTTGATCTAGTTCCTAAATTGTGATGAGCCGATACATTTTGAAAATGTATTGATAAATAACTTGGTAAATATGTGTGCAGGATTTGGAATAGTGAAGCATGTGAATGTAAAGTTCTTGTCATTTATGGGTGTTAAAAAGTTATAAAAGTGGGCGTGTCTGACCTTGTTGGGAATTAAGTTATTTTTAAAACGACTATAAAATTACTGAACAGAATGTCCTTTCATTGTTTCCTCATTCTAATAGAGTATGGTGTAAATTATTGACCTTCAGGTAACTAAGTACGTAGTAACAGTAAGAGATGTTTTAACCTGTGTAGCCCACATGATAGACCTTCACCTTTTTAAGTCACAGTTTGGGTCGTTTTGAGTCATGCAAGTGGGAATGAGAAATGATATCATTGCCAGTCCATAATCTCTTTTAAAGCTTTCCTATATCATAATCATTATCTTTGTGGGTCATCTTTTTACCTTACAATGTAATATTATCACCTGATAATGTAAACAAAAAGGCTAATATTTTTATACATTATTCTTTTTCACTTTCTACACATTTTCAGATAAACATTTTATTGTTGTATTATTCTTTTTCATTTTTTTTTGTTCTTGCTTTCCTATTTTTTTCTCTTTATTATTTCTTCTTTTAAAATCCCATTTTATTCCATAATTTTTTATTTTTCTTCTTTTTCTCTTTTTTTTGCCCTTCTTTCTTTTTTCACTTGTCTCTCTTTTTTTTCTTCTTTTTCATAATTTTTTTCTTTTTTCATTCATTCTTTTTTCTTCTTCCTTTTCCTTTTTCTTCCTGTTTTCTTTTTTTTTTTTTTTCCTTTTCATTTTTTCGTGAAGAAGAGAAATATGACAGCAGACTCGCAAGATTTAGAATTATGGAAGAAAAAATTGTATATTTTGGTTGAGGATACCTGTGTATATAACAGAAACAATCCTGATATTAAAAAAAATTCTTATTTTTGTCTTTTTTTCTTGCTTTCTTCCTTTTTATTTTATCTGGCTTTTTTCTAGTTCTTTACCTTGATTTTTCTTTGATTTCCCTTTTCTTTATGTCCTTCTACTTTTACTTCTATTATGGTTTTATCCCACTTTTAGTCTAGCTTACGATAATCTACCTCACATGTGGACGGCAGGTAAGCCAAGGGCCTTCTAGGCCTGTCGTGCTTGGAGTTTTTTTTGTTTCATTATTGTGAAAGGTTGAGAAAACCAGCTATAATGACTGGGAAATCACATGTTACCTCCTACACTAGCTGCATGATCCTCCTCACATCTGTGTAATGTACATGCGGATGTGAGGCCAGCAGGTGGCTGGTAGACCAAAGACCTAGCCCTATCTTGCAGTTTAGTAATAGTAGTAAAAATATTTTAAAGTTTCCATAGTGTTTAGGCTGCAATGGACTAGTGGTTATGCTCCTTACTTCTGGTCCCAAGGATCATGGGTTCAAACCCAGTTAGGGTCAATGGATTTTTTAGGATGGAAAAATCCAAGAAGCAAATCCTCTGCGAGGAACTTTAAGCCGTGGGTCCTGAGTCTGAAGATTTTCAGGCTCGTAAAAGATCCTTAAGCTTGAATAAAAAGGCCTCTAAGCAAAATTTATCAATCTCAACGTCCTAGTGGAATCTTAGTTGCCTGTTAGATGTCTCATTGAGTCAGTATGTTGATCGCATGCCATTAATGACATGGACAAATTAACTAAATTAACTTGGTCTAGTCCATCCATCCATCCATCCATCCAATGGCTGATTTGGTCAAATTCAAGCTTTGGCCTCCCTTAACTTATGCCTCCAATCATTTCTATTTTGTATGACAAGCTTCCAGTTGCGACTCTTAAGTATGTTTGCAGCATCTTCCTTAATACCATCCTCCCATTGTTTTTTCAGTTTTCCAACTTGTCTATTCCCCATAAAACTTGCTGTAAGCACCTTGTTTTGGTGCTCTGTCTTTGTATATAGCCAGCCCATTCCAATTTCTTTAATTTAATTAAAGTGACGAGGTCAGGTTCATTGTATTTGTCGTACAATTCTTTGTTGTATCATATTCTCCACTGACCATTAATATTTTTCGGTCCAAATATTTTGAGTGCTTTTTCTTTTTTTTTCAAAATTATTTAGGGCTACCTCTAATCTTTTAGTGAGGCTCCATGTCTAACTTTCATAAGTCAAAACTGTATATAGCCTTATTTTTGTAGCTGAGTGTATGTTATTACTCTTCATTATTTTATGAAGTGAGTAATAAGTGGAGCCGGGATTTGTATGCAAAATAAATTACAGAATATACATGAAAAATGTAGAAAATATGCAAAAACAGATTGTAATAAAAATCAAATAACTTATTTACTTTGTGAATAATCTTATCTTATTCCTGGCTGTTACAGCAGATAAGGAAGGTTTTCATGAGGTTCTTATGTGAAGCTCCTTCATCTGTCAGTGAAGATGGTTTTATATAATAAAAATGCCCTTTCTACATCACATGATCTCACTGGTCCATGTGAAAAACGCCACAGTTCTTCTTCCATGAATTCCTCTTCGGTTACAGTTTTTTCGCTATCACCAGAGAGCAGTTTGCTAATTTGACAAATTCTGTTGTAGCCAGGGTTTTTATTTAATACTTCACTAAGCTTATGAAATGTGATTTTTACTGGTTGGATGTGTTTTGACTTTATGACATCAAAATTGTTTTGGATGATGAAATTTTGGAACGAGTAAATTAATTTAATTATTTGGGTTATAATTTAACATTTCAAGATGAAGCCGATATATCAAAGAAAATCACAAATTTCACAAAAACAACGGGGATAATTAACAGTATAATGAAACCATCTTTAGTACAGAACACATGATTACGGCTTTATAAGGTTCTCGCAAGACCAGTATTAAGATATGGTAGTGAAGCATGGACAATACGAAGAAGAGATGAAAGCCAAATAACAGCAAATGAGATATGATTTATGAGCCGTACAGCAGGTTATCCAAAGTGGGACCATAAAATAAATGATGAAATTATGGAAGAGTTGGATGTAGAACCCATTCTTCACCATATACAAAACTACCAGAACAACTGGAAAGCCCATCTTCAACGAATGCCGTCTCATAGAATTCCAAAAGCCACGCTTCGTTACTGCCCCCAGCAAAAAATCGCTGGGGCGTCCAAAAAAGCACTGGATGGAAAATTCCTCTTTGAGACCGTAACAGGCCACACGGCCTAATACTTGCGTGGATGTTGATGACATCATGGGGATTCCCTAATTTTGTTCGTAATCTTAATTGCATAATATTATTTCTCAAGGCCCATGGGAATTCCCCTCTTACACAGATGAAATGTGCACTTTACGCTTATATCCAATTGATTGCAGAGACTTTATTAATTAAAAAAATTATTAATTAATTAATTACTAGTAATTAGCTGAAGGGAAAATTATAATTTATTATCACATTTATGATTAAAATATGCATTTCTATGTATTATCAAGTTACGTGTCTACACAGATGGATCTACTATTGATAACAACTCAGGATCAGGAATTACATGTGCATTATTTTCATTTTATCAACCAGCAGGATATCACACAACAAATTTTGATGCGGAAGTAACGGCTAATCATATTTCACTCCAACAATTACTATACAGAATAAATAAATTTCAAAATGCTGTCATACTCTCTGATTCTAAGGCAGCAATATATGCAATAAATTCACACAAAATGAAGTCAATACAAATTAAAGAGTGCTACAAAATGATTCAACAACTCCAAAAACTACAGAAAAGAATTCAATTGCAATGGATACCTGCACATTGTGGAATTGTTGGAAATGACACTGCTGATTTTCTTGCCAAAAAAGGCTCCAATTTAATTCAGAATACTACTAAAAGCTTACCTTCCACATCCATAAAAAGAATAATTAAAAACAAATATAAAATCAAACAAAAGCAAGACCTATGTAATAAAGCCGAAGACAAAAAAATTGAATATTTTAGTAAAGAAGCCAGATTTTATTCCAGAAATTCCACGTAAAACTACAGTAGCAAAATTTAGACTGCTTACAGAATATGACTATTTGGTCAAACATTTATATAAAATAGAAATCTACACAAATCTAAATTGTCCTCTATGCAACAAAAGAAGAAGAAACGAACGAAGAACATCTACAAACCTGCGAAGTATTACCTGTTGAATCCACCACAGAGAAATATTGGAGAGCAAGAACGCTAATGGCTTCATAGCCAAAGCCTAGCATTTGTAAACAACAGCAATATGTATTATCAAATACTGCTCAAAATTGTCTGTGACGGAGCTACTTAACATGTAAATCATTACTGCATACTTTTTAATGCGTAAAAAACATGCATTTCGCATGCAAATCTGGGCTGTAGTAATAAGTTTTGTTAACCAGTTTCAGTCTTCTTTACTTCAATATGTTGTCTGTAATACATGGGCCAAGATAGATAGAATTTTTTACAAAATTTGGTTTGGTAACTCCTAAAGAAAGGAGAGGCCATGGGAATAGATGGTGTTGAGAATATTGGCAGAGGTGTATTAATGTGAACAGTAGACAGTCTGCCCTTGATGCTTACGCATGAGAATTCTACTAATTCATTGATCAGATCTATGTTACTTTGAAGGTTGTCCATATTTAGCATTAATGTGCCCTTGATCTGCATCCTGTTCACATTCCTCAATTATTTTGGTAAATTAATTTTATATATAATTATAATTAATTTCTTTTGGCAATGGAAAAGGGCATGTGGCACAAATGGGGAATGAAAGACGTGCATGGAAGCTTCTTGTAGGAAAACCAGGGTGAAAACGCCCAGTTGGTAGACCAAGAATGAGGCGGGAGAATAACATTAACTATGATTTCAGTGAAATAGATTATACAGGAGATGATTGGAAAACATTGGCTCAGGATAGGGATGTATGGAGAGCTTATGTCCGCGTGGCCATGAACCTACGGGTTCGATAGTGACAGTGAGTTAGTTAACGGAAATGAATTTTATACGAAGGGCAGTGAGAATTTCAAGAAAATAAAAAATTAGAAACTCAGTTATAAGGGAGAAAATGAAGATTGAAGACACTATTTTAGATTATATTAAAACTCAGCAATTAAGATGGTATGGACATGTCCAGCGAATGGAAGAGGATCGGCTACTAAAATGTGTTTTGGAATAGAAATCTGAGGGAAGACGAGGCAGAAAAAGACCTAAAACCTCCTGGAGTCAGGGAATATATTTATACATGAAGGAGAAACATCTGCAACCAGGAAATTGGATGGACTGACAAAATTGGCTATTAGGAATCAGATGATGTCAAAGACATTAATCAACCGATCTATCTAATTTTTTCCCCCTCTTTGTATAAAGAATTGATGAAAACTGCCTGAAATATTATCCCTTATTGTATGTCAGCAGCAACTTAGCTACTGATAGGGTCTCTCAAGCTGGACAGAGCGAAGAAGGTGAGTGACTGAGAAGCAATCCAGAAGACATCCAACAACTTCAATGCTGGAGAAAGAACTTGATTCCCAGAAGAGATTGCCTACCTATTGAACTTCTATAGGAAAAATCACTATGAGGCTTAATTTAAGATTTAAATTAAAATTCTTTATGCCTCTCCTCATATCCAGTCTTCTAATTAAACTGGTTTCAAAACCTAGGTGGTTTTTTTCTTTTGGAGAACTGCTTCTAACTCCATTTGTTGATGGACCGATGAATCTCTGCATCAAATCAAATACCTGGGAATTTTCAAAATTCATAACTTTTTCTATTTTGTTTCCATTTTTTGATCCTAGGCTTGATCCTTGGGATATATGAAAGATTTAATTTGGCACAACAAACATATGTCAATAGAAAGCAAAACCTGCATATGCAAAACGATAGTTCGACCAGTTATCGTTTATGGAGCAGAAACTAGGGCTGATACAACAAAAACTAAACAAATAATAAGCAATTTAATAACAAATTGTACATAGCTAAAGATGGTTTGATTATGGGTGATCCGTTGAGCCCTCTTTTGGCAGAGATTTTTATGGATGACTTAGAACAAACCATACATAAGAATGTATTAGCTAGAAATGTTCTATTTTGGTATTGGTATGTAGATGATGTCATAGCAGGCTTCACAGGAACCAAAAGACAATTGAATTCCTTTTTAAATTTTATTAATAACATTCACAGAAGTATTAATTTCACAATGGAATTAGAAACAAATAATAGTATAAATTTCTTGGATTTATCAATAAAACACATTGATAATAAGTTTGAGTTTGGTATCTTTCACAAACCATCTCATACTGATACCACTATCCATAGTTCTTATCTTCACCCTTATACTCATAAGATGGCAGCCTTTAATAGTTACATTCATAGACTTTTAAATATCCCTCTTTCACCCTTGGAATATAATAATGAATTGAATATTATTAAACAATTGGCTGTTAATAATGGATACGACCCTGAAATTATAGAATGTTAATTAAGAAGATTAATTACAAAAAAGCAATTACAAAGTTTTTCCTGTACCCAAAGAAAACAATAAGAAATATGTCGTAATATCATACATAGGCCCACTTTCAAATAAAATATCTAAACACTTCAAAAAGTTGAACATTAATGTGGCATTTAAACTAATAAACTTACAATTATATAAACTAAACAAAATAAAAAAAACTCTACAAAATATAATAAAAAACAATAAAACCAACCAAAAAAAGAAAAATTATCAGGTGTATATAAATTGAAGGTGTGGCACATGTGACAATGTCTATATAGGACCAAACTGGTTAGACCTTTTATATCTCGGATAAAGGAAACATGAGAGCATATAACAGAAATTTAGAAAATTCAAACTATGCTAACCACCTATTCCAATTTTAATCATTGTTTTCGATCCAAAATTTGAAATTTTACATATTTGTGATAAGGGTAAGAAGTTAGACCTTTTGGAGGCTGTTAGAAATTAATAAGTTTAAAAGTAGTAAAAAACTGTTAAATTCTCAACTTGATTTGAATGAATCCCCTTTGTTAAATTTAAAAATTTAAATAACATATTGTTGTATTGTTGCTTAGATCAGTTGGAACACAATTCATTAATTTGTTAACATGTCTGAAGAAGGTACAGTGTACCGAAACAGCTGTCACTGAATTATATAGTAAATATGAAAATCAAATAAAACTACATTTTATTTTTATTTAATTAATAAATAATAAGCACATGTGAAATGAACAATTCAGGGGAAAACATTATTTGATAAAATACACAACACAGAAATTAGGGACAAATGTCATATTCAAGACATAACCAAATTTATTATAGATTGACGAAAATATTGGAAAGATCATATAGAAAGAATGGAAGACAACCGACTTGCAAAAAAGAGCTAAAGAAGATAGACCAATGGATGGGAGAAGAACAAGAGGAAGACCAGCCAAGAGATGGATAGACAGTGGATGCACATCCAATACGTCTTCCTCCGAGGAGTGATTTTGGAAATAAACAGGATGAAAATCCTACAAATTATGTTTAAGAAGAAGAAAACTTTTTCTTTCTTGTTTTTTTGAATGTGGATTTTTTTCCCCCCAAACTATGAGCTCTTTTGGTTTTTCTATTTGTTTAATACAAGGTTGAGAAGACCAGCTATAACAGCTGGGGGACCCGACATGTCACCCCTATGCTTATGTGATTCACATATGTGGACATGAGGCAGCAGCCAGCTGGTAGACCAAAGGCGTTCTAGGCCTGTTGCGCTTGGAGTTTTTTTAATTTATTTAATTAAATTAGCTTTTATATCATTTAGATGTTTTTCAAACCAAGTATGATCAGCTACTGCTAACACATAATTGATATAGAAGCTAGTTTAATTAAATTAATACAAAAACCAAAAGAGCTCATACTTTGGGGAAAAAAAATCCACATTCAAAAATACAAGAAAGAAAAAGTTATGAATTTTTTTCTAAATTCCAGTATGCACATGCACCAGCAGACAGGAAGTGGTTTATCCTATGGAATCACAGGATGCAGCCAACATATAAACGATATTTGAACTCGCATTGCCAACAAACCTAAATGCTAACCTAATGAAATTTAAGTACTCTAAGCTGTGAAAGAATGGACACTGATTTTATTTAGTGTAAGTTAATTAGTACAGACTCTATATTGGCTGCACTGGAACATAGAATATTCATTAAAATCAATATGGCTGCCACGTCTTCATGTAGTTCAATATCATGAAAAAATATATTCAAATAACCGTTAGAAAACATGTAAAAATCATTGTAATCATCATCATCTGGTATCATGACAGATGCTGCCACCTTCTGAAAACCAAACACCATTCCTCTCTGTCCATCCATTGATCTTCCTCCAATCCTCTGATAATCGTACCAGCTTGTACACCTTCTATCCAGGTTTTCTTTGATCTCCCTTTCTTCCTCCTTTCCATTGGGATCCATTCCATAATAAGTTTAGGCAATCTTTGCTCTGGCATTCTTTTGACATGGTCACACCACCAAAATATTTTCTTTTCTATAATGTCTATGATGTCCAGCTCCTTGTACACCCATAATTTCATTTATTTCACATTCTATCCATTCTAGATTTTCCAGCTGATCTTCTTAAAACATCCATTTCTGTACTTAAAATTTTCATTTCTCTGATAGGAATTTGTCAAACTTCAGCATCATATGTTAAAACACTCTGAACTATGGTTTGATATATTTGTAATTTTCTATTTTTTGTAATATTTTTGTTTCCACTATGTTATCGTCTGAATGATCTAATTTTGTTCCTAAATAAGTGCATTCAATACTAGATTTTAGTTCTTCTCCAGTATTGAAATTTATATTTTCCATTTCTTCTCCTTATACACAGATACTTAGACCACTGCTGTGGTCTCGAGGTAGCATGCTGCCTTGTCACGCATTATTATTAGGGTTCGATCCCCGGTCAGGGCAGTTTTTCTGGGTGAGGTTTTTATCAGGGTTTTTGCTCACCTGTAAGACAAATGTCAGGAAAACTTTAAGGCCCAAACGGTCCCCGAAATCATATGGCCATCATCATTATCATTATCATCATCATCCTTCACCGGTGTGGAAAGCAACGGGAAGCTACCACACCTACACAATTCCCTAGTAAAGCTGCAAGCATAGCATGAAAATGCTATGATTGCAGTGAAAGACCTGCCTTCGGGCAGAATTACTATGGATGGATGGATGGTGGGAAATAATTTGAAAAATGAAACCCTAATAATAAAATTTGACAGTTTATGAAGTCAAGTCACATGTTGTAAAGTTTAGCCCAGATATATATATATAAACGTACAGAGTTTAGAGAATCGGGTTCAAATCCCGACTCAAGCATTAATTTTTCTTTTCATATATATATGTATATATATATATAGAGAGAGAGAGAGAGAGATAGAGAGAATGATGGCTTCTAGCATCGGAACTTTTTCAGTAAGTAAACATTGCATTAACTTCATTAATATGTTTTGAAGTAATTATGATTGAAGGCTTAAAAAAACTGATTGTTTATTGACGAGTGATTTTACAAATACTTTATTTATGATAATTAATGTTAATGAAGTAAGTGAAGCATCAGAATTAGTTAAAATGAATGACTCATTTGCTATTAAACTATATGTTGTGCCACTCAATTCCACAATCATACTTTTGAAGAATTCCCTTTCTTCTCCTTTTTTCATCAACATTCACTGATTAAGCCCATGTGGCTTGTTCTGATCTCATAGATTGCCATTCAAAAAGTTGAATCTATCTCTTTTTTGGTCTACCAACATTCCTGCCTCCTTTTTGTTTTGTAATTTAAGTATATGTTTTGGTATGCATTCACCTTTCAATCTTTGAACATGTTCTTTCCAGTTTTTTCTACATTCTTTTATTTTATCATCTTCTTTGGCTTTCCCCCACTTATTGATTTGCCGTCTTCAGTTTCCGTTCATTTCTATCATTCCAATCTCCTTATTCCAAATTACTATCATCCATTATAGTTCTGACATAAGTTTTCCATTTCCATCTTGGTCTGCATGTATTTCTTCCAGGGGGTGACCATTGGTATATATTTTTTTCCATCTTTCATCTTCCATTCTCTGTACATGGCCATACCATTTAAGAGTTTGATTTTCAATCCTCTTAACAACAGATGTGGTGACATTCATTTCTCTCCAAAGGAATTTATTTTTTATTATTTTATCTAAAAGTTTAAAAATATTTAGCTCATTTCTAATATCTTCACTTTTATCTCAATTTGGAGCCAGCTACACTTCTCGGAAATCTCATTTGATGAGTTTGAAACCATATTTTCATCTCTTGGACTGAGCGCCATTTTAATTTCGGAAACCTGGCTCACCCCATCCATACCTTCGTCCCTTGTTCACCTAGACGGATATACACTGCTCAGAAATGACAGAATAGATAAAAGAGGTGGAGGAGTTTGTGCCTTTATATCAAATGAGCTTAATCCAAGAATTGTCCACAAGTCCCCTTCTGTATATTCCGCTCGCCCCGAGTTCTTATTCGTAGAAATTCAAGCCAGTCTAAAAAAATGTCTCTTATGCATTGTATACAAACCTCCAAAAATTGGGCACCTTTCGGATCTAGAAAACGCTCTGAACGATTCATTGCCTCATTATGAACACGTTATTGTCGCAGGCGATTTTAATACAAATCTTCTTCAAACTGACTCACCAGCCATACAACTTAAAAATATGTTCCAAAGCTTTAATATGACCATTGTTCCTCTCTCTGCCACACACCATATTGCTACTTCCGACACTCTACTGGACTTAATTGTGACTACACATCCATAGAAAGTACTGTCATATGGACAAATTCCTGCTCCTGGCATATCTGCTCATGACATTGTATTTGTAGAATACTCACTCCAATGTCCTAAAAGACGCTCTAAATTGATTACGTACAGAAATTTACAAAACATAGACGATACTAAACTAAAATCAGACGCTTTAGAACTACCTTGGTATTCAATATGGAATCTTAGATCAGTTGATGAAAAAGTAGACACATTTAATACACTGATACTACAACTATACGACAGACATGCATCAGTAAAAACCCGACGATTTTCCCGCTCCCCTGCTCCCTGGATGAATGATTCAATACGTGAACTTATGTCAAAACGAGACAAAGCATACCGAACATACAGACGACATAAAAATGACGAGAACTGGCAACTGTACAAACAACTTAGAAACACAACTACACAAACTATACGTAATGCCAAACTACGACACGCCCACAGTATAATCGGACCTGAAATAAGTGCACGGGACATTGGCGAAAGCTCCGTGCAATGGGACTTAGACAGTTGAATCCCTCAACTGACTCTATAGACATTTCTGTAGATGACTTAAATGAACATTTTACCTCAATACCCATGACACCTCCAGACAACAAGACTAAAATAGACATTCTTAAAGACTTATCCCCATCCCCACATATAGGAAGAGATAAATTTTACTTTAACGACATTTCGCCTATAGACGTTAAAAAAGCACTCAAGCGGATTAAATCCAATGCGCAAGGAACAGATAACATCAGCATTTTAATGCTAAATAAAATCATTGACATTATACTACCCCACGTGACTCATATTTTCAATGCTTCCCTTATAACTTCTATCTTCCCTATTGTATGGAAACAGTCTAGAGTTCGGCCTATACCAAAAATAAGTACACCTACTAACTGTAATGACTTCCGACCGATTAGCATCCTTCCGACTTATCTAAAGCCTGGAATATATTGTACATAAGCAAATGACTGATTATCTCCAAGAAAATCACCTCCTTGATCCTTATCAATCCGGCTTTAGATCTGGTCATAGCACAACCACAGCTTTGCTAAAAATTACCGAAGATATTCGTGAAGCCGTGGACAGACGTCAATTGACTCCTTTAACCTTACTTGACTTCAGCAAAGCTTTTGACACAATAGACCACGACTTACTTATGATAAAGCTCAAGCACCTACATTTGTCTGACAGCGCTGTATCCTGGTTCGACTCATACCTACACGGTCGTCAACAATACGTTTCATTAAACTCTAGATCTTCGACTTGGCGTAACGTGCCGGCTGGAGTCCCCCAGGGCAGTGTTCTCGGACCTCTTTTTTTCTCAATCTACATAAATGATTTGCCAACTGTACTAAAGCACTGCCGTTATCACCTCTATGCTGATGATCTCCAAATTTACCTACATTCACCTCCTCATTCTCTCTATAACAGCTTGATGAAAATGAATGACGATCTCATATCCATCTTTAACTGGTCTTCAAGTATCGGTCTAAATCTAAATCCTAACAAGTCACAAGTAATTCTAATGGGACAACAAAGACTGCTTACAACCTTTGACATATCTACACTTCCAAACATTACTATAAATAATATAATTATCCCTTATTCTTCTTCAGTAATAGATCTTGGACTACATCTAGACGCAAATTTAACCTGGCAAACACAAGTGAAACACATATGTAAAAAGACTTTCTCCATTTTACATTATCTTAGACGTTTAAAGAATTTTCTCCCAGTTTCGTTAAAACAAATCCTAGTGCAGAATCTTGTGTTACCACACTTCGATTATTGTGACATTATATATAATGATCTAAACTATGCCTTGTCGCAGAGACTGCAGCATGTTCATAATGCTTGCATTCGATTCATTTTCAATATCCGCCGTTATGACCATATTTCCGAACACTTTAATAACCTCTCTTGGCTCCGTCTTACTGACAGACGTAAATTGCACTCTCTTTCGCTACTTTTCAAGCTTCTGAATTCCTACATTCCTACTTACCTGGCGTCCAGATTTGAGAAGTTATCCTCCTACCACAATATTGACACTAGGTCACAAGATAGCAGTCTGCTAACAATTCCTCTTCATAGCACTTCCTCCTATTCTACTTCCTTCACAGTAGCCTCCGCCCGCTCCTGGAATCTCCTTCCTCAAGATATCAGGGATTGCCGCACACTTGGCACCTTTAAGTCACGCTTATACAGTTACCTGTTGTCTAATAATTAATTTTTCTCTATTTATTTAATTTTATACTATGTCATTAATCTTTTCCTCGTTTTTTTTATATATCTTGTACATATTATATATTTAATTCGTTAAATTTAGAGTAAATCAAAATACATTATAAATATTAATTGTATTGTATTCATAACTTGTAATCGTTTATATATATATTGTAATTTAGATTTAAGACTTTTCTTTTGTATTTTTTTTAAACCTGGTTGAGTGGTAGACAAGGCCTTAAGGCCTTAACTCTGCCAGGTAAAATAAAGCTATTATTATTATTATTTCAGCTGCTTCTATGATCTTCTCTTCTCTTTTAGTTAAAACCCAAAATTCACTACCATACAACAGTAAGAGAACTGCCTTCTTCTTTTTCTTCTCATTATATTAGACTCTCAGCCTATTCCTTCCAGAAAGTAAGAGTCCCTAAAATCTCCTTTTTGGTCTTCCAGATAATCTCTTCTTGTTAGCAAGTAAATCATCCTTTGCCACACGTAGAATTCCATCCAATGCCACACAATATACATGTTGGTTCCAATCAGTTCTTCTACTGTCCACCCAAATAGTTACTGCTTGAATATTTATATTTCTAAGACAAAGCAAAAATCATAAAGGAAAATTATCTTGATAAAAATTAAATGAATTGTGAATTCTTCTTACCTCATATATCTATGTTTTTTAACACAGAACTGCGGTATCGGGAAACATCATTCCCGTCTTCAGTTGTTTTCACAAATATCAATTTTTCATTATGCCAGTAATTTTCTAAACTGCCATCTGATGTACTTTTGAAGAACTTTGTAATCAAATTTGTTTCATCCAGAAACTCAAAATTCATGGTTCTAGTATGGTTTTTCTATGGTATATCTTTTCCCAGACTGTTAATTCCAAAGGTTTAGATAGGTTTTTCAAAAGTTTTGCTTCTTTTTCAATTATATGATTTTCTAATAAACTAAGTGCTGCTATTGCTGATTTTTCAATTTTGCCATTTTTTTGTTTCTAAAGTGTTCTTTTTTGCAAGTGTCTAAATTCCTTTTTGTTTTTCCTATATATACTTTATTGCAATCTTTGGAATTAATTTGATAAATTCCAGATTCTTTATTGTCATGGTGTTAAACCTTTTTTATTAGTTAAACAGAAGATTACCCAGCTGAATTTGTTAACCAGAGCCAATGTTATATATATATATATATATATATATATATATTTTAATCTTTTGAAATTTGTTATAAACTTCTCGATGGTAAATCATTTTTTGAATTATTCATCTTTCTTGGAATTATGTTACAGAGTGATTCTCATTAAGAAAACCTAATAATGTAATGGTTACTAACTTTATTATATGAAAATTATCTTTTCTAATAGGGTTTAGAAATTAATAAAACAGCAAATTTCTTCTCCATTCGCCTGTCTGTTTATCTCTCTTTGCTCCAGAAATTTTCTTAAGAACTTTATTCTCAAATACTCATAATCTTTTCTCCTCTCTTAAAGTAAGAGTCTATGTTTCACTTCCTATAATATAACTGGGAGAATAACAGTTTTATTAATAAAGAAAATATAGTTAGTTTCATCAAATCCAAAAGATTACAATGGTTTGGACATACACTAAGAATGCCAAAAGGAAGATTGCCGAATGATATTTTAAATTGGAAGCCACAGGGAACAAGACCAAGAGGAAGACCCAAAGATTGATGGGAGGATGACGTAATTGAAGATTTGAGAGAGATGGGGATTTTTGATTTGAAATCTACTGCACAAGATAGGAAGAAATGGCGTAAACTAGTTGAGAAGGCCAAGACATTCCACTGGAAGTCGTAGAGCCTGATGAAGAAGAAGATAACAGTTTTATATATTTTTAGTTTTTAGTTTCAAAGTTTTTTTTATTATGTAAAACTTTCCTCATTAGAGGATTGTCGCAAGGACAAAGTGATACAGACAATTAATTTTCGAAAGTGATGAAATACATTTTATAAATACATGTAAATTGTAAAAACTGTAATTGAAGTATATTCTATAAAGTAGAAATTTTATAAAGATGGTGTCTTAAAATTGAAATTGACCCTCTAATGACAGAAATGGCACTTTTAGAAAGGTACACTCTGTCCAAATCTAAGAAATTCCAATATTTAGCTAAGAATCCTGGTATAGAACCTCTTGCCCCGATCATCAATCCTGTGACAGTTATACTATCTATTTAGTATTTATCAACTGTTGGCACATATATGGCTTTCTTTTCAGAATCGACTTCCTCAGGTTGGCCACTATGAGTCTCAAAATGGATTGTGGGATCTGATGTCATATCAATTTTAGAAGATGGTCTAAATGCAATAATATCTATTCGTCTATTCTAAAACGTTGGAATGACAAGAGTCCCTGTAATACATAATAGCATGCATTTTCAGAATTGAGCCTTTGTTTAATTCCTTTGTGCATTTCATTCTTATTTGTAATTATTGTTCCTAGATATTAACAATTATAAATTGAGCCATGCTTAACATTAGTAAGTTGATAGAGAATTGTCCACCATTTCAAGGTATTTTTCTCTAGCTCATTTGTTAACACTATTTTGAATATTTATCACAAAATGAATGACATGCATTATTTCCACTGTCATGGTGAATGAATGATAAATTGGTCATTGCCAAAGACAAGCATTTCACTGCCAAGGCACAAGAAGAAACTTTCACCATCAGACATGACACACTTAACACTTTCACTTATTTTTATTTTTTACTACAGTAAAACCTGTCTTAGCCAGAACCTTTATAAGAAGGAAACCTGTAGAGATGGAAAAAAATCTCCAGAACGGTACGATGTTATATGTAAAATCGTCCTGTATAAGCCACAAACATTCATAACACGGAAACAGAATGGTTTTTAAAGTACAAAGAGTTAATTTTTACCTCAGTAAGACGGAAAATTATTCTTAAGCACGTTCTAATTACAGTATTAATGACCACACGTGAAAATTCTGCATTATATCGTTTTACCTTCATGTGTTGCCATTGTATTGAGGGGATACCCTTGTATATGTGTGACAGCGGGGAATTCCTCACTTTTCCTTGCCTGCTTACATTACCTGCGAGGGAGTTGGGAAACTCTTCAGTCTTCCTGTAGTTGAGTTCCTTCTCGCCTTTGTGTAATAAAGTTTTGTATTGCCGTGCAAACTGAGCTGCGTTATATACACTATTTTGTCTGTATTTCAATCAATACATTATGTCTTTAAAGCGTGCATGTGAAACCCTTCCACTGCATGAGAAAATTTGTAATTTAGGAACCCTTTCTGTGATCTCGTAGCGTGCTGCCTTGTCACGCAGCGGGCCCGGGTTTGGTCCCCGGTCGGGACATTTTTTCTGGGTGAGGTTTTTATTGGGGTTTTTCCTCACCTGTAAGGTCCAAACGGTCCCCAAAATCATATGGCCATCATTATCATCCTTCACCGGTGTGGAAAGCAACGGGAAGCTACCACACCTACAATTCCCTAGTAAAGCTGCAAAGCATAGCATGAAAATGCTATGATTGCAGTGAAAGACCTGCCCTCAGGCAGAATTACTATGGATGGATTATAAGAAGGAAAACTAAAGTAAAGTATTCCCACTACAGGCCTGGACAATCGGCACTTGATGTCAGCCGGGTTGTCAGCCCTGCATGATGGCTGCCTGTACCTCCAGAACAAGCATGTGGTACTCATTTCCGTTAGAGGCTGAGTCGACCCCAGGGCCATAGTGCCAGCAGAAGGTTTGGGTCAGTTTAAAAATCCTGACCCCACCAGGACTTGAACCCTCAACCTTCCGGCTTGTAGCATAGTGCCTTAACCACTACGCTATGGCATGCCCCAGAAGGAAAACTGCCAAGATGGAAATATATTTAACGAACCGTCATATTCCTTCATAGACAGGTTTTACTGTATTAACTAACGTATTGGTTTATTTAAATAAATTGTATGATCTCGCCTCGTATCTTCTAATTAGACTGGTTTCTGGACCTTATTTGGTTCCATCCTCAGTATTTTCACGATCTTTGTTATGTCATCTTGTAGAGCCACCTCCTGCTCCCTCTTGGTACCTGAAGAGCCTAAAAATTTCAATAATTTATTATTTTCGTTTTGTTGAATGTAGATTTTTTTCCAACCGTAAGCTCTTTAGGTTTTTATATTACACCACCAAGTTAACTTTGCACGGGCGGAGGGGAAGAGTTTTAGTGCTAGTATCGCCTAACGATTGAATCTGTGGAAGGGATGTAGGGGAAGACTGCACATCCAATCACGTACTGAAATTTTTCAACTTCAAATATGGGGGGAGAATCTCTAAACATGTGTGAAAGATCTTAACATGGTTGTCAAATTAACCATTTAAGCATGGAACTCTCAAGCGGTCAGATCATTTAAATCACAGAATTTGTCATCTCTCCATTACCAGCCTCACAATAAATCACAAGTGGCAACATGCAATGCGAAGGGCAAGGAAGGGGACAGCTCATTCCTAGACGTAACCCCAAAAGTAACAGGGTTGTCAAGTTAGTCATTCTGCCACTGACTGCGCAGAACGATTAATCATTAAAATATATAGTATTTGTCAGCTCTCTACCTGCCAATCAAACAACATAATACAAAGGACAGGAAGTGGCAACATAGTAAGGAAGAGAAAGAGAAAGACAGTTTGTTAGTTAACATATTTTCCGCCTGCACAAAACACATTCCTGGTGTTCTCTCCTGGCATGGTGTGCATGTAACCCACTTCTGAGCTTGGGGCGCCTGGAAGGTGGGATTACGTTGCCCCGATGATATGATGGGTGATGATGATAGTGGTGCGCCAGGAGAGTCCCTAATCTTAATCTAAGAGGAATATGAATGATGATGATTGCGATGGCCATATGATTTCAGGGACCATTTGGGCCGTAAAGTTTTCCTGACATTTGTCTTACAGGTGAAGAAAAACCCTGATGAAAACCTCACCCAGAAAAACTGTCCTGACCGGGGATCGAACCTGGGCCCGCTGCGTGACAAGGCAGTACACTACCTCGAGACCACAGTGGTGGAGTACTACTTGATTTATTAGTATAGCATTCCTTTCAATTTGATGTTTTACTGACCTTGCATGGGCAGCCACTGCATTTTTCTACTTCCCCTTTCATGACATTCCTGAGATGTTCTTTCATGCTGGTTTTCAAATTTCTCTTTGTTTTCCCTGTGTAGACTTTATCACATTCTCTGCATTTAATATTATTTCTATTTTCTCATTTTTGTTGGCCGTAGCCGATTGTTTAAGGCAAGAGGCCTTGGTGCTTGCTACAGGACTTGGCACTGGTTCAGATTTCCATTGAAGAAGACATTTTCTAATAGTTCAGCCAGTACTTTTTTATTTACTTGTTTATTTATTTTACCTGATGGAGTTAAGACAGTAAGGTGTTCTCTTGCACTTCACCAGGTTAAATTATACTTATAATAACATCTACATGTTGATTAATGATACATAATAGATAGCTATAGACTACACAGTATAAAGTTGACAAGGGAAAGAAAGAAAAATAATAATAATTTCTTTATTCTCCAAGCACGACAGGCCTAGAAGGCCTTTGGCCTACCTGCCGGCTGCTGGTCTCACGTCCACATGTGTTAATCAGAGGTAGATGATCATAAGCCAGTGTAGGAGTGACATGTGGTCAGTATGTGGGGTCTCCCAGCTGTTAGAGCTGGTTTTCTCAACTTGGAGTTGCTACTTATTGTAGCTACCCAAATGCCTCACGATGCTGGGTGGGCACCGGTCCCATACTGGCCGAAATTCCATGAGAAAATTTCTTCTCCCATGGAGACTCGAACCAGCATAAATCCTATAGCTCTGCACTAAGGCTTCTTACCTTACCACTCAGCTACAGCGCAGGACAATAATAATAATAATAACCTATAATTAGATTAAGTAATTGGCTTGGTAAAGAAAGTTTAAAATATAAAGGAATAATAAAAAGTATACATGGAACATGGTTATATATTATATTGTCTAAGGAAATATGAAGTGAGTTTCTTTTTAAACTATTTTTTTGAGTTGGACATTCCTTGATATATGAGGGGAGGGAATTCCAGAGTTGGGTGGCTGAAAGGATGAGGAATAGTGAGATGTTCGATGTAGAGGAACAGTTAGAGTTAAATTTTCTCTCGATCGAGTATTTAAGTTATGGTGGGAGATTAGTGAATAGAAGCGAGTAGAAATATAAAGGGATGATGAGGTGGACAAAGTGTTGTATAAGAAGCAGAGGCAATATATCTTCTGCCTGTCTTCCAGTCGGAGCCAACACAACATTTGAAATACTGGAGTTATGTGGTCTAATTTATAGAGGTTACATATGCAGTAAAACCTATCTATGCAGGAACATGACGGTTCCTTAAATATATTTCCATCTTGGCAGTTTTCCTTCTTATAAAGGGTTCCCAAATTACAAGCTTGAATTTTCTCAGTATAAGGGTTTTACATGCACGCTTTAAAGACATAATGTACTGACTGAAATACACACAAAATAGTGTATGTAACACAGTTCAGTTTGCACGGCAATACAAAACAACTTTATTACACAAAAGCGAGAAGGAACTCAACTACAGGAAGACTGAAGAGTTTCCCAACTCCCTCGCAGGTAACGTAAGCAGACAAGGAAAAGCGAGGGATTCTCCGCTGTCACACATAAGCAAGGGTATCCCCACAATACAATGGCAACACAAGAAGGTAAAAAGATATAATTAATGCAGAAAGCGTCATATGCAGAATTTTCACGTGTGGTCATTAATGCTGTAATTAGAACATGCTTGAGAATAATTTTCCGTCTTACTGAGGTAAAAATTAACTATTGGTACTTTAAAAACCATTCTGTTTTATGAAGGTTTCCAGCTTATACAGGGCGATTTTACATATAAAATTGTACCGTTCTGGAGATTTTTTTCCGTCTCTACAGATTTTTCTTATAAAGGTTCTGGCTAAGACAGGTTTTACTGTATAACATGCACCGGCATTATGAATTTGTTGCAGTCTTTGTCCGGATGTGATACTCATGTCAGTTAAGAGTAAATCACAGTAATCAAAATGTAACATAATCAAAGTTGAGACAAACATTTTTTCAATGAAGAAGGAAGGAAATTTTTCAAACGGTTTTAGGGAATGGAAGATCAAATATATTTTTTACAAGTTTCTGGGACTGCAGTGAGGCATTTGAGTAGCTACAATAAGTAGGGGCTCCAGCTTAGAAAACAAGCTATAATGGTTGGGGATCCGACATGCTGACCATATGTCACCCCTACACTGGCAGGATGATTGTCTATTCTCTGTAGATGTGAGTCTAGCAGCTAACTGGTAGGGCCATATAATGCTGAAGTAATTTTTTGGTGTCAATCATATGTTAACATTTTTAAAAGTTTTTTGTGCAACTCTAGGAATAATTCCCATAAAAGACTGAAGTAATGTTAAAAGCCCGTGTTTTTGTTATGAACTATATTTAACATATCAGAGTCTACAGGAGCTGGCCCAGCAGTCGCGGAACCAACAGTCATCGAGTGGGTGTGTGATCCGGAACCCAAGCACTGTTACTCTACCGCCCACATATGAAGCTCTGATGGGAGCCTCAGCTTCTCATGGAGGAGGTGGAGGAGGTTCGACAGAAGCACCTCCGCCGACGTACGAGGAGGCTATGTTTCTCATAGGAGACGAGAAGCTTAGAGTTGTCTTAGAAGAATCTAAATATGGAGCAAGGTTAGTACATTGTTACATAAGCTCTTTCAGGTATGAAGGTCAATTTTTGTTAAGGAACATTTGTTTGACTGGTGAGAAAAAGAACATAAGTAAAAAAAGTCAATACTAATAAAATTCCTATCAAATTCCGTTGAGGTGAATAGTCATAAGATAAAATAAAAAATCAATACCTGTTGGCAGGTGCCATCATCTTCAACTGTCTTAAAATAATCTTTTTCTTGTAATCTTGTAAGCCCATGTGTCCCTTAACAGAGATTTAGGCGCTCTCCTACAGGGAAGAATTTGAACCATACTAATTTAGTTACACTTGTTTTTGTATAGATGTCATTTGAGTGGTCCGTGGTCAGCGTTCTGCCTCATACTGGAAGCCAAGGTAGTACTTGGACGGGAAATTTCAGTAAATTTTGCTTAGAGGCCTTTTCATTCAGGCTTAAGGATCTTTTACGAGCCTGAAAATCTTCATACTCGGGACCCACAGCTTAAAGTCCCTCCCGGAGGACTTGCTCCTTGGATTTTTCCATCCTAAAAAATCCATCGACCCCGGTTGGGTTTGAACTCACGACCCTCGGGACCAGAGGCAAGAAGCATAACCTCTAGTCCACCGCGGCCGACCTTAAAATAATGTATTTAAAATATTATTTGGAGGCCTTTTGGAAGTTAACTTCCATCATCAGCAGGATGAGTATGCGCTACTAGTTGTTGCATTTAAGATGCTGTAGACATTGATGGTCTTAAATACAACAACTAATAGTGCATACTCATCTTGCTGATGATGGAAGTTAACTTCCAAAAGGCTTCCAAATAATATTTTAAATACATTATTTTACGATAGTTAAGGATGATGGCACCTGCCAACAGGTACATTTTTAATTTCTTAATTTTATCTTGTAAGTAAAAAAGAGTGAAATATATAATAAGCTATTATCACCTCACCTCATATATTTGTCTTCTTTTTTAGACCATTTTTGGAATTATTTTCAAGGCCATTGTTCAGTTGTGATGATGCACTGAAGCAGTGTTTTCTTTTTAGACCAATTTTGGTCTAACAGGTACTTTTTTAATTTTTAAATTTTATCTTGTAAGTAAAAAAGAGTGAAATATATAAGCTTTTGTCACCTCACCTCATACATTTGTCTTCTTTTTTAGACCATTTTTGGAATTATTTTCAAGGCCATTGTTCAGTTGTGATGATGCACTGAAGCAGTGTTTTTTTTAGACCAATTTTGGTCTAACAGGTACATTTTTAATTTTTAAATTTTATCTTGTAAGTAAAAAAGAGTGAAATATATAAGCTTTTGTCACCTCACCTCATACATTTGTCTTCTTTTTTAGACCATTTTTGGAATTATTTTCAAGGCCATTGTTCAGTTGTGATGATGCACTGAAGCAGTGTTTTCTTTTTAGACCATTTTTTAATAATAATTATTCCAAAACTGGTCTAAAAAAGAAGACGAAGTGAGGTGATAAAAGTTTTTTAATATTTAATAGTAATACATCCTATGAAGTAAAAAAGTGTGTTATTTTTTATATTTTTTTGTCACAGATGATGCTAATGTAGGTTATAGGCTGAGTTTCTTTAATTTAACTTCACAAAATTTCCAAATCTTCTTTATTTCTTTCACAATACTTCACTGCATACACACACATAATTTTCTACTATCGGAATCTCTTATAACACAGTTTATTTTTATAGTTAATTTCTTCACACTCGCTGACATTGTCGCTTAAAACATTTACTTCATTCGTAAATTAATGAGTCATTTTTTACATCTTACCGCATATTTTATGTTTCTTCAAACACAGGAACTAGTTTTCAAGAGAAGGATCTCTCTCATTTTCAACCGACATTATGACTACCGGTTTTCGTTGGAATCTCCATCAATAACATTGCCATCTGGTGTTGATTTGATGAACTTTGAGATGAGGTCACGTTCATCAGGAATCTCGAAATTCATGGATCTAAATTTGTTCTTCTGAATATATATCTTCTCCAAATTGTCAATTCTGTCCCGTGCCGTAGCTGAGCGGTTAAGGTAGGAAGCCTTGGCGCAGAGCTACGGGATTTGCGCTGGTTCGAGTCTCCATGGGGGAAGAAATTTTCTCATGGTATTTCGGCCAGTATGGGACCGGTGCCCACCCAGCATCGTGAGGCAATTGGGTAGCTACAATAAGTAGCTGCTCCAGGTTGAGGAATCAGCTATAACGGCTGGGGGACTCGACATGCTAACCACATGTCACCCCTACACTGGCTGTAGATCATCTACCTCTGTGATTGACACATGTGGATGTGAAGGGCCAGCAGCCGGCTGGTAAAAGGGCAACCGCTGAAAAGTGGAAAGACCCTCAATCGGAACAAATTGTCAATTCTAAAGGTTTTTCCAAATGTTTTAAAAGTTGGGCTCCTTTTTCAATTTTGTGATTCACCAATAAACCATGTGCTGCAATAGCTGATTTTTCAGTTTTACCATTTTTAATAGTTCCGAAGTGTTCCTTAGTGCAAGTGTCCAAATTCCTTTTTGTCTTTCCTATGTATACTTTATTGCAGTCCTTTATTGCAACATTATTGATGGAGATTCCAACGAAAATCTGGTAGTCATAATGTCGGTTGGAAATGAGAGAGATGGTTCTCTTGAAAACTAGTTCCTGTGTTTAAAGAAACAAAAAATATGAGGAAGATGTAAAAAATGACTCATTAATTTACAAATTAAAAACCTCAATGTTATTTCCCATATTTAACTATGAATTTACTTCATTATTTGCTCTTAGAACACATCCACTTGTCCTCAACTAGGACAAGACTGATGCTCATGATTCAGTTGCAACTAAGTCATCAGGGCACTACTTACTTATTGACCACCGCAGCAGACAGTCAGGGGACTGTATCCCTTTGTTTGCTTTGCAGCTTTACTTAGTATAACTTGATTTATTTGAGTTGTGTTTTTGACTCACCTCATAATCCTTGATTCTGTTTAACAGTGGCTTATAGCAAAGAAGTTGTAGAGTGCAGGAAATTCATCAACAGCCTTATTTGCTTCCAAAAGCGAGTTGCACTACAATGAATACCATCACTCTGTGGGATCGCAGGAAATGAAGCTGCAGATCTTGCAAAACGAGGCACTCAAATTCTACAAGCACCCATGAAAGAAATTCCTTACCATAGATCTGCCACTGTTATCCATGCCAAGATAAAATCTGAATACCACCTGGCATCATTAGAAAGGACTAAAGAAAGCCAATGGAGAAATAAAATTGTTTCTGAAGTACCAGATTGGCCACGAAAAGAAGCTGTCGCAAAATTTTGGATTGCAAGAGGACATGACTGTCTCGCTACCCATTTTCATCGTCTGGGAATATTGAACAATCCTCTCTGCATGCTGTGTAGGACTGGTGTCAATATGGGTTATGCTCACCTGCTCCACTGTTCTGCACTAACAACTGCTACACTCCATCAATGCTACTGGGAGGCAAGAGGGAAAATGATCTCACTGCAAACCCCCAAATCTATTTAAGATTTTTCTATTTATATTTTTATAGTGTTTATGTTATTGTTTTTGTTGTGTATTGATATTATAATATGTTAATAAGGTCTGTCATTTGGGTGAATGGTCTGTATTTCCAGTGCCCTGCATTAAATAAATAAAAAATAATATTTCTTGATTTTTATGCAGACCTAGGTTTCGTCGGCATACTTCGCGACAATCTTGATGACTCACAACTGCAGTCTTGTGGTTGTCCCTCCTGCAAATTGATTTCTATGTCAGCCAACAGAGAGTGCAGAAATCAATTTGCAGGAGGGACAACCGCAAGACTGCAGTTGTGTGGCATCGAGAATGTCGCAAAGTATGGCAAGAAAACATGGGTCTGCATAAAAATCAAGAAATATGAGGTGAGTCAAAAACACAACTCAAATAAATTAAAATAAACCTTGTACATATAATTAATTAGTATAACTTGGTTGTCTAATTGAATGTTATTTCTAGTTCAGACGATGAATTGAATAAAGAACCACAAGGTGCCACCGGCTTAACAGACCACGCATCCCAGAGCCAGCACAAACCGCATGAGGCAGACTGAAAAACAGTTACCACTACCTGTAAGACTGAAGATGTATTGGGTTGGCTGCCCGCCCACTTGCCAGCCTTCGAGGAAATCGTACCTACAACTAGCAATGACACATCTAACAGCAATACAACAGCTGGGCCTTGACAATATCATGTCGAGATTGACTGTATGCAATTTAAAGGTATTTTAACTAGTGTAATAGGGTGTTATATATCCTAAACATCTTACAGTGAGATGTCATGTGAGGTCCTTACACAACGCTGGAGTTTATTCAGGGATTCTATGAACATTCAGTTTTAAAAATGTTAACCCGCTAGTGGTCTGGTAGTTTTTCTCATTTCTAGTCCTTATATTTACAGAGAGATCACCTCTCTAGTATAGCATCATATAAAATTGTGTAGAGTTGCATGGTAATTAAATTGTGAAGTTATAATTAAACTTTGACATTCGCAGTGACAAATAAATTATTAATTTGAAAACAAAAATTAAAATGTTGTAATATGGGAATAATGGTGAATGACAATATTACATACACATTGCAAATTGCAGATGATAACATTTTATTGGTCGAAGATAATGACGACGTTGCATGTATGACTAAGAAATTAATGGAAGAACATGAAAAGTGGGGATTAAAAATTAATGTAAATAGAACTCTATGTTATTTGGTAACTGGTGATAGTGGAGATGATTCCAATGGTACCATTAATATTTGTTACAAAATTAAATAATTGGGAGTTGAAATAAATGAAGATGGAAACAATGATTTGAAAATAACTAACTCACTGGCACTATCAAACCCATAGGTTCATGACCATGCAGACATAAGCTCTCCACACATCCCTATCCTGAGTTAATATTTTCCAATCATCCCATGTATAATCTACTTCCTTCAAATCATAGTTAGTTATTCTCCCACCTCATTCTTGGTCTACCAACTGGACGTTTTCCTTCTGGTTTTCCTACAAGAAGATTCCATACACGTCTTTCATTCCCCATTCATGCCAAATGATTTGGAAATATTCAAAATAATAGTTAGAGGTCAATGTTGAATGTGAGATAAACAGATATTCAAAGAAACTAAAATCCATATTTATAAATCAACAGTAAGACCTTTAATGACCTATGTAACAGAAACGTGAACTATAAACACCAAATTAAAGTCAAAATTGTAATCTATAGAAATGGTTTTTTTAAGAAGATCTGCACGATGCTCTAAATTAACTGTAACAAAACAATTATACAATTTGTGAGAAATAAACAATTACAATGGTTTGGACACATGAAGAGGATGAATGAAGATAGATTGTCAGTTATGAGTTTGGAGTGGGTTCCAAATGGGAGGAAAAGAAGAGGGAGACCTAAGAAGACATGGATGGAGGGAATTATGAATTTGACGAAGGACAGGGGACTGCAGGATGGTGCCTGGAAGGATAGAGATGAATGAGGAAGAAAATCAAAACTTAATATTGGACACAGGAACAGGTTGTATACATTTAAATCCTGTTAAATAAATAAAACTAATGCCTCAATGGGATTTGAACACAGACCTCTAGCTACCATGCCAACCATTACACCAATTACAAATTAATAAATAAATAATTTATTTAAGAAATACATGGCACTGTGGATCCTTTGAGAACCACTGGGGTCAATGTGTCTGATGCCAGACCACTACGGGTTAATTAATTAAATTTATAGTTCACTTCATTGTTTTACTGCTTTATGTTATATAAAGGTGCATCACTTAAATTATTTATATAAGTGATATCATTGAATAGTTACCCTGAAAAGAGATCTAACCCACAAACTACAAATTGTTGGGAAAACGAAAAAAAGTATAATGTTCATTTTGAGGGTATTGCCTTTATTATAACATATACATTTTAATCTCTCATCCTATTGGAAACATATACAGCCAATATGAATGCAATATAACATGCTACTAACTGAATATTAACAATTTAGTACAGAATTGTGTGCAAAAGTGGTCTGTCTCTATAGAGTAGAAAAATGATCTAATGCATATTTAACTAAAAATGCTATACAGCAAACTCCCGATTATCCATGTTAATTGGGACCGAGATATGCACGGAAAATAAAAAAAAACATGGATAATCCAATTACGTTATTTGGCACCGTGGAAGTTGATCAGAAATTTATTTACCCACTTTAACACTACTTAAATGCAACAAATATTAATAAAATGTTGCATTAAATGTATTTAGGTGCGAGTCGTAATTATCATTAATTTATTTTACTTGTAAATATGAAAAAAAAAGTGGGACTATTTCCTATCATGACCACTCTGGTTACAACAGTTATTCAAAATGGCCGTCGTAACCAGCGACAACTATACTAGTAACCACTGATATCTACACTTATAACCAGCAACGACAAATAATCACGATAACCACACTAGTAAACACCGATGACCACACTACTAACCAGCGATAAATCCACTGCCACAGCATATATGTGGTTTCAATCTGTAACAACAAACTTTCAGTGACTCACACAACGGAAATTTCCAAAATTGTATTGTATTCTCAGAATGTTGCTTGGTACTGTTAAATGCGTCAGGGGAGGGGGTTGTGAGTGAAGGTTACTCTATTGTACTAGTTTCTAAGCGCAGTTCACAGTAGTGCATTTAAAAATAAAGAATTTTTTCATAACAATACAAAATACAGTATAGTTTTTCAAAGTTAAAATTGGGAAACACATTATGAGGTTCTTAATTAATAAATTAATGAGTCATTTTAACATCTTACCTCATATTTCATGTTTTTTCAAACACGGTAACTATAGTTTTCAAATGATCTTGTCATTCATTTGAAAACTATAGTTACCGTGTTTGAAAAAACATGAAATATGAGGTAAGATGTTAAAATGACTCATTAATTTATTAATACAGTATAGTTACTTATTTTAGGAATTCTCACTATGAGGTATATTCATTAAGGCAGAATATTTTTTATCACTCACCTCATATTGTTCTTCTTATTTGATTATAAACTAGTTTTGGAACATAGTTTCTGTTCCATCCTCAGTATCGTCACGACCGTTGTTCTGTCGTCTTGAAGAGCTGTCCTTCTCTCCTTCCATTGGCTGACTGAATGACCTGGTTTCGAGGTTTTTCAGTCAGCCAATGGAAGGAGAGAAGGACAGCTCTTCAAGACGACAGAACAACGGTCGTGACGATACTGAGGATGGAACAGAAACTATGTTCCAAAACTAGTTTATAATCAAATAAGAAGAACAATATGAGGTGAGTGATAAAAATTATTCTACCTTAATACAGTATAGTATTTATTTTCATTTTTAAAAAATACAGTCATGCCCGGATAATATGCGCACGGATAATCAGTAGTTTGCTGTAATAAGGAATAAAAAATACATATTGAACATTGATACAGTTAGAAAAATGTCTAACTTAATCAGTTTTCAGTATTTATTTTCCATTTATTGTAATTTCATTACATTCTTTGTGTCTTGCATATTTTCACTGAATTTCTATAAGATTCTGAATAGAATTTATGGAACTGTGATGGAATGAATCTGCACATATGCAATAATTGTTTTTCTGCACTGCTATTAATGACTTGACTAACTGCTTCCCCCATTTTGTTACATATAGATCACTATTCGCTTGACAGCCAACTTTTAAAAAAAAACAACAGGTCTGGAAGAGAGTATGGATAGTTTTACATGCACCATGCCGTGATACTCTCTGGATAGATCACTAATCCAGTGAAAACTTAACTTTGGAATTTTTGTGGGTTAGATCTCTTTTCGGAGCAATTATTCAATTGTACAAAATATTTTAACGTCCGACTCTCGGCGAGGAACATTACCACTAGACCACCGTGGCCTATGTTCATAAATTACTCTGAACCAATACATGGTTCGAAGTCATTGTCAATTAATTATATTCATACCAATTTGAGAGAAGTGATGCATCTTTGTGTAATTCTCTATAATGTGGAATCCTGTTTATCTGAAATTATGATTTTAATAAATGAACATAATGGATTTTCATCAAGTAAACACCAAGTCAATTGATTAGTAAATTTTTCTCATCAAATATAATTTTTCCTTCAGTGAGAACTGATAGATTTAAAAACTAAAAGCATTGCAAATGCAGCAATTTTTAGAAATCCACTTATTATCATGAATTTATTTTAATTAACTGAAATTCAGATAAAAAGGATTCAACATTTTTACATAAATATTTCTTGTAAAAATGTGGATATTGCATATTTACATTACAGTTTTGCAAAAATAATTTATTACAAAACAAAAATATAAACATAATAATTACTCAATGTTTTTATTATTAATTTCATACATCTCAATATTGGATAAATCATATTTGAAGAAAGAAATTATACACTCAGACCAGGACTTGAAATAAATAATAAAAACATCGAAAAAAGCCGTACTGGCATTTATAATGTAATGTATAATTCCCAAATATGTCTTCTTAAGTATAATTTTTCTCTTCAAATATGATTTATCTATCATTGAGATGTATGAAATTAATAATAAAAACATCGAAGAAAGCCGTACTGGCATTTATAATGTAATGTATAATTCCCAAATATGTCTTCTTAATAATGGAGCCATCATTTGCAAAGATAGAAGCAAAGGCTTCATAGTATTTGGTGGGCAGGAATTACAATAGAAAAAATTGCATTTATATCGGTACTTGCTCAGGTAGCTCTGGTGGTAGAGCACTTGGTCTAAAGAACCAAGGGTCCTGGATTCAAGTCCCAGTCTGAGCATATAATTTTTCTCTTCAGATATAATAATTACTATTTAGTTAAAAGCTTTATTATATTATTAATGGCAAACTTTTGGAACAAGAATCATAGTTAGTAACTATTAGTTACAAATCCTAATATTTGTTTGCATCAATTTTTTAAATAATTAAGTTCTTTAAAACAACGTTTCTCTTAGAGCAACGGTTTCCAACCTCTTTTGACTCGCGAACCCCTTCCACAACGATCTGAGTTGGGTGAACCACTGACTTTTAAATATACAAACAGTAGACATGAATAAAATTTAATTCCAAGCAAAAGGTTTAATAACCTTAAATTAACTTAACCCTTAACAGTTAAAACCTAAAATTACTCTAGTTATGGCTTAAAAGTTACACAACATGTAGACCTAGTTGTAGCGAAATCAAATGCATTCCTAATGTTGTTACATAACTGTAAATCAGGCATTCACGGTAAGTATTAATTTATTGTGGAAATAATGTGATAAATTCCCGATGTTATACGTATATAACAAGGAGCATTATAGGGTTAATTTAATTTTAAAATAATAATAATAATAATTATTATTATTATTATTATTATTATTATTATTATTATTACTACAATGCTGTGGAAATGAAGGAAACAATAATAGAACTAACCTCGAAATCTGCCATTATGGGAAAGTTTTGGCGAACCCCTTGAAATATTTTGCAAATTGCCTGGGGGTTCGAGAACCACAGGTTGGGAAACGATGCCTTAGAGCAAGGGATTTTATGATGTATAGAATCAAATGGGATTTAAAAAAATGCATATTTCATAATATTGTCCAGCATAGTGGCCTTATAGGATTCAGGTGGAAATTCTTTAATTTGCCCTCGCAGATGTTTACACAAATTTTCCAAATTTATTTTATTTGAATTTTTAGGGAACAAAATACAAAGACAAAATAATGAATTTTGAAATTTCCAGGGAAAAATATTTGATTTGGAGATTCACCGACAGAGGCAGCAGAAAAAGGAATTACCAACTGTCAAATGAACCATATTTGAAAAGAAAAATTATGAGCTCAGACTGGGGCTTGAACCTTGGCTTTCTAGGCCAATACTGTACTGACTGAGCTACCTGAGCAAGTTCCAATCTAAATGCAAATTTTTCTCTTATATACGGTGTTAATTCCCACACACCAAATGCTATGAAACCTTTGCTTCTATCTTGCTTCTTTATTAAGAAGACATTTATTTGGGAATTTTACATTACATTATAAAGCCAGTAAAGCTAATATTTGATGTTTAATACTAAATTCATCACTTCTCACTGAATGACAAATTAAATTTGAAGAGAAAAATATATTAATTGAATAAAAATATTGTTAACATGTCTGAAGAAGGTCCAGTGTACCAAAACAGCTGTCACTGAATTATATCTTAATAAATATGAAAATCAAATAAAACTAAGTTTTATTTTTATTTAATTAATGAATATGGATTTTCATTAAGTAAACACCAACTCAGTTGATTAGAAAAATATATGCCTGAATCGAAGTATGAACCCAATATTTCTGGTTCTGTACACCAGTGCTTTAATGATTTAAGCTATTAGGCATCTCGATTTACGCTAAATGTAGTGTTGATTTCCATTTAAAATATTTTATTATTTAAGAGACCGCTGGATGGCGCTAGTGGAACGAAGTTCACTGCTATCTGGCGCATGGGAATCGTAATAGTATAAGAGGAAAATCTATGTGTAAATTGAGATATCTAATAGCATAAACCGTTAAAGCACGGGTGTGCAGAACCAGAGATATTGAGTTCAAATCCCAATTTAGGCATATATTTTTCTCTTCAAATTTAATTATAAAGCCAGTACGTCTTCTTTTGATGTTCATTTCATATATCTCAATGATGGATAAATAATATTTGAAGAGAAAAATTATATGCTTAGACTGGATATTGAACCCAGGTCCTTTGTTTTATATGAAAATTCAGATGCCAGTTGATAATGAAGAAAATTTCCTTGAAATTGGTCCTAGAAAAGATAAAAAAATATGGTTTGAGGTGCAAAATGTGATTAATTTAATGGTTACATAAAGCTGTAATGTTTAATGATATCCACATACAGAATTAAATTAAAAAATAGCTTATTATCTGCAGTTATAGATGAAAGATTTGCATTATTCCTGCTTTTATATTAATAAATTTTTCATTATACCAAAGATATAAATATGCTAGAAGCTATATAAATTAGTCAATTAAGTTATGTAGGTAGGAAATAACACTATGAGGTTTACTTTAATTTATGTTGAGTTGTTTTTGACTCACCTCATACTTCATAACTCTCTCGCAGACTCGAGTTTCTTCACTGCATTTTTGACATTCTCAATGCTGTATCACATTCACAACTGATGTCCAACGGCCTCCTCTCTTGCAGGAGAGTCAGTTGTGAACGTGATACAGCATTGAGAATGTCACAAATGCAGTGAAGAAACTCGAGTCTGCGATGGAGTTAAGAAGTATGAGGTGAGTCAAAAACAACTCAACATAAATTAAAATAAATTAGTCAAGTTTATTAGATTTTCTAATTTCTTACAGTCATGTATGTTGTGAAGGGAGAGAGAAGTAAAAGTGGTAGAAAATATAAGTTTGTAGGCTTCCATGGCCAGTGTTTTGAAACTTATTGAAATTATCTTCATGACTAAATGTTCAATATTTAATATTTAATTTTAGGAAGTTATATTTCGAGGTTATTTTAATTATATTATTTTTGGTCTGGACATCTTCAGCTGACGATAAAACAGAATTGTTTTGAAACATGTCCAAGAACAAATCAACATTAATATTGAGGTAAGATGTCCAGACCAAAAATAATATAATTAAATAAGTTCAATATTTAGTTACAGTAAAACTTGACATTTTGTATACTGCTGCAGTCCCAACTACCCTAAACCCATCAGCTAAGCTGTTTCAGCCCTATATGGGCCTCAGCAGTCTTCAGAAGCTTTTTAAACTTCCCTATTTTGACCTTTTTCTTCCAGTTATTAAATTCAGTGCCCTAACTTCTTGGATTATGCCATCCTTTCACCTTAATTTGAAACTGGAAATTTATATCATATGAAAATATTTTAAATTGGTTTAGAATGTGAAGATATCTACTGCAGCAGTAATGAAACACCAAGTGTCATTTAGACCAAGAAGTGAGAGGGAATGTATTCTATTCATAGTTAAATATGGGAAATAAGATTACGTGGTTCTTAATTCAATGCATGAATGAATGAATGAATGAATTATCTTACCTGATAGTTTTGTTTTTTTAAAGATGGGAACTGCAGTTTTCAAGAGACATCCCTCTCATCCTCAGCCGATATTATGACTACTGAATTTTCATTGGAAACTTCATCTATAATGTTGCCAACTGGTGCTGATTTGATGAACTTTGAGATCAGGTCCTATTCATTGGGAATTTCAAAATTCAGGGATCTGTATTTGTTCTTCTGAATGTATATCTTCTCCTAAACTGTCAATTCTAAAGGTTGCATTGGCACTGATAAATAAATTTAGCCTTGCTAATCTATTAATAACTCAAAAACAGTTTAAAAAGAAACTCACTTCATACAATATAATATATAACCCTGTTCCATGTATACTCTTATTGTTAAAATTCATCGGAGAACATATTGTTTAAACAACTCACCTCATAGGATTCATGCTTCCATGATATCGCGATTTCAAACATAATCATGTCCATCGTCAGCCATAACTCCAACTCTTGTTTCTTTATATTTTAAACTTTCTTTACCAAGCCATTTACTTAATCTAATTATAGGTTATTATTTTTGTTTTTATTATTGTTATTATTATTACTATTACTATTTTTCTTTCTTACCCTTGTCAAATTTATATTGTGTAGTCTATATCTATTATGTATCAATCATAATTCTTATTGTATGTATAATTTAACCTGGTGAAGTGGAAGAGAAGACCATCAGGTAAAATAAATAAGAAATGGAACACCCCAGATAGTAAAAAATCTGGAATTTGTTAAATTAGTTGCAAAGACTGCAATAAAGCATACATAGGAAAAACAAAAAGGAATTTGGACACTCGCACAAAGGAAGCACTTAGAAATATTAAAAATGGTGAAATTGAAAAAATCAGCTATTGCAGCACATAGTTTGTTGGAGAGTCATAAAATTGAAAAAGAGGCCAAACTTCTAAAACATTTGAAAAAAACCTTTAGAATTTACAGTTTGGGAGAAGATGTATATTCAGAAGAACACATTTAGATCCATAATATTTAAAGAGAAAAACTTTCGCCCGGACCGAGTGACTTCTTTCGATATTTTTATTATTATTTTAACACTTCTCACTCCTTCAGTGAGAAGTGTTAAATTAATAATAAAAACATCAATTAGATCCATAAATTTTGAAATTCCAGTTGAACAGGACCTGATCTCAAAGTCCATCAAATAAACACCAGATGGCAACATTATAGATGAAGTTTCCAATGAAAATTAATGAGTCTTTTTTAACATCTTTCCTCATATTTTGTGTTTCTTCAAACACGGGATCTAGTTTTCGAGGGAAGGATCTCTCTCATTTTCAACCGACATTATGACTACCGGATTTTCATTGGAATCTCCATCATCTGGTAGTCATAATGTCAGTTGAAAATGAAAGGGACTAATAATAATTAAATGAATCGTGATTTTTTCTTACCTCATACATCTATGTATTTTTAAACACAGCACTGCAGTATCGGCGACAATTTGTCGCCATCGTCAGCTGTTTTCACGACTGTCAATTTTTTCTCCTTTTTGCCGGTAATTATCCAGACCGCCATCTGGTGGAGGTAAGAAAAAATCACGATTCATTTAATTATTATTAATTGAACCTCATAATGTTAAAAATTCCCAAATTTAATATATAAATGAAAGGGACTCCTTGAAAACTGCAGTTCCCATGTTTAAAAAACATGAACTATGATGTAAGATAAGAAGTGACTTATTCATTCATTGAATGTATCATATATTTATGTTTCCATTTGTGAAAAGTTTGTATGAGAATTATTGAAATAGCTTAGTGCTATAAAGTATGATAAATAAAATATAACACAGCAAAAGGAGAATTGATTGTGGAGAGAGGTAAAAAAGTAACTCGAAATTAAAATATTATACAAAGAGCTTCAAATACCTACTAACTTATTTTTGAAAAGAAAAATTAATGCTTGAACCTCTGGTTCTAAGCACCACCAGTAAGCAGTCTATTACTTCATTCAAGACATGAAACAAACATAATCTCTTTCCTCATATATGTATATAGGCCCTTTCTCCAATTTTGTTTTTTAAATTAGTTAATTACAGATTCAACATCGTTATACATAGATTTAATTTGAAGAGAAAAATTTTCACTCAGACCAGGACCTTTGGTTTACCGTGCCAATGCTCTTCTAAATGAGCTACCGGGGTGAGTTCCAATCTAGACGCAAATTTTTCTCTCATATACATTGTAATTTAAACATTACTTTTAAAAGCCAGTATTGATGTTTCTATTATAAATTTAACACATCTCATTGAAGGATAAATTTAATTTGAAGAGAAAAATTTTTGCCCAGACCAGGACCCGAACCTGGGACCTTTGGTTTACCGTACCAATGCTCTTCCAACAGAGCTACCGGGGTGAGTTCCAATCTAGATGCAAATTTTTCTCTTATACATGTTGTAATTCCCGTGTACCAAATGCTTAAGCTGTGGCTTCATCTTTGCAAATTGCGGCTTCTTGAGTAAGAAGACTTTATAGGGAATTTAAACATTACTTTTAAAAGCCAGTAGGGCTTCTATTGATGTTTCTATTATTAATTTAACACATCTCATTGAAGGATAAATTTAATATGAAGAAAAAAAATTTTCGCCCAGACCGGGACGCGAACCTCAGGACCTTTGGTTACCGTACCAATGCTCTTCCAACTGAGCTACCGGGGTGAGATCCATATAGATACTCATTCTGTGTTTAAAGGTCTTGGTTGTTCTTGTGAATATTCAATCAGAAAACATGTTGGCCAATGTGATTGATAACACATGTTCCTACTAGGCCAATTGCCAACATGCTTACTCTCAAATAAGGGGATTCTATCCCAGGAGTTCACTTACATTAAGTGGACAAATTAGGGTTAGAAAATGGATGAGTTAATACACAAGATTAGTTTAGCGTTCACTTGTTTGTTAGTGGGTTTTTGTGATACGTTGGCTAAATTGTCTGAGCAATAACTAGTACATGCTTTACATTGTAAATACGGTAATTTTAGCTTACTTAGAGCCCAACTTCTTACTCCATTTTAAGATATTTCTCACTTTTTTTGGAGGGGAAAATCAACATGTATATACAGTAAAACTTTAAAATTCATCGGAGAAAATTTTGTTTAAACAACTCACCTCATAGGATTCATGCTTCCATGATACCGTGGTTTCAAACACAGTCATGTTCATTCTCAGCCGTAACTCCGACTGACAAAATTCTTCGGTCATTAACTTTTCTATTGTCACCATCTTCAGTGCTGCCATCCATGGTTGAATTTATGGAGTTATATGGCTGAGGATGAACACGACTGTGTTTGAAACCGCGGTATCATGGAAGCATGAATCCTATGAGGTGAGTTGTTTAAACAAAATGTTCTCCAACGAATTTTAATGATTATACCTCATAATGTTTACTTCCCAACATTAATTTAATACAGTAAAACTTTTTTAATGCAGAAAGTGAATAATGCAGAAATCTGTCCAATGTGAACAAATTTATTGGTCATGATGAAATAATAGTAATTTTACATGTATTTTGCATAAAACAGAATCTGTCCAATGCAGAAACAGAAAGATATTTCTACACAATTCATGAAAAAAATGTATAAAGCGGAAAGACAGAGAAATAAATTAGTTTCCACATCAATGAATTCCTGTTAGGCCAAAAATCAATAAGGAATGATTCCTGCTGTCAGGTGAAGTAGAGATTCTACCTGTACCTGAAATTTTATTTCGGCCTCACTGCACACCCGTTACACGAAATACAGATACCTT
Source organism: Diploptera punctata (assembly GCA_030220185.1). Taxonomy (NCBI): domain Eukaryota; kingdom Metazoa; phylum Arthropoda; class Insecta; order Blattodea; family Blaberidae; genus Diploptera; species Diploptera punctata. The sequence goes on from JASPKZ010007819.1 coordinate 567,934, forward strand.
TCTTACAAATGACCACTGCACTGTAAAATCTTAAATTAGTTTTTAAGTTCTGAGACCGATCTTTCACAGGTAGCATTCTGAATTTACGGATGTATAATTCTCATTAAACAAAAAAAGTCAAACCGATTGAAGATAAATTTCCAAATTTCCTGACCGATGCTCCAAAGTCAAGCTCTAGTTTTTGCTACAATTCCTAGGGAATAACGATTTCAAGGTATCTTCAGGTTGGTGGGCAGTTTCAAAAGACGACACAATGTAGTGTGGAATGAAATTTGCAGAGAATCAAAGGATGTGAACGAAAGTGTAGTTAGTGAGTGGAAACCGAAACTACATACTTTAATTTCAGGATACCCGCCTAAGAGACTTATTTAACGCTGACAAAACGGACTGTATTTTCGTGCGTTACCATTGAAGTTGCTCGTACAAACTAAACTTCACTTTTCAAAGACAGCAGACTACAATTAATCCAAGGTACAGCCTTTGAAATAATTGTTGGCGCACAGGTAATTTTCAAGTCCCAGAACGAAGCCACTGCGCATGACCAGAGGTAAGTTGTTTGGTTCACAAATATTCAACTATTTGAGAAGCTAAAATTCGTTCTATTTCGTTATGTGTCGTGCAATGGAAAATAATTTTGCATATATAAGTAGTGCAGTAAATGCTCTAAATAAAACAAAAAATAAATAAAACAAAGAAAAATAATTGAGATAAGGACGAGAGAGAAAAAAAGCATGGCAGCGAGATTGAACACGCAACCTCCTGCATGGGAAATAGAGGCTCCTTCCACTAAACCACAACCGTTCCCTGCTAGAAACTGTCTGTATGAATTGATGCAATACTTCAGGACTTACTTGTATAATGAAATTATATATTAACTTGTCTTAATTTAAATTAATCAGACACATTTTACATTATTAGTGGAAATAAACAATACTGTTATGCCTTGTGTTTTTTAAACAAAGTAATGAGATTTTACAATTGTTATCCATTATATATATATATATGAACTGTTTCTTTTAATTAATTAATTTTCCTGTATATACAAATTTATTTATATAACGTAGCCTGGTAACATATGGGCATTATAAAAAATAACGACATTACTAAAAAAAATCCTGACCAGAATCGAACCTGGGCCTGTGTCGTCGCAAGAAAGCATCTTAAACGACTGCTCTACTGAAGCGAACGATACAAATACTGCATCAGAAGTAAGTGCTAATTTACTATTGATTGGTTTAAGAGACCATTACTTGCTTTCAGTCATCTGATAACTCTCTTAACGTAGAAATTCAATTAATACATTTATTTGTTAAAATTCTTTCAATAACGATTGGTATAAATCTATGATTGGCTTCTTATGCCGCCGGATTTGACCTCAAAGGAGACAGCACATGTAACAACTTACTCATATGAATCGCTCTTCAAAACTTTTAACTTTCCACCATCAAGAGTTGTGCCATAATTTTTTTCAAAGGCTGTACATAAAAAGACATATACAGTGCTCTATAATGTAAGTTTATTAACAAGTTTAAGTTCTTTTATAGTGTGGAATTTTGTCTAATGTGGAAAAAAAAATTGGTGCAATGTGATTCCACTTTGAGCAAGTTTTACTATATATTCTTTAATCAAAATCAAAGTGGGAGGTAACACTATGGAGCATTTACATTATTGAATAAGTTTGAGAAAATGCTTTAACATCTCACCTCATAAAGTTGCATGTCTTCACGATACCGGTTTCAAAAGTTTAGTTTTACTTCCATCTTCAGTCAAACTCCAACAAGTAATTGTTTACTGCAATAATTAATTGTGTGTTTTTCTAATTTTTTTCATTTGAATTTATTTTGATGACATAGTATCCTCAAGGATCTTCCTACAGCCTTAATTCAGAGCTACAGTTGAGCATTTCATTTTCAGTTTCATGTTAAAATGCTCTTACTACAGGATGAAGGGCCTTTTTAGCAGTGACCTAGTCAATTAGCTATATTGGAGAAAGGGCTTTTAACAATTCAGTTATATGTTTAAGGTTCAATTAAATAGATAGAGATTAGCAGAAATTATATCTTTCAAGTAATGTTTTTCTATGTTTGCAGGAGCAAAAAAAAATTATATCTTTAAAAATAAAATATTTTATTTACTGCATTGTATTTACATTGCAGTTTGGTTACACTTTTGTTTTATAGTTCCTAATAATGTGCTTGTACAGTTTGCTGAAACAATTGAAGATTGAAAAATATTATATTATGATGCGAGGTTGGGAAGTAGATTTTACAGAAGCGAGGAAATTATTAAAATCTGAGTGATAGTGAGGTTTTTAATTTCCAAGATTATATTTAATATCTTGTTCTTAGAGTTTTATTGTTTTGTAATCAAAATCAGAATCTCTTAGTAAATGTATTCTGATGTGAGATATCTTAGATTGAAGTGTGTGGAATAAAATAGAAAAACAAAGAAAAATTAAGAATGTTAATTCTAATTAAAATGGCATATCAACCATATTTATAATTGTGATTTCAGTTGTGAAAATTAAATTCATAAAATACATTTTTCCTTTAGGTGAATCTTGATCTTAGTTCTTCACGTTCATTTGTTAAAATTAGATTATTATTTTGTAAATCAGAAGTCATGCTTTATGCTAATTGATGTATTGCTATTATAAGGCATCTGATTTAATGTATCGGTCAGAAATAGTATGTTACGATGCGAGGTTGGGAAGTGGTTTTTACAGAAGTGAGGAAATGTTTAAAAACTGAGTGGTCGCGAGGTTTTTAATTTTTGAGGTTCTGTAAAACACTTCACAAATATGTGTTGTACATTATTTTTTGCACGATAGTGTTTTCAGAGTAATAAATAATAGTAAAATGATAACATCTTTGTTGGAAATATTTGCGTTCATTAAAACAACTGACTAATGTTAACAGTGTGGGCAATGTTTATTAGTTGATACTACAGGAGGCTGTGACACTAATCAGTTATAAAACGGCAGCATTTATGTATTTATTGTTTTATATTATTTCAAATAAAGTTCAGTTCATCTAAAATGCAGTGATTTGTTTTGTATAATGTATATTAACACTACCTTTTGGATATTTTTTGTATATACATTGTACATAGTATAGATAAAGGGCAATGGTTTTACTTCCTGCATGTGGCTTGTAATATGTAATATTACAGTATAGATATTTAGATTGGCAACCCCGAAATGTAGGAAGTTGAGCTTTCAATCATGGTCGCCGTTGCTGTAAGTATGACAAAACACACTATTGCGCAAAAACATTATTTTTGTTATTTCCATTGAACTTTTATTGAGTGATAGTTCCTCAATATAAATTTTGAAGAATTTTTATATCAAATTTATAAAATTCCTCAACGTTTATATTATATAACTTTTTATAAATTAGTTTTCATATCTCACCTCATAATTTTTTGTGTTTTCATGATACCAGTGTGAAAGATTATTTTACCTTCATCTTCAGTCAAACTCCAACTGTTGAAATTTTGCCATCTTCTAAACTGCTATCTGCTGCCAATTTTATGAACTTGGAGATTAAATTTTGCTTGTCAAGAACTTCAAAATTCACGTTCTATATTTATTCTTCTGAATGTATATCTTTTCCCAAATCTCCAAGTTCATATTATCGACACCAGATGGCAATTTGGAAGATTATGTTAACGACAAAATTTCAACTGTTGGAGTTTGACTGAAGATGATGGTGAAATGAATTTTGAAACCGGTATCGTGAAAACACAGAAATTTATGAGGTGAGATATAAAAACATTTTCTCCAACTCATTTATAAATTGAAAAATTCCTCATAGTGTTACTTCTAACTTCAGTTTTGATAAAATTTATATAAATTTTTACACAAAAATTACATACTTACTAGTTTCATGGCCCTTTGAATATAACCACAGCCACGCCTTTGTTAGGAGTTTCTAGAACAGGTGTCCCCCATTAGATTTAATAGAGGTCCATTTTCAATGCAGTAAATTAAGTCGAGGTCCGGAACCACAGTTGATTAAACATACGAAGCTTTTATTAAGTAATTAATATTATAAGGAAATTATGTTTTGGGTATGAATTGCACAAATTAAACAAAACACGTGGTAAATACAACACAGTACACAGTTATTAATTCTAATAATTATTAATAAGTTTATGATAAACTTAACATATGGTCAGAGTAATATTTAAATATCTCACCATTCACCTTCAGTCAAATCTCCGACCATAAGCAGTACTGCCAATCGAGCCAACAATAATACAGTAAAACTTACTTATTTTAGGAATTCTCACTATGAGGTATATTCATTAAGGTAGAATTTTTTATCACTCACCTCATATTGTTCATTCCAAAATGGTTTGTTGTAGGCTGCCATTGTCTTTGATTATTCCTCTTACGAAATTTGGTACAATGTTCAATTTAAGGCATTCATTAATGAATTTGATATCCACCATACATTTCCTTCTGTTTTCCCTTAATTTATAGAATCTTTTAATATCCTTCTTGAGGCCAAATAAATGTTCGTTATATTTTGAATCTGAGGTTATGTCCGCCATATTGGATTTTCGTGTTTCCTATTTAGACTTGATATGTCTTATAATTACTTATTTCAGGAATTCTCACTATGAGGTATATTCATTAAGATAGAATTTTGTATCATTCACCTCATATTGTTCAATATGAGGTGAGCGATAAAAAATTCTACCTTATTAAACAGTAAAACTTGCTTAATCTGGAACGTGAATAATGCAGAAATCTGTCCAATGTGAACAAATTTATATGTTCCGGCAAAATAATAGTAATTTTACATGTTTTTATTTGGAATAAAATGGAATCTGTTCAATGTGGAAACGGAAGGATATTTATACACAATTCGTGAAAGAAATTTTATAAGGCGGAAAGATAGAGAGAGAAATAAATTAGTTTCCACTTAATTGAATTCCCGTTAGGCAAATTAACAAGTGATGACTCCTGCCTCCAGAGGAAGAGAGTTTCGACCTGTATCTGGAATTTTCTTTCGGCCTCACTGCACACAGGTTTTGCGAAATACAGGTTCATTTAACAAATATTTGGCGTGTGACATCTGACAAATGAGTGCAATGTAAAATCTTAAATTATTTTTAAGATCTGAGACTGATTGTTTACGTATATTTCACTGGTAGCTTTCTGAATTTATGGAATAAAGATAGCTAAATCGTATGTATCATTGTCATTAAATGAAAAAGTGAAAGTGATTGAAGATAAAGAAAAACAAACTCTCAGTACGCGAAGTAATGACCAAATTTAAATTTATGAGATTTTAAAACACAAAGAAAAAATAATGAATGAAATGGTCAAATGAAGAGGTGTGGGAGTGTTTTACAAATCCGCGATCAAAAAATCTCCGAAATTTCCGAACCATAGTTAGTAAGTGGAAACCAAAACTGCATACTCTAATTTTAGGACATTTTTAACGCTGACGAAACGATACTTTTTTTGCGCATTACTGTCGAAGTCGCTCGTACATACTATATTTCACTTTCCAATGGCAGCGTAACTACAGTGTTAATGCAAGCTACATAAAAAGACATATGTTGCTCTATAATCTAAGATTAGTTAATTTTTTTTTGTTTTTTGTAATGCGGAAAAAATAATTGGTCCCATGCGATTCCGCTTTGAACAAGTTTTACTGTACTACCATAACTTAAAATTTAGTAAACTGGTTTTATTTTGTGTTTAACTGATTTTAAAAATTTGTATTAATTTGATATTTAACCGGTCTGGAAACCAAAACCCCAGAGTCTGTATCTGGACTGCGGTGTGCCAATTGGTGACCCCTGTTCTAGGCTATGCTAATTTAGTTACACATAAAATAAAACAATTTACCTTTGTAGTAATTCCACTAAAAGAGTCGGCAATCAATCTGGGATCGATTAAAACCACAAATATCTGTAAAAGTGACAAAAAAAATGAGACAAGAAACATACCCAAATTGATCGTGACACATTTTGTCCTTAACAGGGCATCAGCAGGGTGATCACATCAAAGTAAAAAAACATACAAAAAAGAAAATTGTGGTGCTTCTTGTTTTTTCTTTTTTGGACCAAAGAGAGATGTCCTGTTCAAGGACGAAACATGTGCTAGGATCAATTTAGGCATGTTTCTTCTTCTTCGGTTTCAAGATTAGGCTATAAACCTGTGCCGACTCCAAGCATATCCTTCCATCTAGTTGTGGGGCATCCAGCAGAACGTTTACCTCATCATTGTAATCCTTCATGGAATAGGTCTCTTTCTGTTCTGATCTCACATCTGTTCAGCCCAGCGCTTTCTTTGCCTTCCTACCGATCTTCGTCTCCAGGATTATACATCAGTGCCATCTTAGATATTCTATCCTATGTCATTTGCAGATATTCTGTGCAATTGTTCCTGTGTTCTTCTATTTGTTGAAGAAATGATTGTACTTTTAGTTTCTCTCTAATATTCTCATTTCTAATATGTTCTTCTCTTATACAACCATTCACAGCCCATAGGAAGCTCATTTCCGCTGCCTGAATTTTACTTTTTTCTTTCATAACCCAGGTCTCACTTCCATACATCGCCACTGGTAGTGCCATCGTTGAGTAAAATCATAGCTCTCTATCCTTTCTTACGTTGTTCCTCAGTGTTTGATTCTTCCACAAATATGTTGAAATTTCTGCATTTTGTTATTTATATTTTGTTCTTCATAAGTTATATCGCAGGCCAAATACTGGAAGTGTGAAACCTGTTCCAACACTTTCTTTTACTATTTTTGTTCTTATTGGGTACTTTCCACCGAACGTTTACCTCTTGGAATATATTGTAAAGCTGTTTTGATAGACTAGATGTCTCCATTCTATTTATATGTTGAAACCATTTAAATTTGAAGAGAAAAATGGTACAGTAAACCAAACGTCCCGGGTTCGGGTCCCAATCTGTGCGAAAATTTTTCTCTTCAAATTTAATTTATCCTTCAATGAGATGTGTTAAATTAATAATAAAAACACCATTTTAATTTGTCTTAATTTTTTTTTGCTAATTCATATATTTGTAATTGTTCTCTAATGTCGGTATTGCAGATATGCTCTTGTCCTGCTTCCTTCTTAAGAAACAAATTTCTGACGTTTCTATCTTCCTTTTTCCAAATCTATTTAATGTTCAGTATTCAGTTCCGTATGTTAGGAGTGGGACCTTATGAAATCTCATTGTATCTTTCCTGGTTTTATGAATCAAGGTTCTTTGAATTTGTGCCACCCACACATATGCTGAAATTTGATAATTGTTTCTTGTCTTGTTTTATCACCCCTACTGGTATCTGTGATTTTAATTGGACATATTTGCATCCCAGATTGATTGCTGACTCTTTAAGTGGAACCACTACTAAGGCCTTAACTCTGCCAGGTGAAATAAAGGTACATTGTTTTATTTTATATATAATGAATTTCTGAAAATTATGCCTGACTTCGTGAATTAATTTATTTACACTTACTATGTGAGGGCAAGATCAACCTGTCCAAAAAATTTCTCATATGGAAGCCTACAGAGGCAGATGATTCTAGACTTGCAGAATCTGGAAAATGATTTCTCCAGAATGCACATATAGAAAGGTAATTTGCCAGTCACACATGACCCAATTCTTTCTAACTCCTATTGACTTATAAGGAATCCTGGTATCACCTATGAAATTCAAAAGCATTAATTTGAGTAATGGATGAATAATGCATCACAATATGCAAATAAAACAAAAGCAATGCAATGATGCAATACATCAGTTGACATAGGTGTGCATGAAACATAGAAGTTTTGGTGCATTTACCAATAATGCATATGTTTCTTATTTATTTGTATAATATATAGTGTATATAAAATATAATGAATTTAATTTTTGTATAATACTTAAGAGATTATTTTTCTTAAATATGTGTATATTTGACATCAGAGTATAATATATGTATAAATGATGCAAATGTATATAATATAGATTAGCCAGAGGTATTCATTTAATTCAATGCACAATACAGGTAACAAAATCATTGGGGATTCTAGCACAAGTAACAGTCTATGCAATTCAAACAAAAATATTAAAAAGTGCACAAATTATTGTAGCAATGTGTGAATGACAAATATATACAGGGTTCCCACAAATGCTCTTTTGGGTTTTGAACACATGTAACTTGCATTTAAATAAACTTACAAACATGAAGATAGTACTAATGGAAAGACAAACTCAAAAAGTTTTGGTTACAGTACCTTACAGATGTTCAATGTGAGCTCCGTTGGTAACATGACACATCAAGCCTGTGGTTCATTTCTGCCCAGGAACGTTGTAGCATATCATGGTCATTTCAAATGTTTGCACAAAACTTTCCATATGGTGGATTTAGGGATCTGTAGCTCCTTACTAGCTGCAATGGTTGATTTTTGAGGACTACGTGTAAAAGATTCACAAATCCGGTCTACAGTTGCCTCACTTACAGCTGGGCGTCCAGAAGATTTCCTCCTACAGATGCACCCTCTTGTCGTAAAATCAGAGCACCACTTACAAATTGAAGAACCACTGGGAGGATCTTCACCAAATCTTGTTTGAAAATGTCGAACAACAATTACAGATTGATGAACATGATAATCAGTATACAGAACGCTCGCTTAACCTCTATACCAGAAAATGTGATTATTGCCAACTGTGTTACTATAAACAAAACTTTTTGAGTTTCTGTTTCCATTAGTACTAGTTTCATGTGTAAAGGTGGGTAGCTGGGTGTGATGTCCCACGTTGTAGATGTGTGATTGTAATAATTTGGATCACTGTAATTTTGCCACGGCACCGATGACTCCCATCAGGGGAATCAGGGAAAGTTTCTTACATAAAAATGACACTTTGTAAACAGTTAAACTAAATGTTATTTTATTAACATTTTCACTTTTGTTTAGATGAATCTTGTAAATCAATAATTTAGAAGATTCCGGTTTAGGTTAATAACTTTCACTTATAGAGGATTACTAATTCATACATGTAATGGATGACTATTTCAAAGGCCAATCCTTCACCAACACTGTATTTCCACTTATGGACTATTTATATTCAAAATATATGGAATTTATATTTATATATGACCTTCCATAACTCCAACACCATTCTTTCAACTAATATCAAGAAAATGAACCACAATTCTCTCATTTCTTGAGGAGCCGTTGCTTAACATGTCTGATCTCCTTCAAATATTGTAGCCATCTTGTTATTCTGTTATACCTGGAAGTTCTGATTGGTCCAACTGAAAAGGAAGGTGTACTACTAGCTGACTCCCATCCAATTCGTCCAATCCCATTTATGGGACAATCCATATCAAATCGACAGCAAAAAATCTTGCAATTTTATTTTTTTTAATTTTATGTATCCTAAATATAGTGAATACATTTATAAACGTATTAATACAGAAATTTAATTTTTATCATTTATAGGTTCGTAGTTATGATGATCTAAAATTATCGTAAATATGATAAACTAAAACGTTTACTAACTGATAATTCTGAAGCAGTAAACAGCAAAAATTTGTTTCAAACATATTTGTATAGGTGATATCATGTAGTTTAAGGGTGTTATTTTTATAACTAGGATATTTTTATTTTCGGTGTCAATTTTCTGTTTTATGGCGGTTTACTGCAGTACATATCAAAAAATGAAAACGGAAAAAATACAGGATACTATTCATGTAATAAGGATTATTTTCCAGCAATTACACTTTTGGAGAGTTGAATAGTTCAGACAATATAAATGTTTTTTATTCTATTTTCGTAAAAAAAACTCGCGGGTCCACGGCGCAGCAGATTCATTTCACGACCAAGGTCGCGCGCGTACTTTATTGAAAGAGCTTCATCAGTGACTTTTTCAATTGCCATTAAATCGAATAGATTATTATATGTTCTGCTTAATGGAACAGTACTGTAAATTTATAAAAGTGGCGATATTTTAATTCTTACGCAGTAGATATTTATTTATCAAATTTTATTGCTGAAGTGAGAAGTAAAGAGCTCTGTTACTTACGTTTACTGTGAATTATTACACAAATTATTTATAACTAACTCACTCACTGGCTCTGTGGAACCTGCAGGTTCATGACAGCACGGACATAAGCTCTCCATACATCCCATTCCGAGCTAACGTTTTCCAATTATTCCCTGTATAATCTACTTCCCTCAAATCATGTATAATGTTATTCTCCCACCTCATTCTTAGTCTTCCAACTGGACGTTTTCCCTCCGGTTTTCCTACCAGAAATTTCCAAACACCTCTTTCATCCTCCATACGTGCCACATTTCCTGCCCATCGCAGTCTACGAGACCTAACTGTTTTTATTATATCTGGCTTCCTATACAGATCATGTAGCTCACTATTATGTAGTTTTCTCCATTCATCTGTCTGTTCATCTCTTTTTTGATCCAAAATTTTTCCTAAGAACTTTATTCTGAAATACTCGTAATCTTCTGCCCTTTTGTAAAACAAATTATTTATTTTGTTACAAATTTTTCATTACAGTTTAAATGTAATATATAATAATAACTATTTCATCATTAATTGAATAAACTGGTATACATTTTTATTATGTTATAATTACTAATTTCAGTCTTAAAATAACTTTTTATTCAGTGCATTGTATTGTACTCTGAAAACTTTGACGAAATAGTATTGTTTTAAGATATCACTTCCAAATAAAACCGAATGTTTTAATACTCGTACCACTTCCTACCAAACGATAATAATGCAGCATCTGCAAGTCTTCCTTAAACATCTGTTTTACATCAACAATTCTCAAGTTCAGATTACATACTTGATTTACATCAGTATGTTTAGTGCATCTCGTCATTTTAAGTGTCAGTCAAATTTAAAATAATATCTTATTGTTTTTAACTCACAAGTTTTGCAGATCTACAAAGACTGAATGGTGAGTTAGAAGTTAAATACAATTTTAATTATGCATATATTAGTATACAATAGTTATTAACAATATTATGTGTTAATATATATATTTACAATTTCTTAAATGTTTCTGGAATGAGAGAATAATCGTAGAGATATACATTTTGTATTATAAAAGGAGAATAATGGGAAGTTTAGACATTAAATTAAATACAATAACAATAATTTAGCTTACAATAAAAGCTAATATTATCGTGCATTTTAATATCATCTTACATATGTCATGAGTAGGGGATGCAAGATCAGTAAGTGATACCAAGCCAATAAAATATATTTATACCTCTTAAATATTACTTGTAACAGCATGAAAATTGTTATAAATTATTATCGATAGCTTAACATTACTTACAATATTCAACATCAGACATTGGTGTAGGGTACAAGTACAAAACATTACAAAACTACTCTCTAGAAAATATTTTTAATAGGCCTACCAGCTTGAATTCGTAGGTGCTTAGTAATTTAAATTAAACTATACATTAGCCAAAATCAGCACAAAATTAACCGCCTACTGAATATATCAATAAAGATTGTTATATTTAATGACGTTTATTATGTAGCAATTTATTTCAAGCGCGAGGTTCTCCTACGTACCATAAATTTACGACATGGGACTCACGGATTTCTTTCCTTCTGGAGAAAGCTACATTCAGAATTGTTACGCCTTTAAAATGCCATTGATTCCTATCGAGTTTGAACCCGCGAACCTCGGAATCGGAGGCGTGCAGAGTAACCACTTGTCCACGATGATGATGATGATGTAATAATTGTAATAATGATAATAACAATAAAAAATATTTGTAAGTGCGCAAAGGACTATTACCAAGTAGCTCCGTCATTGTTTGTACGAGCGAGCGATCTCCACTCACGCGAAAGGTATTGCGGGCAGTCTGCACATAGGAGATTTTAGGGAAAATAATTATTTTTGGTAGTTTCCTTTCAAGACTCCACTTTAATACTAATTACAAAAAATTAACTGGTGTTCAGGTAATAATGTGGCATTTTTTGATTTTATAAAATTTTTGGTGAGGAAGGTCAATTGCATATTAATTGCATTTATGCCCTTCAGAAAAACGTAAATATTAACATACTAATTTTCAAGCGATAGAGCATAAAATCATCTATAATGTGACTATCTTTTCAAGTTGAGGGAATAGCCATACTTCGAGAAATGTATTTTATAAAAGAGACTATTTAAAACAATACGATAAATTGACAGCTCTATTACTCTTTAATTACACCAAGCGAAGACTTGAAATTCGGTTCAGATATTCATATCATAAAGTTTCACTGTAAAAAAAAAATTGTAAACTTTTAAAGATGTGAGTTTAATTTTCACAATTTTTTTGCCGATTTCGTATGGAATGTCCCTTATTTGTTTATAAAAATATCAATTTGAATATTTAAAGTATTTTTACAGATATTAAATCAGTTAGAAAAGCATCTAACTGTATTAACAGTTTATATTGACCAGTTTGAATTTTTTATATACTTATAAAAAATTTGAATTCTCTAAATCAATCTTATGTCCATTCTTAATATAAATAAATATAATTATATTGTTTATTTTTTATCATTTCACTCACCTCATACTTCATAATTTATAGCAGACCCAGGGTTTCTTCACGTAATTCGTGACATTGTCAATGCTGCGTCATGTTCACAACTGACGTCCAACGGCCTTCTATCCTGCAGACTGACCTCCGCGCCATCTGGTGGCCGACCGAAGAATTTCCAAATCAGGCCTCTTTCTTTATAACCGGGTATTTCAAAATTCATAGTTGTATTTTCATTCTTGCATATGTAAATTTTTTCCCAAATTGTGAGTTCCTTCGGTTTTTCCAATTGTTTAAGTAATTTTGTTTTGGTTTCTATTCACATACCATCCTTTCGTATTTGACAAGTTTCAAAAAATTTTCAACAAATTCAACATTAAATTAGCACCGAAAAATGATTACAGCTTAGGTAATTTAATAAAAACCAACAAAAATGAAAAAATTGAAGACTGCAAAAAATCGGGAATTTATCAAATTAATTGTAAAGATTGTGAAAAGATATACATAGGAAAAACAAAAAGGAATCTAAATACAAGATTAAAAGAACACCTCAGAAATGTTAAAAATGGAGAAACCGAAAAATCTGCAATAGCTGCACATGCCTGGTCAGAAAAACATAGAATAGAAACCAAAACAAAATTACTTAAACAATTGGAAAAACCGAAGGAACTCACAATTTGGGAAAAAATTTACATATGCAAGAATGAAAATACAACTATGAATTTTGAAATACCCGGTTATAAAGAAAGAGGCCTGATTTGGAAATTCTTCGGTCGGCCACCAGATGGCGCGGAGGTCAGTCTGCAGGATAGAAGGCCGTTGGACGTCAGTTGTGAACATGACGCAGCATTGACAATGTCACGAATTACGTGAAGAAACCCTGGGTCTGCTATAAATTATGAAGTATGAGGTGAGTGAAATGATAAAAAATAAACAATATTAAAGAACCTCATAGTGTTATTTCCTATCTACATAACTTAATTAAATATAATTATATTTAAATATTAAATAAACAAAACCCTTATTATTATTATTATTATTATTATTATTATTATTATTATTATTATTATTATTATATGGGGATAAATATCCGGTTTTATGTTTTAAGTTTATTTAAATGCAAGTTACATGTGTTCGAAACCCGAAAGAGCATTTGTGGACATGAAAAGAGAAATTAATGCCTAAACTGGGATTGGAACCGATACTTCTAACTCTATATGTTAGCACAATACCATCTTCACTATTTAGGCTCTCAGTGCAAACATTAATTTTCTTTTCCATCCGTACAATTTCCTATCAGAAGATGCAGTGGGACATTGCTCACAGTTCCATCTTTCAACTTCTATAACAAGAAATAGTTTTTAATGAGAATATTTTATTTTATAGCTTTTTATTTTGATGTTATAATTAATTTTTCACATTTATCGATGAAACCCTAGTGTGTTTTTCTGAGGCACGATGTTTAGTTTTTTAGCATTTTTTTTTTTCTATGATGAACGAGAAGCTGGCCCGATGCATCAACCCCCAATCTGGGGGATGGGTAATTTTTGTTCAAGGTTTTCTTCCTCTAGTCTTTGGTAGTCCAGTATCTTACTGCAAGGCAGCAGCGCTAGTTTTGGTCCGCCCTGGGTATTTTATTTCCCCAGTACCCGCCATATCTGGTGAGCATTCCCGTATCTGCCACCTGGGGAGGCGCCCGATGGGAGACTGGCAATTCCACACGAGAGTTTATCTCCAACTATATTCAAAATTTGTCTTGAAAGAGTACTAAGAGACTGGAGGAAAAAGTGACAAAAATGGGCATACCAATCAAAAATACACATGTATATTCACTAAATTTTGCGGATGACCAGGTATTAATAGCATAAGACCACGATGACCTAGAATATATGGCTTAAAACTAAAAGAAGAATATGAAAATGGGGACTCTATATATAAACATTGAGAAAACTAAATATCTGTTTATAGGAGAAGAAATGGAAAATATAAATTTCAACAATGGAGAAGAACTAAAACCTAGGAGGAATCGGACATTATAGAAAAGAAAAGATTACAGTGGTATGGCCATGTCAAAAGAATGCCAGAGCAAAGATTGCCTAAAATTGTTATGGAATGGATCCCAATAAAAAGGAGGAAGACCAAAGAAAACTTGGATAAAAAGGGTACAAGCAGCTATGAATATCACAGGATTGGAGGAAGATCAATGGATGGACAGAGAGGAATGGCATTTGGTTTCCGGAAGATGGCGGCAGCTGCCATGATACCAGATGATGATGATCAATGAAACCCAAGTATCACAAAAAAAATTAATCCCTGAACTGGATAATATCATCCGGTATCATGACAACTGCTGCCGTCTTCCAGAAACCAAATGCCATTCCTCTCTATCCATCTATTAATCTTCCTCCAATCCTCTGATATTCATAGCTGCTTGCACACCTTCTATCCAAGTTTTCTTTGTTCTTCCTCCTTTCCATTGGGATCCATTCCATAATAATTTTAGGCAATCTTTGCTCTGACATTCTTTTGACATGGCCATAACACTGTAATCTTTTCTTTTCTATAATGTCCATGATGTCCGGCTCCTCTTGTACACCCATATTTTCCCTTATTTCTTTATTTCGTATTGTATCCATTCTAGATTTTCCAGCTGATCTTCTTAAAACATCCATTTCTATACTTAAAATTATTTTCATTTCTCTGGTAGGAATTTCCAAACTTCAGCACCATATGTTAAAATGCTCTGAATTATGGTTTGATATATTTGTAATTTTCTATTTTTGAAATATTTTTGCTCCACCAAACAGAGTTTAAAGCATTTATTGATTGTTTTATTTGTGCGATTCTATTTTTAGTTTGCACTCTGTTATTCCCCGAATTTTGTTCCTAAATAAGTGCATTCAATACTAAGTTCTTCTCCATTGTAAAAATTTATATTTTCCATTTCTTCTTCTACACACATATTTAATTTTTTCTATATTTATATAAAGTCCCCATTTTTCATATTTTTCTTTTAGTTTTCTTACCATATATTCTATGTAATCATGATCTTGTGTTATTAATATCTGGTCGTCTGCAAAATTGAGTGAATATACATGCGCATTTTGAATTGGTATGCTAATTTTTTTTTACATTTTTTCCTCCAGTCTCTTAGTACTCTGATATATATATATATATATATCAATGTTATAATTAAATATTGACATTTACCAATGGAGGCTAAATATAACACAAAAAGAAAAATTAGTGCCTGAACCTGGATTTGAACCCGGAACCTCTAACTCTATAAATTAACCTGATACTGACTTCACTATCCAGGCATCCCATTGCAAACATTAATTTTCTTAAATATAAGGAAGGGGGAGGGGAAAGCTGAATTTTGAAATTCTGGGGAAGTTGATTTGATTAGAAGTTCATCAGTGCACCAACAGATGGAGTAAAAGTAGTGCTCCTAGATGACAAAACAGCAGTCATGGAATTACTGAAGATGAAACCAATAAGTTTTCGAAACTGGTCTAATTAGAAGACAGGATATTAGATAAGGCGATAAAGAATTTATTTTAAAGGTGGTGATGGGTGAAATTTCTATTTTCTACATTTTTTGAGCTAGAGACTTGATTTTTTTGTACAAACATCCACTGCATGATACATAATGGTGTGTTTAAGTTTCATTATTGTCAGACATTTATTTTATGAGTTATTAAATATTATATTTTTTTAAAATTGCATATACTATAATTAAATGAGTTCCACAATTTTTTATAACAATGTCTGATTTTTTTACAAGATCCCTAAAATATTTAGAAAAACATCATGCATTAGAATTCTTATAATATGAATACAAAGGGAGAAAAAATGTACCTCATGCGTGGAATTACAAAAAAAATTAATAATTGCATATATTTTATTTTTTATTTCATAAAATACTACTTCAATCATAAAACCCATTCACTACTTTGTTACCCATTGTTTTTAGGACATGAAGTAAAAATTTGAACCTTCTAGGACAAAATTTCTGAATTCCATTCAATTTTGAATGTACAAAAATGCAGTGAAAATGAAAGTGTGGAAAAACAAGTTTAAAGATTTGCATGCAGGTAGTATTTAACTGGTGCAGCCTTTAAACTCTGACATAATTTAGGGCACTTAGAAGTGCCATAGGCCTCTGAAACTTTGCCAATATATACATTAGAGTACAGGCTATTTTTTAGTACAAAAAAAAAAGCCAATTTTTACTTCAAATGGTCAATTTTTCACCTATCACCCCCATTTGTACAATTTTAACTTATATTCTGTAAATTGTATTAATATAGCAAATATCCGGATATTTTTTCCATATTTGAGATCATATTATGGGACTAAAAGAGTTAACAGTCTTCAATTGAAATGTTATCTGTATTCTGCAATTTTAGTTTAGTTTGCTTTTATTTTTTATTTATTCTGTATTTATTTAATTTTTAGGTGTGAAATGTAACTGATAGACAAGTTTCAAGTAAGAATGTGTTGGTATTTAAACATTTTGATTTAATATCTAAGCTATGACATAAGATTTGTATAATATGGCTTATTTATTGGTGTGCCGTTTACATGATTTTATATAAGACTAAATTAAAATGCTTTATACCTCACCTCATATCCAGTCCTCTAAATAGATCGCAGTTTCAAAGCCTTGGCAGCTTCATCTTCAGTAATATCTCGTTGACTGATGTTATGTCAATCAGAAGAACTACTTTTTCTGATCGACATAACATCAGTCAATGAGGAAGTACTGAAGATGAAGTTACCAAGGCTTTGAAACTGTGATCTACCTAAGACTGGATATGAGGTGAGGTATGAAGCATTTTAATTTAATCTTAAATTAAACTTCTTAGTGATTTTTTCCCTATAAAAGTTCAATTATTTGATTTATTTAAATTTATAAGTGGCAACTTTATAAAGTTACATAGATTTTGTATGGAAAAAGTTTTGTTCAGGAAAACTACCAAATGTTGTGATATAATAAATAACAGTGAAAACTGGACATAAAACCAAATTACAAACTGCAAGGATGACATTTTAGACATAAAAGTCCTTAAAATCACACCAAAACATACGGGTAGCAGAACAGAAATTTATATTGTAAACAAAAAGTATATATCGCCTCCCTCTTAGTTTCAGAGATGTAAGTGCAGGCCTTTTTTTTAGCGTTGTATATGTGGTCATCTTGCTGATGCAACTTGAGTTTGTATTTTGGGTGGGTGGGTTGGCAGGGAAGGCTGTCCGCTCTTAAAATGATTCTCATCAAAACAAAACCATGTGACCTGCTCGGTTTTCATTGGTTATGGACACCAACGTACGATGTAGAAGCAATAAGTATTCAAAAAATTAGTTCCGTTCATTATTAAAAATATGTCCTCTGAATATACTTGTTATTCTTCGTGAATGAAAATAATAATATTCAAAACATAGAAAATATTCTAAAGTATACCTAATCAATAATTACAACTTAAAGCAGTTTATTACATATGGATGATGTATTTGAGTCCTACATAAGTCTTGATTCTGATGCAACAAAATGGCTGAAGGTGTTGAGTCTTCTATTGCTGTGTCTCCATCTAAAATTTTAAAACACAAGTCTGGCAAACCTTTGATTAGTAGTCAAAAAATAGTTATTTTAAATGTATTTCATAAGTTCAGTGAAAAATCTCACCAGTTTTCTTGTAATCTACCCTATTCAACGATCACACGTCTTATATACTTCACATGTTATCCCTGGTCTCTCAGTCTTAAAGCTGGATATTTATTCATACCCTAATAAACATGAGGAATTATTTAATTTGAATATAAATAGTTTATATTTCATTTCAATATAAGAAAATATGATTTAAAAGTGGATATAATGAAAATGGATAGAATTCATATTTTTCATGTTGTAAATAATTCAAAATAGGTTAAATATATGTGGGTAGGAAATAACACTATGAGATTTATTTAAAATAAATATGAGTTGTTTTTGACTCGCCTCATATTTTTTTTATTTTTATGCAGACCTAGATTTTGTCGCTGACTTTGTGACATTTTCGATGCAACACAACTGCCGTCTTGCGGTTAAACTAAGGCAACATTACTTAAACAGTTAGAAAAATCTAAGTAACTCACTATTTGGGAGAAAATTTACATATGCAAGAATAAAAAGAAAACCATGAATTTTGAAATTCCCAGTGAAAAGGAGAGGGGATTGATTTGGAGGTTCATCGGTCAGCCAATAGAGGGCGCAGATATCAATTTGCAGGAGGGACAGCCGCAAGACGACAGTTGTGTTGCATCGAGAATGTCGCAAAGTCAGTGATGAAACCTAGGTATGCATAAAAATCAAGAAATGTGAGGTAAGTCAAAAACAACTCAAATTTAATTAAAATAGGTTATTATTTTTAATCAAAGTGGGAGGTAACACTATGTGGTATTTACATTTATGAATGAGTTGGAGAATTTTTTTTAATATATCACCTCATAAAGTTGCATGTGTTCATGTGTCTGTGTTGGAGTTTGACTGAAGATGGAAGTAAAATTGAGATGCTCGGAATAATAACGGCAGATCCCAACCGACATCGAATTTTGAGATAGAAGCATGACTGTGCACAGCTGTCATCTACCTTTCATGTGATGAAGTATCAAATAAATTGGGATATGCCAAAGCTCTCATTTTGCACCTTTATAATTTGTTTGTAGTGAAAATGAACACATTGTCAGTGTAAAAATGACATCCCAACTATGAGCGGACCGCTACACGTTCATGACATTGAAGTGAATGGCAGTGAATTAATCAAATGAACAGGGAAAACTTTGTTGACATACAGAATGGTATCACTTCAAACTTTGTAATTAGAAAAAATATATTGATGGTGCTCCTTTGCTTTTACGTAAGGTTACATCAGTTATTGTGGATCACGATAATCCTGAGATTTTTAAATTTGGTTTATGTTATTCTAACTCTGAAGTGTACCAAAAGGTTAATTTTAGGAAAAGAGGTAAATGTTCACATGTTTCATTGTTTAAGTTACAGCAGAAGTACTGTGAACAGAGAAAGATAATGAATAGAGCTAGGAATTTTAGGTGCAAAATTTTGGTGAAAAATGTGCAAAAAAGGTGCAATTTTTTAAGTAAAAGTTGCAAATTTTCCATGTAAATAATCATTAAAGATTACCAAAACCAATTACAACAAGTAACTAACGACACAAAATTCACGCATGTTTTCTTATATTAAAGAGTCTGTGTAAGTACTTACACTACTTATATGCTGCGTAACACGAATGCATTGACTTTTTCATCAATTGTTATTGAAATATTACAAAGAATGCACCTGATAACAGATCCGTCACTCTGAATTCCATCTGCAATAAACTTTTTAACAATGTCACATAGTTTATAGGAGTTCACTTTCGGTTTCGGCATACTGTATACTGGTAACTAAGGAAAATAACAGACCGCACTAGTCAAATATTATTTTGAACTGAAACATTTATTCACGCACTCAACAACCTTCCTTGCTTGAACAATAGCTTTTGCACAACTGTGGTCCAATGAGGCGCAAACTAATTTAAAAGGAATGGCCTAACGGGATTGCTCTGAAGTGGAAGTAATGTGATGTGGACTGATACCAGATATCGTTACCAACCCTTGAAATCGTATTTGAATAAATGTAATATATATGTATATATATATATATATATATAAATTATTTTGATAATAAAATGTTCCAAAGGAGACAAAAAAGGTTTGAAAAGGTGCAAAATGTGCTTCCATTAAAGAAAAGGTGCTAGCATTGAAAAAAGGTGCAACTAAAACCCAGTTAGGGGCATTTATTTAATGTTTTCTTTGCAATACTAGCTAATTTGAACATTATAGTAACAAAAAAAGTGCAGCACCTAAAATTCCTAGCTCTAATAATGAAATTATTGAAATACATACCACCCATCTATCATGATTTTTATAACAGTCTTCGTCATGATGGTGTTGATGATGACAAAAAATGTGTAGATTTGGAACTAGAGATGGATTAGGTATTTCAAGGTGTTATATGAAGGAAAAGTGAATTTTACGCCATTTTTTCTGTTTGTATATTTTTTGTTCTAATAAACAACACAAAATCAGGAAAACTATCATTCACAATGGTTCAAGAATTGCAGATAGACTTGAAATCCCTTAATTTAAATACCCAGAAAATTACAAGTCATGTTAACTACTTTCCACATTTTGGGAAAAAAAAAAAAAAACACATAAAATGACATCTCAAAATGAACTTTGGTTGGGATCTGCCGTTATTATTCTTAGCACCTCAATTATACTTTTGAAACAGGTATCGTGAAAACACTCAACTTTTTGAGGTGAGATATTAAAAACATTTTCTCCAACTGATTCATAAATAGGTTATTGTTCTTAATATAATTAAACTTTTGTAGCAGTCTATAAAGTCGTTAGACATTTGAAATTTTAAAATATTTATCGGATAATTTTATTTTAAAGTGATTGGGTAATCAGGAAATGAGTTACCCAATAATACTCGTGATCTGACTTATGAACCAATCACATTTGTTAAAATTAAAATAATCTATTATGATTATTATGGTAATGAATAAATGTCCGACTTTAGTGTTTCTTTTCAAGGGAGGTCAAAACTGGATTCCAGATATATCCTATCCTCGCATATAAGAGGGATGCGAGTTGATTAACAGCCAATCTTGTCCAAATATTAGACCTGTGAAGCTGATCTGAAGGTCAACAAATAAGAAAGTGTTGTAAGTGAAGACATCTACAAGTGTGAAGAAGTGACTATGAGATAAATTGTGTTGTAAGAGACTATTATAGCAGAAAATTACATGTGTTTATAGAGTGAATTATTCTGAAAGATAAAGAGAAGTTTAACCTGTACTAACACCACTGCTACACGCAACAGTATACATGTTGGTATGATATTGCCAAGGCTATTTTTAATGAAGTTACAAATTTTTTAAATCATACAATTATAAATAAAACATTTTTCAATAAAATTAATCTCTCAAGTTTGACTTTTCACTAGCAATTCTCATATCTTATACAATCGCATGAAATTTCTGAAGTTTATTCTTGGATTAAAATTAAATCTATACTGTATTTGAGCTAAGTTCCAGTTGTACTGTAAACTTGTATAGGGTAATATTCCGTCTACTAGAGGAACTGCAGTACTACTTTTACCCACCATATGAGTAAATTATCTATGAAAGAGTCAATGATAGAAACATTTTTTCTTTGGTTATATTGTATTTTACAGGGAAAAAGACTGAATACAAGGTAAGACGGTACCAATAATTAGTAACTTCCTCCATTTCTTATAAATTTATGACAAAAAATTATATATGGACCTACCTAATCAGATGTTTACGCTTTTTCCATGATTTCGATATATATCCTTTATTTGCAATGTAATTATGTCTACGAGCAAAATACATGTTCCATGCTGACTAACTTGTAAATTCTGCCGTTATTTTCACAACATCCTCAATGACTAATGTAGGATATTTTTCACTAAACTGTTTGAACACATTTAAATTAATTAGTTTCTCCCCACTTTTCGAATGTTTTCGTTTTTGATGCTTAAAAGAATATACAAGAGAAGTGGCCATTTGAAACAATTGAAATTTGCAACAAACAATGAAATGCTTTGTATTGACATAGACTTTCAGGGCCGGAGTTGCTATGATCATGAAGTAGATTTTTGGGCTGTAGGCCGTGGTCTTGAGGCTTGAAGTTCCCCGACGTTTCACCAGAAACTGTATCTGGCATCCTGGGGATGGCGAAATGTCGGGGAACTTCAAGCCTCAGGACCATGGCCTACAGCCCGAAAATCTTCTTCAAGATCATCATAATGAAATGCTTTATTTTAGAAAGAAAAATTCATGCTTGGACCAGGATTTGAAACTCAGAGATCCAGGGTTCGAATCTCAGTCTGAGTATTGATTTTTCTTTCTAGAATAAAACTATGTCCAATTCTGGAAAAATGTTAATTTAAAACATAACATCAGAAAATGAAATGCATATTTATTTAATGTATTAAAATTGTAATTATATATTTTAAGATTCTCCCATATAACTTGTGTAGACATGTGCTAGGTAATATATATTTTTATTTCTTTTGAGTGTTAGAAAGCAAACTATAGTTTCTTACACGCTTAAAGGTAAAAGTTATTTGAACAATGAAAATGCAGTCCAAACATCTGGTTTGTTTACATTACAACTGGAACTTAAGCTCGGAAGAGTTATAAAATATTGTTGCCACAGCAAATCTGTAGTGTGTCTTGGAAATGAAGCTTTATGTACACTGAAAATAATTTGACTTAAACAGACTGATGTGTATGCAGTGTGTTTTGTAAAAGGGTTTCAGTTTTAATGGGAAGTAACACCTTTAGGTAAATTATCAATAATACAATTAAGATTAGTCGTATATCTCACCTCATGTACTGCATGTTCTTCACAGCACAGGACTGTGGTTTCAGTTCATATCTTCAGCACCATTTTTGAAAAAATGCAAACAATTAGAGAAATCTAAAGAACTTAGAGTTTTGGGAAAAAAATCTACATTCAAAAATCTTCCTTTGGCTATACGGTCCTCTAAGACCCTTGGCCTCCTTCATAACAACTCTTCTCTATTCCTAGCTTTTTGTCTCCATCTTTTAATCTTCAGTTGTCTTAAGTCTTCCTCAACCTTATCTAACCATCTTAGTTTCTGTCTTCCAACCTTTCTTCTTCCTTCCGGTTTCCCTTCTAAAATCTTTCCTGCTCCATCTGCAACACATGTCCTACTCATTCCAGTCTCTTTCTTCTAATATCTCCTACCAAATCTAAATCCCTATATAATTCTTATCAGTCCGGCAGTTGCATTGAGATTCTGAACAATTTTATTTTTACAGAATAGTCAACCCTATGCCCAACCACCCAGCAATTCTGGGGGGACAATGTTTTCTACTCTAGATGATGGGTCCCAATTTAAGCTTTGGGAATTGAGTTTGTCGCCCTTGCATGTTTTGCATTACCCAGGAGTCGCGACAAGGATGTACATGCATAGCACTTTGTAGGAATAAATGGTATTTCTTTACAAAGACAAAATAACAAATTTAATATGAAGGTTCACCAACATAGGGAGAAAGAGTAAAGAAATATCAACTGTCAGTTGATAATGAGAAAAAATTTCCATGAAACTGGTCCTGGTGACGTGTAAAATCTGAATCATTTAGTGGGTGTTAAATAAAACCTCAAAGTGTTGCTTCCTAAAAATATCAACTATAGCAATTTGTTTTTAGAACACTTGTATTTAATATTATATTTATAAGCAAATTAAATGTTTGTGCTGACAGAGACATTATTTGTATTCTTATTGTTATTGGTAAATATCAGCTTCTTGTTTTATTAATTTTAATGTTATACAGTATGCCCATAAAGTTCCGATATATTTCAATGATACCAACCTTCAGCAGCACAATAAATAAGATAGGATGTAAGAAGGTTTGAGGCTAATGAAATTCCACATGTCCGTCGTCCATCTCGACATGCTGCTTCCTTTTCCATAAGGTTCAACAGAACACACCTTCTACCATAGATCTTCTCTCTTATGAGCCACTGTACCTCTTTCATACCCTGACCACACTTTGGAATTTGAAATGTTCATTTTGCGAGCGGATGTCTCTGCATAAGTTGTGGACAGACCACATGTCATCCACAGTTTCTGTATGTCCGAATTTCTTTACAATTCCGTTGAACACCAGCTCTTGTAGGTGTTTCTTTGTGGTACTTTCTCTAAAATATCCTTTGCTATTCATCATAAATAAAGAAATGAAATCCATAGCAACAATTAGTTTGGAAGTGAACACACACAAAACAAAAATTATGATACAATATCGGAATCGCCAAACACAACCTACAAATATAAAAATAATCAATTGAGTTGGTGTTTACTTGATGAAAATCCATATTTATTAATTGAATAAAAATAAAACTTACACTGTACCTTCTTCAGACATGTTAACAAATTATGAATTGTGTTATTATAGTACATATCAACTGATCTAAGCAACAATACAACAATAATTTTTTTAATTTAACAAAGCGGATTCATTCAAATCAAGTTGAGAATTTAACAATGTATTACTCCTTTTCAATTTATTTATTTCTACAGCCTCCAAATGTTCTTACCCTTATCACAAACATTGTTTCGATCCAAATTTTGAAATTTTACATGTTTGTGATAAGGAAGTTGGACCTTTTGGAGGCTGTAGAAATAAATAAATTGAGAAGTAGTAATAAACTGTTAAATTCTCAACTTGATTTGAATGAATCAGCTTTGTTAAATTAAAAAATTAAAATAAATTATTCTTGTATTGTTGCTTAGATCAGTTGATATGTACTATAATAACACAATTCATAATTTAACATGTCTGAAGAAGGTACAGTGTACCGAAACAGCCGTAACTGAATTATATCTTAATGTATTTAATTAATTGATAAATATAAAAATAGATGAAGATAATATTGTTGGTAATTACTAGAGCCCGGATTTATATGTGAAATGTATGCTTTGTTTTACATATTAAAAAGTATGCGGTAATGATTTACATGTTAAGTGGCTCCTACACAGACAATTTGAGTGGTATTTGATAATGCATAGAAATGCATATTCTGGAGGAAAATGCCCATTTTAGACTTTTAATGCATAAATGCATATTTTACTCCTAAATGTGGTATTAAATTATGGTTTTCCCTTTAGCTAATTACTAACATTAATTAATTGTTAATTAATGAAGTCTCTACAATCAATTGAATATAAGTGTAACATGTATATTTACGCCCGTGTAAGAGGGGAATACCTGTGGGGCTTGAAAAATAATATTATAGTTTTTGCTAAAATCACATTTGATAAGCTTAGTGAAATATTAAATAAAAACCCTGGCTACAATAGAATTTGTCAAATTAGCAAAATGCTCTCCTGGTGATAGTGGAAAAACTGTAACCGAAGAGGAATTCACTAAAGAAGAACTGTGGTGTTTTTCACATGCACCTGTGACATCATGTGATGTAGAAAGGACATTTTCATTGTATAAAACCTTCTTTACTGACAGACAAAGGAGCTTCACACAAGAAAACCTCATGAAAACCTTCCGTATCTGCTGTAACAACCAGGAATAAGATAAGATTATCCACAAAGAGTAAATAAGTTATTTGATTTTATTACAAAATGTTTTTGCATATTTAGGGTGCCTATTTTATATATTTTTTGTGAATATTTGCATACATATTTAGTACTTTATTTTGCATACAAATCCGGGCTCTATAGTAATTACATATATGTCAGAAACCAAAGGATTTGCAAACAGTGTTCTTCAGTCAGTCAAAAGATGGAGTGGGAGTTGACATTCAGGGCTGACAACATCAAATTTAATAGTCTGGACAAACTGGTGATTGTGTGCATGGTATATTGAAACATGTTCAAGTAGAATACAAGAAGTTATGAGGTAAGATGATTCCAGACTCATCTAATTTATTAAGAAGAACCTCAATGTTTGCTTCTTTATTGGATCTATATCAGAAATGAACCAAACTTAAGTTTTGTGAAATGTATAGGCATTTATGGGCACTCTGTATTTAAATATACACTTAACTTAAATGCGTCTTTATAGTGCTAAATTGTTTATATTTAAGACTGGTTTATTATGTACTGCTTTTGTGTTAGTCAAGGATTGAAGTGTTATGGTTGCCATGTTCAGAAAAATAGAAATGCTACTTTTTTCTCTTCTTTTTGTATAATGCAACAAAAATAACAGTTTTATGTTATTGTATTATTTACATAAAATAAACATAAGTCCATTTATGCTTTTTCCTTGTGCATTGTTTATTTATATTTTTTTTATCCAATACCACGCATTGTCCTATATTATATGGATTTGAAACATGGACTCTTACTTTAAGGGAAGAGAAGAGATTACTAGTATTTGAGAATAAATTTCATAGGAAAATTATTGGATCAAAGAGAGATGAGCAGACAGGTGAATGGAGAAGGCTACATAACAGTGAACTACATGGTCTTTATAGGAAGCCAGATATAATAATAGTTAAATCTCATAGACTGCAATAGCAGGACATGTGGCACGAATGGGGAATGAAAGACGTGCATGGAAGCTTCTTGTAGGAAAGCCAGAGGGAAAACGCCCAGTCGGTAGACTAAGAATGAGATGGGAGAATAATATCCATGATTTGAGGGAAATAGATTATACAGGCGTTATGCGCCATAGCCGAGTGCTTGAGGCAGGAAGCCTTGATGCAGAGCTACGGGACTTGCGCTGGTTCGAGTTCCCATGGGGGGAAGACATTTTCTCATGGAATTTCGGCCAGTGTGAGACCAGGACCCATCCAGCATCATGAGGCATTTGGGTAGCTACTGTAAGTAGCGACTCCAGGTTGAGAAGACCAGCTATAACGGCTGGGGAACCCGAAATGCTAACCACATGTCACCCCTACACTGGCTAGTTGATCGTCTACCTCTGTGATTAATACATGTGGATGTGGGGCCAGCAGCGGGCTGGTAGGCCAAGGACCTTCTAGGCCTGTCCCACTTGGAGTTTGGAGATTATACAGGGAATTATTAGAAAACATTAGCTCAGGATAGGGATGTATGGAGAGTTTATGTCCGCGCGGCCATGAACCTACTGGTTCGATAGTGCCAGTGAGTTAGTTACCATGGGTTGTCCTAAGACATTTGTGGCATTCTCTCCTGGCATTGGTGGAATTGTAACCCACTTCTGACAAGGAAACTCGACCATTGGAAGCCAAAATCTACCTCGAAATCTCTTCCACTGTAATGTACCAAAGCCGTGTCCAATGAATCATCAGTCTTTTTTAATTGCAAGGCACTAAAATCAAGCACCAAATCTCTCTTTTGAACTTTAGGGAAGTAATACTCTACTCCTGACTTGGTAGATTGGATAACCCTTACAACCTGCTGTCCGCGCTGCATCATGCCTCAGTCCACTCTGCTCTTACGCAAGCAGGGACGTCCATCAGCTGCACACAGTGGGTTGCCATTGCTGGATTCTGGCTTTGATTTCTATACCTTGCACTTAAAAGCGGGAGGTAATTTTTTGAACACGGCTTTGGTACATCACAACGCTTCTCTGGGATAAATTTCAAGTTAGGTTTTGGTCTGCAATGGTTGACAGTTCCCTTGTGATATTGAGGTGTCTAAAAGACAGTTATGTTACCCTTATGATGTGAAGGGTGATGAATTAAATCAAACTGCCAGGAGAGTTCTTAAAGCTAAACTTAATCTAAATTCCAACCATGAGTGATCAGAAAAATAATACCTTTTAAGGAAAAATGGTATGGACACCTCATAAGAATGGAAGAAGATGATGCTTGATTGGAAAGCTAATTGAAGAGGTGGAAGGGGCAGGCCAAGAGAACGTTGGATAGATGGTGTGAGGAGAAGTATGGTAGTTAGAGATTTGAGGAAAGAAGATGCTTAGACAGGAACCTCTGGCGACAAATCACTTTGGGTTGAAGGAGAAATACTATTGTGGAATATTCCTGAATAAAAAAAAATATTTTAATTTTTTATAATAATATAATTGTGCACAATCGTGCAAAATTAATTAATTGGCATATTACGCTAATGACATTGTCACTCTGGAACAAAATTCCATGTAATATCTTGTACACTTTAGTCCGCACAGTTTACATATGCAACTGTCTTCGATTTAGGGTCAATTTCACCAACAGAGGTAATTGTATTACGCCAGTTTTCCCCGTGTATAATGCATAGCTTAAACTGGCGTAATACAGTTACCTCTGTTGGTGAAACTGGCCCTTAGTGGTAAGTGACATTTACACACACACACACACTTTGTGATGGAAACCGTGGACTGTATCAGGTGCCTTAGTTCCTTGTTTGGTCCAGACCAGCTCCTATCTATCATGGCAGGAATGTCGTCCTGCTTCTATTTTCTCTCTTGCATCAGTTGTTCGTATGCTTTAGTGGATGGCAGGTAGTAGCGCATTCTGAGGTCTTCCAGGAAGAACTTTTTCTTGCTAGTACATAGACCAGTCTCGAGGGAGTAAATCTAAAGACTGCTATAGTCTCTCTGGTTTAACTTTACGAGAAATTTGTAGAATGAGACAACTGTACTCACCTTTCTCACTCGCACCAGTGTTGACGGGGTATCTTCACAAGATGTTTCTTTTGTATCTGGACTAAAATGGTCAACGATCTATCTTTTGTGTCTCTCTCTCTCTCTCTCTCTCTCTCTCTCTCTCTCTCTCTCTCTCTCTCTCTCCTCTCTCTCTCTCTCTCTCTCTCTTTCTTTCTCTCTCTCTCACTCTCTCTCTTTCTCTCTCTCACTCTCTCTCTCTCGTTAAGCCAGCTATACAATACAATTTTCCTTAGAAAGGGGGCCTTCGCGCTTTCCCAGATTTTTAAGTCCCTTTATTTATTAAATTCCAACTCGGTATTTGCCATTGAAATAAACGAGGAAAGGGGCTTCTGAAAATGTTTGAAATCCAGCCATTAGAGGTGGGATTTATCTGAAGGTCGAAACTTAAAGATTGCTCTAATGGCTCCCATGTTTGTTCTCTCTCAATGAAACTGAGGATATAAGATTTAATTAGCAAAAGAAAGACCTCACCACTGCTGTGGCCTTGGGGCAGCATTATTACGTCTTACGCAGCAGACATCGGTCCAATATCTAGTTGAGGACACATTTCCTGGGTGATAGTTTTTTTTTTTCCTCGCTGGAAGACAATTGTTAGGAAACTTTGGCCCAAATATCCCCAAACATCATCTGGCCATAATTATACAGTAAAACTTTCTCAAAGCGGAAACGCATGGGACCATTTTTTCCACATTAGATAAAATTCCGCATTATAAAAAACTAAAACTTATTAATAATCTTCGATTATAAAGTATCGTAGGGCATGTCTTTTTACGTACCTTGGATTAATTGTAGTTCCGCTGCCTTTGAAAAGTGAAGTATAGTATGTATGAGCGACTTCAACGGTAACTCGCGAAAAATACAGTCCCGTTTTGTCAGCGTTAAAAATGTCTCTTAGGCGCGTATCCGGAAATTCAAGTATGCAGTTTCGGTTTCCCACTCACTAACTACACTTTCGTCCACATCCTTTGATTCTCCGCAAATTTTCATTCCACTCTACATTGTGTCGTCTTTTAAAACTGTCCAGCCAACCTGAAGATTATTTGAAATCATCATTCCCTTATGGATTTAACAAGAGCTAGAGCTTGGCTTTGGAGCATCGGTCCGGAAATGTTTGGAGATTTATCTTCAATCACTTTCACTTTTTCGTTTAATGACAATGATACATACATTTCAGCCATCTTTATTCTGTAAATTCAGAACGCTACCTGCGAAAGATCAGTCTGAGAACTTAAACTAATTTAAGATTTTACAGTGCAGTGGTTATTTATAAGACAGGTATCTGCATTTCGCATAACGGGTGTGCAGTGAGACCGAAATAAAATTTCAGGTACAGGAAGTATCTTTACTTCACCCGGCAGCAGGAATAATTTCTTATTGTTTTTTTTTTCCCCTAACGGGAATTAAATGAAGTTGAAACTAATTTATTTCTCTGTCTTTCCGCGTTGGACAGATTTCGTTTTATGTAAAATAAACACACGTAAAATTATTATTATTTCGCCGGGACCAATAAATTTGTTCACATTGGACAGATTTCCGCATTATTCACGTTCCGGATTAAACAAGTTTTACTGTGTTAGCCATGTTAGGGTGTGAATGATATGACTGCAATACAGGTCTTACAAGACCCTTGGGATAGTAGGAGGTTAAGGCACTTGATGTCAGCCCTGCTTGACTGTATACAGATAGGAGAAGTCTATAAGTTATATGGTTTGCAATGTACCATTTTTTTTATATTTCTTGTAAAATCACCAAGGTAAAGGTACTGGATTTTGAAGATGGCTCCTCAGTTTTTATTGAGATATTTGTTTGTAGTCTAGGTTACAATGCATTGCTGAAAACACTGCAATACACTTGCACAACATGTTACTGTCAATTGTCTCATTATATAGACAGTTGTTATAAACATCTGTCAACACATTTGTAAATTGAACAAACATTTCTATGCTTAATTGTATAGAAGAGAATTTTTCAATTACTTTTCAGAGCAGTAGAATAGAACCACCAGAAGCTAACAGTTTGTTATGAAACTAGGGTATACCACTGGATTGTTTAAATTGATGATAGAACTGAAAATATATAAAATTGTTATTGTTATTGTTATATTATGTGGGTGTGAAACATGGACTCTTACTTTAAGAGAGGAGAAAATATTATGGGTAGAGCGACGATTTTTATGAAATTTCATGTTTTGAACCATTACACTCAGATTCAACCCAGGAAGTTACTGTGTATTTGGAATAGGGAACTGGTTGCCATTATAACAGTATTTTTTGAGAGAAATCCTTATATAAAACTGAAGATTGCAACACAGCAGGTACATAGTTGTAAGTTGTAGCCGTCCAAGCCATTCTCTCTTAAAGAAAAAAAAACAGTTACCACTTGTCACTGAGCTCTTGCGGATCTGTACTATCCTGTGTGAAAGTGTCGACTCTCATATTTACTATAAAACTAGTTTGCGTGCCGTAAAAGAAAAACTGTGTTTTTTTTAATGTATAGTACATAGATTTGGAAAAAGTACTGCTAACCTTGCTGCTCCTCCCCTTAAAAAACAAATACCGTTATTATGAGTTTGGCAACATCTACCCACTGTACGTAGGGGGGCACTGGCATAGCCCATAAGGTCTGTAGTAACTTCCTGGGTTGAATTAGTGTGTAGTGAGAGAGCACTGGGACAAAGTATCTTCACATTTTATGATACGTAGAATCAAATAATATTTTTTTTATATTTCATAATATTTTGGCTAAATGTTCATATTTTAGTAAAAATTTAATATTCCTTCATATTTTTCAATTCTTTTAAATAAAATTTCTAATAATTGGTTAAAAGCTTTTTGAAGTTACTGTAGTTTTGACAATGTAATATGGTAGACAAGTGAAAGAAAATACCTCAGGAACCCATCCGGAACAAGATAAATATTACACAACCAAGTTAACTTCGCACGGGCGGAGGGGAAGAGTTTTAGCGCTAGTATCGCCGAACAATTGAATATGTGGAAGGGATGTAGCAGAAGACTGTACATCCGATCACGTACTGAAATGGTTCATTTTTAAGTGTGGGCGGAGAATCCCTAAACACATGGTTGTCATATTAGTCATTTAAGCACTGAACACTCAAGTGGTCGGATCATTTAAAATCGCAGTATTTGTCGTCTCTCCGTTACCAGCGTCACAATAAATCGCAATGCAATAAGTGACAGCCCATTCCTACACGTAACCCGAATAGTAACAGGGTTGTCAAATTAGTAATTTTGCCAATGACTGCCTAGAAGGACGGACCATTAAATTTCGTAGTATTTGTCAGCTCTCTACCTGCCAGACAAATAACATATACAGAGGACAGGAAGTGGTATCATAGTAAAGAAGAGAAAGACAGCATGTTAGTTAACATATTTTCCGCAAGCGCAAACTACTTGGCGGAGTGGCCAATCTGAGGAAGTTGACTGTGAAAAAAAAAAGCCATATATGAGCCAATAATTGACTATTACAAAGATAAATACCAATTAGAAGTATAACTGTCACATGATTGATGATCGGGGCAAGAGGTACTATACCAGGATTTTTAACCAAATTTTGGAATTCCTTAGATTTGGACAGGGCATATCTTTCTAAAATTGCCATCGCTGCCATTAGAGGATCAATTTCAATTTAAGAAACCATATTTACAAAATTTCTACTTTATAGAATGTATACTTCAATTAGACCTACAATTTGAATTTTTTTAAATGTATTTACAAAATGTACTTCATTAATTCCAAAAAATAATTGTCTGTATCACTTTGTCCTTGAGGCAATCCTCTAATGAAGAAAGTTGTATATAATTAAAAAAATGACAAAAGAAAATAATTGAATAAGGAGACATGGAATGACCAAGTGGAGGCTTTTGTAGAAAACTATAGAATAAGAACATGAATTAGTAGAATAATAACCACCCACTCTTTCTATCAGGTAGCAACCATTTCCTTTCTTGCTACCTAGGGACAGTCCTTATTTTGTGAATGGATACGGATTACAGTATTTAAATGTAGGGAAGACTGCTGCTGCTAAACTTGAAGTTGTGCTCGGAAATAAGGTGTTACTCCACAGTTTATGAAATTAGACAAGTTCTTATAGGTAAGGCCAATATTATTCTCACTTACATCAAACTATCAAACATAGCGCGGTACATGTTTGCTTCCATAACATCATATTGTGTGGAGCGTACTTTTTGATCGTATAAAACAATTATGATAGACGTTAAAAAATATAGAAAAAGCTCCTAACTATGTATTACGAACAGAATTGATCCTTGGGTTATTCAAAACACAAGTAATACCATACTGTGTTCTACCAATTTCATGAAAAAACCAATGTTAAAATAATTCTAACAACATTTCACCATGTCCATATGTGTAGTGTAACTAACTAACTCACTGGCACTATCGAACCCGTAGGTTCATAGCCGCGCGGATATAAGCTTTCCACACATCCCTATCCTGAGTTAATATTTTTCAATCATGTCCTGTATAATCTACTTTCCTCAAATCATAGTTAATGTTATTCTCCCACCTTATTATTAGTCTACCAACTGGGCGTTTTCCCTCTGGTTTTCCTACAAGAAGCTTCCATGCACGTCTTTCATTCCCAATTCATGCCAAATGTCCTGCCCATCGCAATCTACTAGATTTAATTGTTCTTATTATATCTGGCTTCCTATAAAGACCATGTAGTTCATTGTTATGTAGTTTTCTATATCCACCTGTCTGTTTGTCTCTCTTTGGTCCAAATGTTCCTAAGAACTTTATTTATTAGTGTATAGGATTAAAAATAATTATAATTGCAAAGAGAGTTTTGAAATAATCCCTACAATTATTTGTGGATAAATTCATTTTAACATCTTGTTTCTCCAAATATGACATACAGTACTTGATCTTCTGCGATGGGCAGGACATGTTGCACGAAGGCGAAATGAAATACATGCATGGAAGCTTCTTGTAGGAAAACCAGAGGGAAAGCGCCCAGTTGATAGACCAAGAATGAGGTGGGAGAATAACATTAACCAAGATCTGAGGGAGTTATATTATAGAGCGGACGATTGGAAAACATTAGCTCAATATAGGGATGTAGGGAGAGCTTATGTCTATGTGGCTATGAATCTACGGGTTCGATATTGCCAGTGAGTTAGTTAGTTAGTTAGGACTTGATCTACGTGTGTTCTGATTCGTACAATTTAATGTTATTCTGGCATTTACATGTACTGGAGTTCATCATCTTTATGCAAGGTAAATAGAAGTCATTCAAACTGTACCCACTCTAAATTTTGCCAGTGGTAGGCAAGGAGCTTCAAGAGCTACGGGACTTGCGATTGTTCGAGTCCTCATGGGGGAAGAAATTTTATCATGGAATTTCGGCCAGAATGGGACTGATGCCACCCAGCATCGTGAGACAATTGGGTAGCTATAATAAGTACTATGCAGACGACATGGCTCTGTCATCCACAAGTCTTGGGGACTTACAGAAAGCCTTCAACGGTGTAGCGGACTGGGCAGAAAGAAATGACCTAACCCTCAATGAATCAAAGACAGTTACAATGACCTTCAGAAAAGGAGGTAAAGAGGCACACCTAACATACAAAGGGAAAAACCTGACATCAGTAAAACAGTTCAAATACCTTGGAGTAACGATGCAGACGACAGGGACAACGTTCACAGCACATATTAAAGACAGACAGAATGCTGCAGTAAGAGCAATGAGCGACGTAAGGCACCTCCGGGAGATGTCACTGCAGACAGCATTGAAACTCTTTCAGCTGAAAATAGTCCCGGTAGCAACTTATGGACTAGAAAATATATGGACGCACCTAAGTTACCAGAATCTAGCAGACCTAGAAAAGATTAAGAGCACGTACCTGAAACGAGCTCTGGGCCTATCGAAGTTCACACCCTCACGCCTAGCGTATGTACCGACAGGAGAGTTACCATTGGTGGAGGACTTGAGACAACAGCTTCTACTGCAATCCACCCCCAACTATGAGAAACTACTGAAAGACATGCAAAGGAAGCGCAGAGAGATATGGGATGACTTCTTTTGCACGGACGCGATGGTACACAAAGACTGGATGGAACCCCTGTATGACCTTCGACACGCTGTGACAAGACTAGCGACACACGGTTTCCACTTCAAAGTGTGTAAGACCAAGACATATCACCAACCGACGAACGAGTGTAAGTGCGAGTGGTGCGGGAAAAAGTGTGACAGATACCACGCCATATGGTGCGAGAACAGACAATCATCCCTGACCCAACTGAGTGACAAGTGAGCAAGATAAACTATTTACTAATAATGCATATTTTGTGCTTTACACTTATTAATTATATAATAAGTAGCGTCTCCAGGTTGAGAAGACCAGCTGTAATGGCTGGGAGACCCGACATACTGGCGAGATGATCGTCTACCTCTGTGATTAACACGTGAATGTGAGGCCAGCAGCCGGCTGATAGGCCAAGGGCCTGTCGCGCTTGGAGTTTTAATATTCGATGTAACCATGTTACTACGGTTACTGTTTTGTTTTTTGTTTATGTTTGGATGTTGTAATTAAATATCATTGGATAAATTAATTTCTCGTGTTATATATATACACAGTAAATCCTGTCTTAACCGGAACCTTTATAAGAAGGAAACCTGTAGAGACGGAAAAAAATCTCCAGAACGGTACGATGTTATATGTAAAATCTTCCTGTATAAGCCGGAAAGGAAACGGAATGGTTTTTAAAGTACCAATAGTTAATTTTTACTTCAGCAAGACGGAAAATTATTCTTAAGCACAGTTTAATTACAGTATTAATAACCACACGTGATAATTCTGCATATGACGCTTTCTGCATTATATCGTTTTACCTTCTTGTGTTGACATTGTATTGCGGGGACACCCTTGCTTATGTGTGACAGCGGGGAATCCCTCGCTTTTCTTTGCCTGCTTACTTTACCTGCGAGGGAATTGGGAAACTCTTCAGTCTTCCTGTAGTTGAGTTCCTTCTCGCTTTTGTGTAATAAATTTGTTTTGTATTGCCGTACAAACCGAGCTGTGTTACATAGCCTACACTATTTCGTCTGTATTTCAGTCAATACGTTATGTCTTTAAAGCATGCATGTAAAACCCTTACACTGCGTGAGAAAAGGGGACACGCCGTAGCTTAGTGGTTAAGGCATTGAGCTACAAGCCGAAAGGTCGAGGGTTCAAGTCCCCCGGTGGGGTCAGGATTTTTAAACTGACCCAAACCTTCTGGCGGCACTATGGCCCTGGAGTTGACTCAGCCTCTAACGTAAATGAGTACCAGACGCTTGTTCGTTCTAGGGTAAAGGCGGCCGTTACGCAGGGCTGACAACCCGGCTGACATCAAGTGCCGATTGTCCAGAAATAATGTGAGCCTTAACCTCCTACTACCCCAAGGGCCTCCTGAGGCCTGTAGTGGGATTACTTTACTTTACTTACTGCGTGAGAAAATTCAAGCTTGTAATTTGGGAACCCTTTATATATATATACAGGGCAAGTCAAAATGTTGTGCAGGTTTTCAGAAATTTATTATGTGAAATGTAATGAACATATAATATCGTGAGACATATTGTATGAAAGGTAAACTCTCAAAGTTTAGTTGTCCACTTCTAAAGTTCCGCGTTCACCCGCAAGATGTCAACAGCAGAGCAGGAAAGGAAAATGGCGTTGACTGGGGATCAGAAGTCTTTCTGTGTGCTTGATTACCATGTAAACAACTCTGTGACTAGTGTTCAACGACATTTCCGTACCAGATACGATAAAGACCCGCCGGATGGGAGATCCATTCGTAAGTGGTACACACAATTTAGGGATTCAGGCTGTATCTGTAAACGAAAATCGACTTGCGTCCGTCGACGAGTGAAGAGACAGTCGAACGCGTTCGCACATGCTTCGTGCGGAGTCCACAGAAATCCACCTACCGGGGAGCGACAGAACTTCAACTACCACAAAAAACTGTATGGCGGATTCTCCGGAAACGTTTACAGATGAAACCCTACCACTTGCAACTGGTTCAAGCCTTAAAACCCGCCGATTATGCTTTGCGAGCGTCCTTCTGTGTTGATTTTCTCGCATTAATGGAAGAGAATGAGTTCCATGAGAGGGTAGTTTACAGTGATGAAGCGACTTTCCACCTTTCAGGAAAAGTGAATAGACACAATGTAAGGATTTGGGGAACTGGTAACCCCCATGCAACTCTGGAACATCAACGCGATTCTCCGAAAGTGAATGTCTTTTGTGCCATTTCCCATGCAAAGGTTTATGGGCCCTTTTTCTTTCATGAACGTACTGTGAATGGACATGTTTTCCTTGATATGCTACAACAATGGCTCCTTCCGCAGCTTGAAGCGGATAGTCCAGATTTCATTCTGCAGTTGGATGGTGCCCCTCCACATTGCCATGGCAGTGTTCGAGACCATTTGAATACGGCTTTACCACAACGCTGGATAGGCCGTGCATCTCAGGGTGATCAACAACTCATTCATTGGCCACCTCGTTCACCAGATCTAACCCCGTGTGATTTCTTCATGTGGGGTCTTGTAAAGGATCATGTTTACGTACCACCACTTCCAACAACACTGCATGAACTGCGTGCCCGCATCACAGCAGCCATTGCTGATATCGACCGCGGACTGCTACAGAAAGTTTGGCAGGAGATTGAATATCGGCTTGACATCTGTCGTGTAACAAAAGGCGCTCACATAGAACATCTGTGAATATTTAAAAAAAACTTTGAGAGTTTACCTTTCATACAATATGTCTCACAATATTGTATGTTCATTACATTTCACATAATAAATTTCTGAAAACCTGCACAACATTTTGACTTGCCCTGTATATATATATATATATATATATATATATATATATATATATATTAATTTATTAAAGTAAAGTGTCAAACTACAGACTTGGGTGGCCCTTGGGGTAGATAGATGTTGAGACTTCCACATTTCTAGACAATCGCCATAGGATGTCCACTGGGTTCTCAGCCCTGTGTGCTGACTGCCCCAGAACTTGTGTCTGGTACTCATTTAATTTAAGAGCTGAGTAGATGATGGCGCCTGAAGGTTTGTTCCAGCTATAAAACTGACCCCATTGAGACTCAAACACACGACCTTCCGGCTTGTTAGCCTGATTCCTCAAACAACTGAACTACAACGTGAGCCATTAAAATTGCTTAAAACCACGAACATGATGTTTTATATTGGGTCAGAAATGATGTAAAATTAATTAAAATGGAAATACAGTGAAACTCTCGATTTCTTGAGCTCTACTTGTCTCATTTCTGTGCTGTACCCATAAATTATACAGGGCTTGTGTATATAAATATATGTAAAAAGTTAAAAAAAAAATAGTAGCTTCATTATATTTTTATGTCCTAATTTTCATATTTTGTTATTATGATTTCATATTTTGGTACACTTTTCTTCATATAATTCCTCGCTCTAATTATTATGAGTATTTGAGAAAAAAATTCTTAGGACAATTTTTGGGCCAAAGAGAGATGAAAAGACAGGCAGTTAGAGAAGATATGTAACAGTGAGCTAAATGATCTTTATAGGAAACCAGATATAATAAAACAGTTAAATCTCATCGATTACAATGGGCAGGACATTAGACATGAATTCGGAATGAGAGAGGGAAAATACCTAGTTGGTAAACCAAGAATGAGATGGGAGAATAACATTAACCATGATTTGAGGGAAGTAGATTATACAGGAGATGATAGGAAAACGTTACCTCAGGATAGGGATCTGTGGAGAGCTTATGTACGCTCGTCCTTGAGCCTATGGGTTCGATAGAGCCACTGAATTAGTAAGAGCAATAAAAAAATACCTCAAGGAACATATTTACTTAATAACTAGACACTGTCCGACCATTTAAATCTGATAACTGAAATTGAGCAGATAATATGGAAAGTTTTTTTTTCTTGATTATTTTTTCCAACTCCAACATATAAATAATACATTGCAGGCAGTAAATTAGCCCTCTCATTCAAGCCTGCATGATTCTTAAGTCGGACCATGTTAGCCTCTGGATTCAAGGTGGCGGTTCTAACCCGGACGGAGTCAGGGCGTAAAAATATTGTGTATGGATTCATTCGAAAGGGAACTAAAGCCGTTGGTTCCGTGTCATAAATTTACGGCACGTAATAGAACCTCAAGCCTAAAAAAGGAGGCCTCAGAGCAAAATTTATCAGCCCTTTCGCGTCTAGTTTAGAGCGTCATTAATAAAAATTATAACAATGACCCTGAAAATTTCTAAATGTAGTAGCTCACTTACTGGCACTATCGAATGCAGAGGTTAATTGCCGCGCGGACGTAAACACTCCGTACACCCCTATCCTGAACTAATGTTTCTCAATTATTCCCTGTATAATTCACGTTCCTGAAATAATGATTAATTCCATTCTCCCACCTTATTTTTGACTGATTTTTATAACAATTTTAGTTGCCCCTTTTTAATTTACCAGGAGATGCCAAAAATAATGTAATTTGAAATTGGCGGGTTTTTAAGGTTGGCAAGAAGTGACATTTCTAGTTTGGACGTTAATGAAATTGATAATCGTGAGCAATGAAACAACGAACATTTCACTTTGTAATTGCATTGCATTCCATATAGATCTTGTAAACACATAATGCGAGGTAGGCCATCTTAAATTAAAAAATCATAGTTATAAGTTGATTATGTTTTTTATAAACTGCTCTTTGATTGGCTTAGGAATTAAAGAGTAAAAATATGATTGGAGGTTTTCTGCAAAATACAACTTTACATTTGTAGGAAACATGCAGGGTTACAAACTTTCCCGAATTTATTATTTAACATTTCGTTTTCATTTAAGTGATATGAAAGTATTACTGCCGGTTTAATTTTATTATTGAAGGAAATAGTAGGCTCGTTGTATAAGTGTTATGTTAGCATTGTCAAAATGGTGAAGTAAAATGTAAGATAAAATTTGAAGATAGAACGGTTGATAATTTTTGATGATTACAAATTCTTTTTGAGGTTAGTTTAATCTCAAAATTATGATGACAGAAAATAATTTTAGGCAATTAACTGTTTAAGAGTTTAATTAACCAAAGATAGGTTTTGCATTGCTTTATTAATACGAAATATAACCATAAACATTGATTCGTAAAATATAGGTTGGAGCATGATTTCTTAAAAATATTTAGACATTATGAAACTAATATAGGGCTAATTGCCTTAACGATGATATAACATTTCAGTAGACAATATTTCATATCAATCTTTTGTTTTGTGTTATAGTTTTGTATAAGGTACAAACAAGACATACAAAATGCCCTCTCGTAGAACACTAACTCCACCAACTCTGGAGGACCTGTGTTTAACTGAATTAATGAACTACCTTCAGAGAGAGCTGACATTCTGCAATCATGTGCGGCAATATCAGCATAATTCACTCCTGTTGCGACGGAGAGGAATTGATGCTGACAGCCTTGTAGCAGAATTAAGAGGACATCTAGATGTTTTACCACCACTTTTGAGCGAGATGGTACGACAACGATTAACAAACAGGTATAATTTATGGGCTCAACAGCAGTTTAACTTACCCTTGATTTTTTAGTTTATTGTTGTAAATTGTAGCTCATCTTCTGTATTTACTAACATTTTTTTTAAACATTTTAAATGTTTTTCAAACAATTTTTATGACATTATTTGACAATTTTTAAGTATTTATTTAAATACTCAAAACACTAACATTATGACATTCTTAGACAATATTGTGATGATGACTGCTATTTTCTCCACAGAGTATATTATTTAGTCTATGATTTTCTCTCAGTCCAAATACATGACAGAAGTACTCATAATTGTATAATACTTGTAGAAAATAACACTACAAGGTTTCTTTTAATTATTGTCAGTTTGTTATTTTTCACCTCATATTTTTGCACATTCATGATCAGAAAAACACAGAATCAAAATTAAGGCCAAATTACTGAAACAGTTAGAAAAATCTAAGGAACTCACAATTTGGGAGAAAATTTACATCTGCAAGAATAAGGAGAAAAATATGAATTTTAAAATTCCCGGGAAAAAAAGGGGGAAAACAAATTGGAAGTTCATCGGTCAGCCAACAGAGGGAGTAGAAATTAACCTACAGGATGACAATCACAAACACAACAGTTAGAATGCATCGACAATGTCACACTGATGCGACAAAACTATAACTATCTAACTAACTGGCACTATCAAACCCGTAGGTTCATGGCCGTGTGGACATAAGCTCTCCATACATCCCTATCCTGAGATAATGTTTTCCAATCATTCCCGGTATAATCTACTTCCCTCAAATCATAGTTAATGTTATCCTCCCACCTCATTCTTGGTCTACCAACTGGGCGTTTTCCCTCTGGTTTTCCTACAAGAAGTTTCCATGCACGTCTTCCATTCCCCATTTGTGCCACATGTCCAGTCCATCGAAGTCTACTAGACTTAACTGTTTTTATTATATCTGGCTTCCTATAAAGACCATGCAGTTCACTGTTATGTAGTCTTTCCATTCACCTGTCTGTCCATCTCTCTTAGGTCAAAAAATTTCCTTAAGAACTTTATTCTCAAATAATCGTAATCTCCTTTCCTCCCTAAAAGTAAGAGTCCATGTTTCGCATCCATATAACTTGTAGAATAAAAGTTTTATAGATTTTCAGTTTAATGTTTTTTGCAAGGAGTTGGGACGTCAAGAGTCCCTGTAATGCATAATAGCATGCTTTTCCAGAATTGAGCCTATGTTTAATTTCTTTGTGCATCTCATTCTTATTTGTAATTATTGTTCCTAGGTATTTGAATTCAGCCACTTCCTCATAATTTCCCTCATTTGTC
This sequence comes from Diploptera punctata, assembly GCA_030220185.1. Taxonomy (NCBI): domain Eukaryota; kingdom Metazoa; phylum Arthropoda; class Insecta; order Blattodea; family Blaberidae; genus Diploptera; species Diploptera punctata. The sequence goes on from JASPKZ010007819.1 coordinate 609,551, forward strand.
ATTAACTATCCATTTCTATATGTAATATATTTTATGTGTGACTATATAGGTTTTATTGATATTTACTTCCAGTCCTTAGCTGATGAAACTATAGTCTATAGAATATAAAAAAAATATGAGGTGAGTCAAAATAACTAACTCATAATAACTCATAATTGTATTACAGTGGGTTAATAATGTTGGTTTTCTCGTTTTTTTATATATCTTGTACATTTTGAATTCGTTAAATCACGAGTAAATCGCAATACATGATAAATAATAATTGTATTGTATATATAACATGTATCGGCTGCAGTGGACAAGTGGTTATGCTCCTTGCCTCTGGTCCTGAGGGTCGATAGATTTTTTAGGATGGAAAATTCCAAGGAGCAAGTCCTTTGGGGGGACTTTAATCCGTGGGTCCTGAGTCTGAACATTTTTAGGCTCTTAAAAGATCTTTTAAGCCTGAATGAAAAGGCTCTAAGCAAAATTTACCAAATTTTCCCGTCCTAGTACTACCTTGGTTTCCTAGATGTCAGTATGAGGCGGAACGCTGACCACGGACCACTTAAATGACATCTGTACGAAAACAAGTGTAACAAATTAGTATGGTTCAAATTCTTCCCTGTAGAGGTAGAGCACCTAAATCTCAGTTAAGGGAAACATGGGCTTACAAAAAGATATATAACATATAATCATTTATGTTTATTGTAATTTAGATGTAAGACTATTTTTTTTGTATTTTTTAAAACCTGGTTGAGTGGAGACAAGGCCTTAAGGTCTTAACTTTGCCAGGTAAAATAAAGCTATTATTATTATTATTATTATTATTATTATTATTAAAATAAAGCTATTATTAATATTTATTTTAGGAAGTGATATTTTGAAGTTATTTTAATTAATAAAAGCTGACGATAAAACAGAATTGTTTTGAAACATGTCCAAGAACAAATCAACATTAGTATTGAGGTAAGATGATTAGACTGAAAATAATTTAATTAAAGCTATTATTATTTATTACAGTCTTCTAAAAAATACAAAAACTCTCTCTGGTCAGCCTGAATTACTTGTGGGGTTACTTGACATTATACTGAACAAGGAAGTGAAGTCTTTAGAGCTGTGCGAACCTCGACTTCGGTTCAATTATGAAATTTGGCCGCTTGTGTGTTGAAGAAGTGCACTGGACTTGAACGGTAAGATAACACAATTAGTTCAATTCCATATATCTATTGTGGCTTTATAGTCCTTCAAGTGCCTCAGCTGCCTTAAAAATGTCTTCCACTTTTTCCTATCCTCTGCTTTCTTTCTCCATCTCTCGACAACCATTTTTTGGTCTTGGACAAAAGGTCAATGTTGCCCTGCCATATATCAATATTGGTTTCACCAGGGTTTTATATAGATTACATTTTGTTTCTCTTGAACCAAGCTAATTTAGTTACACTTGTTTCACTACAGATGTCAGTGATTGACATGTGGTTAGAACATTGCCTTTAAAAGGTATCTAAATTATTACTTGGATGGGAAAGGCTGAGTACATTTTCCTCAGAGACTCTAAATTTAGGATTGGCGTCATTTTATGAACCCAAACATCTTCAAACTTGGGACCACAGCTTGAAGTCCCTCCCAGAGAACTTGTCCCTTGAATTCTTCCACTCTAAAAATTCATTGGTCAGCCACAGTGAACTACTGGATATGCTCCTTGCCTCTAGTTCCGAGGGTCGTGGGTTCAAACCCAGCTGGGGTTGATGGATTTTTTAGGTTGAAAAAATCCAAGGAGCAAGTCCTGTGGGAAGGACTTTAAGCCGTGGGTTCCGAGTCTGATGATTTTCAGGCTCGTAAAAGATCCTTAAGCCTGAATAAAGAGGCCTCCAAGCAAAATTGACTGAAAATTAATGAGTCATTTTTTTACATCTTACCTCATATTTTATGTTTCCTTAAACATGGGAACTAGTTTGCAAGAGAGCCATCTCTCTCATTTTCAACCGGAATTATGACTCCCATATTTAACTATGAAAAAATTTACCGACCTCAACATCCTAGTAATATTATATTTGAAAAGAAAAATATATGCCTAGACTGAGGTTTGAATCCTGGACCTTTGACTCTCTATGTCAATGCTCTATCCAAGTGAGCTACCTAGGTCTCCAATCTAAACACGTATTTTTCTCTTATACATAGTTAATTCTCTAACCCCAAATGATATGAGCCGTTGCTACGATTTTTGCAAATGGCAGCTTCTTGTTAAGAACACTTTTTATTGGGAATTTAAACATTACTTATAAAGCCAGTAGTGCTTCTTTCAATGTTCATATTATTAATTTTTAAACATCTTAATGATGGACAAATTATATTTGTAAAGAAAATATACCCCAGTCTAGGCGTATATTTTTCTTTTCAAATATAATTTGTCCATCATTAAGATGTTTAAAAATTAATAATATGAACATCCTAGTAATACATTAGTTGCCAACTAGATGATTCATTGAGTCAGTGTGTTGACCGCATGCCATTCATTGATATCTCGAGGAAAAAAGGTAACTAAAATTAACTTGGTATATCAAGTCAGTGAATGAATGAGTCACTTCTTATCTTACCTCATATTTCATGTTTTTTTTTAAACACGGAAACTGCAGTTTTCAAGAGAAGTCCCTCTTACCTTCAGCTGACATTATGACTCCGATAAGATAATAAGTGACTCATACATTAATTTTTTTGTATTGTAAGCCTATGTTTTCCCTTTACAGAGATTTAGGCGCTCTCCCCCTACAGGGAAGAATTTGAACCATACTAATCTAGTTACACTCGTTTTCATATAGATGTCATTTTGAGTGGTCCGTGGTCAGCGTTCCGCCTCATACTGACATCTAGGAAACCAAGGTAGTACTAGGACGGGAAAATTCGGTAAATTTTGCTTAGAGGCCTTTTCATTCAGGCTTAAGGATTTTTACGAGCCTGAAAATCTTCAGACTCGGGACCCATGGCTTAAAATCCCTCCCGGAGGACTTGCTCCTTGGATTTTTCCATCCTAAAAAATCCATCGACGACGGCCGGGTTTGAACCCGCGACCCTCGGGACTAGAGGCAAGGAGCATAACCACTAGTCCACCGCGGCCGACTACTCATACATTAATAAGAATCAAATGAATTGTGAATTCTTCTTACCTCATACATCTATCGCCATAGCGAGTGGTTAAGGTAGGAAGCCTTGGTGCAGAGCTACGGGACTTGCGCTGGTTCGAGTCTCCATGTGAGAAGAAATTTTCTCATGGTATTTCGGCCAGTATGGGACCGGTGCCCACCCAGCATTGTGAGGCATTTGGGTAGCTACAATAAGTAGCAGCTCCAGATTGAGGAAACCAGCTATAACAGCTGGGAGACTTGACATGCTGACCACATGTCAACCCTACACTGGCTGATGATCATCTGCCTCTGTGATTGACAGATGTGGATGTGAGGCGAGCAACCGGCTGGTAGGCTAAGGGCCTTCTAGGCCTGTCGCGCCAGGAGTTTTTTTTTCATACATCTATGTTTTTTAAAGACTGCACCCAATATCGGAGAAACATCTTCTCCATCGTCAGCTGTTTTCACAACTGTCAATTTTTTTTCTTCTTCTTCTTCTTCTTCTTCTTCTTCCTTCCAAGTATTAGGCCAAGGCCTGTTACGATCCTATAGAAAATTTTCCCTCCAGCTTCTTCCGGAAAATTCTCGTATAAGACTTGAAAGCATAATAATAGTCCCTTCAATTGGTTGCTGGCCAAAGGAAGGCAAGACCAGTGATGGGGCTGCCATCTTATAGCCTCTGGCCAGGCTTTTCTGGAGAAGAAAAGAAAATAAAGGAAAGAAGAAATGGAAGAAAGGAAAGACTCCCTAGCCCTCGGATGCCCTAATAGCATTGGGGTTGAAAAAACAAGAGAGGTTAGATAGTAAAGTTAAAAGAGTGCAAAACACAAGTAAGTGGAAGAAATGTTTTGCACAGCTTAGGCACCTTGTGGTCGCCATCCACATATCTTTTGCCGGTAATTATCCAAACTGCTATCTGGTGTACCTTTGAAGGAGTAATTTTTCTAAACTGCCATCTGGTGTATTTTTGAAGAAATTTGTAATCAAAAAATTAATTTGTGCTTGATTTTAGGTTTGTTCTTGCATCAAATATGTTTGGTTCGAAAGGAGCTCTGACCATCCAGCCGTTCCTAACGAGTCTCACTTCAAACTGTACAATGTTAACTGAACTCGTACTAAAGGATGCTGTGCGCGGGTCGCAAACTCTGGCAACTGTTGGCAAAAGTTGTAACCAACTGAAGATACTGGATCTCACAGGTTCACTCATCAACTGCACAGATCTGGTGCATCTCTGCATGCAGTCGTCACCATCTGTCGTCCCCGACATAATGCTTGTAAGAACTTTTTATTCAATGCCTCTGTTTGACATTCTCTCTCAGCATTGGTGTAATCAATCAGAACTACTTCTTCCCTCTGTTGGTGGATCGATGAATCTCCAGATCCTATCAAAATCTGCGGGAATTTCGATGTTCATAAGTTTTTCCTTCTTGTTTTTTTTATGTGGATTTTTTCTCAAACCGTGACTTCTTTTTGTTTTTCTATTTGTTTAATTGGATCCTGCACCATAGCTGAATGGTTAAGGCAAGAAGCCTTGGTGCAGGGCTATGGGGTTTGTGCTGGTTCGAGTCTCCATGGGGAAAGAAATCTTCTCATGGAATTTCGGCTAGTATGGGACCGGTGCCCACTCAGCATCATGAGGCATTTGGGTAGCTACAATAAGTAGCGGCTCCAGGTTGAGAATACCAGCTATAACGGCTGGGGGACCCGACATGTCACCCCTACAATGGCTAGATGTTCATCTACCTCTGTGATTAACATATTTGGATGTGAGGCCAGCAGCTGCTTGGAGTTGGACCAAGCATGAGCAGCTACTGCTTGCTTTTCCACTTCACCATTTTTGACATTTTTAAGATGTTCTTTCACTAAGGTAGAATTTTTTATCACTCACCTCATATTGTTCTTCTTATTTGACTATAAACTAGTTTCGGAACATAGTTTCTGTTCCATCCTCAGTATCATCACGACCGTTGTTCTGTCGTCTTGAAGAGCTGTCCTTTGCTCCTTCCATTGGCTGACTGAAAAACCTCAAAACCAGGTCATTCTCACCGGGAATTTCAAAGTTCATCAATTTCTTCTTTTCACTCTTTTGAATGTAGATCTTTTCCCAAACAGTAAGTTCTTTTGGTTTTTCTATTTGTTTTAATAATTTAGCTTCTTTCTCGATAAGATGTTTTTCAGACCATGCATGGGCAGCAACTGCAGATTTTTCTACTTCCCCTTTCTTGACATTCCTGAGATGTTCTTTCACTCTAGTTTTCAAGTTTCTCTTAGTTTTTCCTATGTAGAATTTCTCACATTCTTCACATTTAATTTGATAAGTCCCTGATTTGTTTTCTTCTTTAATTTTCTCATTCTTATTAGGTCTAATCAGTCTACTGATGCTGTAGTCATTTTTGGGTGCTAACCTTATGTTGAAATCTTTAAAAAAATTTTTGAAACTTGTGGTGTTTTAATTTAGTTAAAGATTTATATTCGACTATAACTAAATTATGTATCGATAATATTAAGTTATGTAGATAGGAAATAACACTATGAGGTTTTTTAATATTGTTTATTTTTTATTATTTCACTCACCTCATACTTCATAATTCATAGCAGACCCTGGGTTTCTTCACATCTTTTGTGACATCCTCAATGCTGTGTCACGTTCACAACTGACGTCCAACGGCTTTCTATCCTGCAGACTGACCTCTGCGCCATCTGGTGGCCGACCGAAGAATTTCCAAATCAGTCCTCTTTCCTTATAACCGGGTATTTCAAAATTCATAGTTGTATTTTCATTCTTGCATATGTAATTTTTTTTCCCAAATTGTGAGTTCCTTCGGTTTTTCCAATTGTTTAAGTAATTTTGTTTTGGTTTCTATTGTATGTTTTTCTGACCAGGCATGTGCAGCTATTGCAGATTTTTCAGTTTCTCCATTTTTAACATTTCTGAGGTGTTCTTTTAATCTTGTATTTAGATTCCTTTTTGTTTTTCCTATGTATATCTTTTCACAATCTTTACAATTAATTTGATAAATTCCCGATTTTTGCAGTCTTCAATCTTTTCATTTTTGTTGGTTTTTATTAAATTACCTAAGCTGTAATCATTTTTCGGTGCTAATTTAATGTTGAATTTGTTGAAAATTTTTTGAAACTTGTCAAATACTAAAGGATGGTATGTGAACTTCTTGAATTTTTTGCCTATATTTTTATCTGTCTGAAGAGTACTTTCATTAATGATTTTTTGTTTTTTGAATTTATTTATTTTCTTGTGTATCATCTTCTCTTGAAAACCATTATCCTTCGCAATTTTTATGATGTGTCCTTTCTCTTTGTTGTAATTTTCTTTGCTCATGGGGACATTCACAAGTCTGTGTGTTAAACTATTAAATACTGCCTGTTTGTGTGAAAAATGGTTAAATCCAGTAGCTTTTATATAATTGTCGATGTGAGTTTCTTTTCTGTAGATTCCAAATTCTATTTTCTTTTTTTCTTCATTCCTAATCAATTTAAGGTCTAAAAATGGTATTTCATGATTATTTTCTATTTCCATTGTAAATTTGATTGTTTTATTTTGAATATTTAACAGTTTAATGGCATCTTCTAATTGTTTCTGTTTTACTATTGCTATGATATCATCTACATATCTTCTCCAAAATTTAAACATCAAAGGATGTGCTTTGGTTACATGACATTCAAAGTTCCCCATAAACATGTTTGCTAAGAATGGTGATAGTGGATTTCCCATTGCAAGTCCTGATTTTTGTCTAAAGTATTTTCCTCTAAAGGTGAAGAACATTTGATTTAAGCATAATTTTGTTAGTTTTATGTATTCTTTAACGCTATCATCATCTAATTTGTTTTCTTTCAACCATTTTTCTAAAATTTTCAAAGTTGTGTCAGTCGGGATGTTTGTGAACAATGAAGTAACGTCAAATGAGACCAATCTTTCTGAAGGTTCTATTTCTACATTTTCTAATTTCTCAACTAATTGGTAAGAATTTTCTACTGCTAAATTTTCAAATTTTTCCATACCTTTAAATTTATTGCTAAGCCATTTTGATATGTTATATGTCGGTGAGTTGATATTATTGATGATAGGTCTCATTTTCTTTCCGTCTTTGTGGATTTTTGGAAGACCATGAATGTTGGGGTTTCTGGGATTTGCTATTTTTAATTTAAACTTTTCCTTTTGTGTCATAATTTTCTTAATTGATTTTAGGCTGGTTTCAACTTCCTTAATTGTTTTTGCGAGAGGGTTTCTTTTAATTTCTTCGTATTCTTCTCCCTTTAATAAATTCTCCATTAGAAAATGGAATTAGAAAATGTAGAAATAGAACCTTCAGAAAGATTAGTCTCATTTGACGTTACTTCATTGTTCACAAACATCCTGACTGACACAACTTTGAAAATTTTAGAAAAATGGTTGAAAGAAAACAAATTAGATGATGATAGCGTTAAAGAATACATAAAACTAACAAAATTATGCTTAAATCAAATGTTCTTCACCTTTAGAGGAAAATACTTTAGACAAAAATCAGGACTTGCAATGGGAAATCCACTATCACCATTCTTAGCAAACATGTTTATGGGGAACTTTGAATGTCATGTAACCAAAGCACATCCTTTGATGTTTAAATTTTGGAGAAGATATGTAGATGATATCATAGCAATAGTAAAACAGAAACAATTAGAAGATGCCATTAAACTGTTAAATATTCAAAATAAAACAATCAAATTTACAATGGAAATAGAAAATAATCATGAAATACCATTTTTAGACCTTAAATTGATTAGGAATGAAGAAAAAAAAGAAAATAGAATTGGAATCTACAGAAAAGAAACTCACATCGACAATTATATAAAAGCTACTGGATTTAACCATTTTTCACACAAACAGGCAGTATTTAATAGTTTAACACACAGACTTGTGAATGTCCCCATGAGCAAAGAAAATTACAACAAAGAGAAAAGGACACATCATAAAAAATTGCGAAGGATAATGGTTTTCAAGAGAAGATGATACACAAGAAAATAAATAAATTCAAAAAAACAACAAATCATTAATGAAAGTACTCTTCAGACAGATAAAAATATAGGCAAAAAATTCAAGAAGTTCACATACCATCCTTTAGTATTTGACAAGTTTCAAAAAATTTTCAACAAATTCAACATTAAATTAGCACCGAAAAATGATTACAGCTTAGGTAATTTAATAAAAACCAACAAAAATGAAAAGATTGAAGACTGCAAAAAATCGGGAATTTATCAAATTAATTGTAAAGATTGTGAAAAGATATGCATAGGAAAAACAAAAAGGAATCTAAATACAAGATTAAAAGAACACCTCAGAAATGTTAAAAATGGAGAAATTGAAAAATCTGCAATAGCTGCACATGCCTGGTTAGAAAAACATACAATAGAAACCAAAACAAAATTACTTAAACAATTGGAAAAACCGAAGGAACTCACAATTTGGGAAAAAAATTACATATGCAAGAATGAAAATACAACTATGAATTTTGAAATACTCGGTTATAAGGAGAGAGGACTGATTTGGAAATTCTTCGGTCGGCCACCAGATGGCGCAGAGGTCAGTCTGCAGGATAGAAAGCCGTTGGACGTCAGTTGTGAACGTGACACAGCATTGAGAATGTCACAAAAGACGTGAAGAAACCCAGGGTCTGCTATGAATTATGAAGTATGAGGTGAGTGAAATAATAAAAAATAAACAATATCGATAATATGTTTTTCACCTACAATGGGAGATTTTATAAACAAAATTCAGGACTTTCGATGGGAAACCCTTTATCTCCATTCTTAGCTAATCTATTCATGGGGAATTTTGAACACAAGATAATTAATGGACATCGTTTAATTTTCAAGTTCTGGTGCAGATATGTGGATGGCATAATTGCAGTAGTTAATCATAAACAGATAGATGATGCATTAAAATTATTGAACATTCAAAGTCAAACTATAAAGTTCACTATGGAAAAGGAAATCAATGGAGAAATACTATTTTTAGATCTCAACTTAAAAAGGAATGAAGAAAATAAGATAGAATAATAATTAAATGAATCGTGTCGCCGATACTGCAGTGCTGTGTTTAAAGAAACATAGATGTATGAGGTAAGAAAAAATCACGATTCATTTAATTATTATTAATTGAACCTCATAATGTTAAAAATTCCCAAATTTAATATATAAATAAGATGGAATTTGGAATTTACAGAAAGAAGACACATATAGATAACTACATAAAAGCTTCAGGTTTCAATCACATAGCTCACAAAGAAGCAGTTTTCAATAGTTTGACACATAGATTAGTGAACATACCAATGAACAAAGAAAATTATGAAAAAGAAAAAGAACACATAATCAACGTAGCCACGAAAAATGGTTTTGCAATAAAAATGATACTCAAGAAAATAAACATGTTCAAAAGACAAAAATTTATTAATCAAAGCACTCTTCTAAAAGTAAAAGAAGAAAATGTAAAATTTAGAAAATTCACATATCATCCATTAAAAACACCACAAGTTTCAAATTTTTTTTAAAGATTTCAACATAAGGTTAGCACCCAAAAATGACTACAGCATCAGTAGACTGATTAGACCTAATAAGAATGAGAAAATTAAAGAAGAAAACAAATCAGGGATTTATCAAATTAAATGTGAAGAATGTGAGAAATTCTACATAGGAAAAACTAAGAGAAACTTGAAAACTAGAGTGAAAGAACATCTCAGGAATGTCAAGAAAGGGGAAGTAGAAAAATCTGCAGTTGCTGCCCATGCATGGTCTGAAAAAACATCTTATCGAGAAAGAAGCTAAATCATTAAAACAAATAGAAAAACCAAAAGAACTTACTGTTTGGGAAAAGATCCACATTCAAAAGAGCGAAAAGAAGAAATTGATGAACTTTGAAATTCCCGGTGAAAATGACCTGGTTTTGAGGTTTTTCAGTCAGCCAATGGAAGGAGCAAAGGACAGCTCTTCAAGACGACAGAACAACGGTCGTGACGATACTGAGGATGGAACAGAAACTATGTTCCGAAACTAGTGTATAGTCAAATAAGAACAATATGAAGTGAGTGATAAAAGATTATACCTTAATGAATATATCTCATAGTGAGAATTCCTAAAATAAGTAATGTTCTTTCGCCCTTGTTTTCAAATTTCTTTTTTTTTTTTTCCCCTATGTAAATTTTGTCACAATCCCTGCATTTGATCTGATAAATTCCTGATTTGTTTTCTTCTTCAATTTTTTTTCATTTTTACTGGTTTTAATTATCCTATGTAGTCCACCACTGTGGTCTCGAGGTAGTGTGCTGCCTTGTCACACAGTGGGTCCGGGTTCGATTCCCAGTTGGGACAGTTTCCTGGGTGAGGTTTTCATCAGGATTTTTCCTCACCTGTAAAACAAATGTCAGAAACCTTTAAGGCCAAACAATTCCCGAACATCATATTACCATCGCAATCATCATCATTCATATTCATCTTAGATTAAGCTTAGGATTAAGGACTCTCCTGGCGCACCACTATCATCATTGTCACCCATCATATTATCGGGGCAACATAACCCTGCCTTCCAGGTGCCCCAACTTCAGAACTGAGTTACAATTATGCCAATGCCAGGAGAGACCACCAGAAATGTCCAAAAGGACATTGTGGGGCATTAAAAAAAAATTATTCAAAGTTAAAATTGGGAAACACATTATGAGGTTCTTAATTAATAAATTAATGAGTCATTTTAACATCTTACCTCATATTTCATGTTTTATCAAACACGGTAACTATAGTTTTCAAATGATGTTAAGATGTTAAAATGACTCATTAATTTATTTAAAAAAATTATCCTATTTAGGCTGTATTCGTTCTTTGGTGCCAATCTTATATTAAACCTTTTTGAACATTTTTTGGAAACTTGTGGTGTTTTAATAGATGGTAGGTGAATTTCCTGAATTTTTAAATTAACGAGTCATTTTTTATATCTTACCTCATATTTTATGTCTCTTTAAAACACGGGAACTAGTTTTCTAGAGAAGGATCTCTCTCATTTTCAACCGACATTATGACTACCGGATTTTTGTTGGAATCTCTATCAATAACATTGCCATCTGGTGTTGATTTTATGAACTTTGAGATGAGGTCACATTCATCAGGAATCTCAAAATTCATGGATCTAAATTTGTTCTTCTGAATATATATCTTCTCCCAAATTATCAATTCTAAAGGTTTTTCCAAATGTTTTAAAAGTTAGGCTTCTTTTTCAATTTTATGATTCTCCAATAAACTATGTGCTGCAATCACTGATTTTTTAATTTCACTATTTTTAATATTTCAAAAGTGTTCCTTAGTGTGAGTGTCCAAATTCCTTTTTTGTTTTTCCTATGTATACTTTATTGCAGTCCTTACAATTAATTTGATAAATTCCAGATTTTTTGCTATCTGGGGTGGTCAGTTTCTTATTAGTTATTAGTAGATTACCAAGGCTAAATTTATTTATTGGTGCCAATGTATTATTGTATTTCTTGAAAATTTTTCGAAATTTATGTATTTCAGGATAATAGGTAATTTTCTTAAATTGTTTTCCTTTCTTTGAATCAGATTGCAGGGTAGTATATTCTTTTAAATTTTTTGTTGTCTGAATTTCTTTAATTTATTTATAATTATTTCTTTTCCAAAACCATTTAAATTGGCTATTTTCAAAATGTGATTGTATTCTTTCTTAAAATCTTCTTCATTTAACCCATTGAACTCGTATGACGTGACTTTCACATGTGCTGTAGTGAGGCCCAGTCTTCAAATGACGTGACATTCACGTCAAGTGCATGAACTCATATATTTTGCAATAACTTCCAAACTACCCCATAGATGTCTAATGTGTTAGCTTTGCTAGGTTCCTGAGAGAAAGCATGTTGGACAACCCACTTTTTTTTGTAAGAATTTGTGAAGTTAGAAGCTGTCTGTTTGTTGGAAATATATAGAAGAAATATGTAGTCCTCAGTCTTTGAAACGGCACCTAAGAGAGTGTGTGGTGATGATCATGACGGGATTCTGAGTTTATTAGAGAGTTTTGTCCTCGAAACATTTGACAGAACACTGACAGGAAAACTGAGGAGGGTAAAAGGGCAAAGACTTAGGGAAGAAATAAAAAAAACCAAGACTCTGCCTGAAGTACCAGGATGCAAGGTGTTGACTTGCAAGACCACATCACTGCCCTTTTCCCTATAATGCGTTGTACTGTAAAAGGATACAGAAAATTATTTTTCTGTTTGCTGGACATATTTATGTTTAACTCTTTTGTGGTCTACAATGATTTCATAGATAGCAAGACAACATATTCAACCTTCAGAATAGCTGTCGCCAAGCAGTTATTGGAGACAATTCAGCTGCCATCCTACAATGTGAGAGGCCCCCCATCATCAAGTACAACCCCTGTCAGGTTACAGGCAAGGAACTGGGCTCACTTTCCATTGTATATCCCCAGCACAGACAATAAAAAGAAACCCTACAAATGTGTGTTCAAAACAGAACAAAAGAAGTGAAACTATATTTCAGTGCAAAAAGTGTGACGTTCCACTTCATGTCCTGGAATATTTCGAGATTTACCACACCAAAATATCGCTTTAGGCAAATACAATTATTCAGAAGCCTTCACTAAAATTTCTGAAGTAAAATATTTATTAAATTCCATTCTATGAGCATTTTTGTGTTTGCATGTAAAGAGCATGACACCTCCTGTCTTCTGTGGCCATTTAAATCTGAGTGGAGGGGAAAGTTAGCAGGCATTTAAATAAGAGTCCATTGGGTTAATGGAACATTTAATAATCTATATATCAAACTGTTGAAAATTGCAGCACCACTACTAGGTGCTCGTGGATCTTTTATTACTATGATACTTAAGTGATTCACAAAGAGAAATGCTATTTACAATCCTTTGCCCGGGCCCATGAGAGGCAAAGATTGATCCATCTTTCATATGCTGTTTACATAACATATATTAATTACCATGAAATATTAAATACCTTCCAGGTTGTATCTGATTCCTAACGATATCTTAATCATGAGAGCGAGAAGGAAAAGGGGGAGCTAATCTGACTTGAGAAAAGCTTATCATGCAGGAATTAGTGCTAAGCAGCAATATCATATCAAGTTGAATAGTAAACAAACATCTTTTAACTAAAAGATCTTTAATATATAAATTATGAGTCAAATCTTGAATGAAGAAAATAATTACAAATAAATTGAACATAAATAACTTTAATAGTGAGTGGAGAACATATTTTAATCGACTCACCTCATACATTTTCAAACTTCTTTGATACCGACGGTTTCAGACAATATCATGTCCTTCATCAGTCATGGCGTCCACTGATGAAATTCCGTGATTGTTGATTTCTTTAGTGACATCACCTATTTAATTACAAAGTTTATAATCCCAACGAAAGATGGCAGTATAGATCGATCTATGAATTTTGATATTCCGGTGGATAAAAATTTAATTACAAAGTTTATAATCCCAACGAAAGATGGCAGCACAATAGGTGATATCAATAAAGAAATCAACAATCACGGAATTTCATCAGTGGATGCCATGACTGATGAAGGACATGATATTGTCTGAAACCGTCGGTATCAAAGAAGTTTGAAAATGTATGAGGTGAGTCAATTAAAATATGTTCTCCACTCACTATTAATGATATAATCTCATAATGTTTACTTCCCAATATTAATTTAAATATAAATAACTTTTTTGACCAATACGTAAGTTTAAGAAAACTATTATGCATAATATGATTGAAACCTGAAGATTTTATATAATTGTCTGTATGAGTATCCTTTATATATATATTGAATTCAATTTTTCCTTATTTTTTCTTCTGTTTGTTTTATAATATATATATATATTTTTTTTTTTCCTCTGCTTATAGGACAGTGCAATTGATGATGAACTGAACCCATTGTGTCAGACGTTAGAGGTGCTGCTCATGGGTAACACTCATGTCAGAGCTAAAGGAGCGGCTTTCGTCCTTAGAGTCATCCCAAATCTGACGTCACTTGGAAACTTTGTTTTCACAGCAGCTGGACTCAGACGAATTTATTGTTTGAGAAACAGACTTTGCCCCCCAGGACGCAAACTCACGCATGTAAGTCATAACAATTATTTTCACATAACTAACTAACTCACTGGCACTATTGAACCTGTAGGTTCAAGGCCGTGCAGACATAAGCTCTCCATACATCCAATCATTCCCTGTGTAATCTACTTCCCTCAAATCATTCTTCCACCTCATTCTTGGTCTACCAACTGGGCGTTTTTCCTCTGGTTTTCCTACAAGAAGCTTCCATGAACATCTTACATTCCCCATTTGTGACACATGTCCCGCCCATCGTTGTCTACAAGACTAAACATTTTTATTATATCTGGCTTCCTATAAAGACCATGTAGTTCACTGTTATGTCGTTTTTTTCCATTCACCTGTCTGTTCATCTTTCTTTGGTCCAAAAACTTTATTCTCAAATACTTGTAATCTCCCTTAAAGTAAGAGTCCATGTTTCACATCCATATAACTGGTAGAATAACAGTTTTATATATTTGCAGTTTAATGTTTTTGAAATGAGTTGGGACGTCAAGAGTCCCTGTAATGCATAATAGCACGCATTTCCAGAATTGAGCCTATGTTTAATTTCTTTGCGCATCTCATTCCTGTTTGTGATTATTGTTCCTAGGTATTTGAATTCAGCCACTTCCTCAAAATTTCCCTCATTTGTCATCAGCTGTCCATTTCCATTATATAATGTATTTTTACATGTAATTATATATTTAGTTTTACTGATATTTACTTCCAGTCCCAATCTCCCAGTGTTATTCAAGTGTGTGTGTGTGTATGTGTTGGCCTTTAGTATCTCCTCGCTATCGCCCAATAGTACTACGAGGGTCATACTGAAAGTCATGAGCAACATTTTTTTAAACAATCATAATATTTATTTTAGACAAACCAAGTACACCATGTTAATCTACAGACCTTTGTGCTACTTTTCAACATAGTCTCCATTTAGTTGAATGCAGGCTTTCACGGCCGGTAATCATAATGTTGAGTGATTCCGGGTTATGTGGCCGTGGTCCATAGTTGGTGTTGATACCAGACGTTTCGCCCTCAACCGCGGAGGGCATCTTCAGTGGCGAGTGCTTCTAGGCGTGTTTCCTGGTCAGAAGATCTACTTAGAGTGAGCGCTGCGGACGTTGTGGACGTTGTAGACGTTGTATTAGTGGTGGGTGCAGGGTGAGTGGGCGTGGCTCTTGCTGATTGGCTAATGGTCGTCTCCTTGTTGTCCCTAGTGTTAATGCATTTATTTTCTAGTGTATGATACCAGGCCTTAGCCAGTTTGATACCTTCCTCTTTTCTGTTGATATTTCCCTTATGCTTGTATATTTCTATAACCTCTCGGTATAATCTAGGGAAATAGTAGGAAGTTGTGGCTAAAACTTGTGTATCGTCGAATAGAATCTGGTGTCCATTCATAATGGCATGTTCTGCTACAGCTGATTTATCCATTTCTCCTTGTCTGCAGTTTCTTTTATGTTCTAGTAAACGGGTGGCTATACTTCTTTTCGTGGTCCCTATATATGATTTACCACACGAACAAGGAAGTCGATATATGCCGCAAGTGGAGAGAGGTGGCCGAGGATCCTTAGCTGAGCGAAGGCAGTCTTCTATTTTTCTTGTAGGTCTGTAAACTGTTTTTATGTCGTATTTTCGTAGGAGTTTTCCGATACGATCTGTGACTCTTTGTACATATGGTAAGTAGGCTATGCTGGTTGAGGGTGTGGTTATCCATTCTGACGTGCTGTCTTCGTGGATGTATGGTTTGTCTTATTTCCTTGGATGTGTAGCCTTTTTTCTGGAAACAATTGAACAGATGGTGTTGTTCTTGTTTAAGGTGTTGTGGTTGGCATAACTTAGTCGCTCTGTCGAACAGTGTCTTAATGACACCTCGCTTTTGTCTTGGATGGTGGTTAGAGTCTTTGTGCAGATATCGGTCTGTGTGTGTAGGTTTTCTGTAAACTGTATGTTGAATTTTCCATTGCCAGTCCTTATTATTTGAACATCCAGGAAAGGAAGTCTTCCATTATCTTCTTTTTCCATTGTGAACTGTATTTTGTTGTGTCTGCTGTTAAGGTGTTGAAGGAAACGTTCCAATTCTTCACTGCCATGTCTCCATACTACGAATGTGTCATCAACATAGCGAAACCAATGTTCTGGAGACTTGGGAGCTGTTTTTAGTGCTTCTTCTTCGAATTTCTCCATGAAAAAATTCGCTACTACTGGGCTTAGAGGACTGCCCATGGCTACTCCGTCGGTCTGTTCATAGTAGCTGTTGTTCCATTGGAAGTAAGTAGTAGTTAGTACATGCCTGAATAAATTGGATATTTCTTCTGTGAAAATCTGACTGTAGTCCATGGTCTCATTTACCGGCACCATGGTGAAAAGGGAAACCACATCGAAGCTAACCAGTATATCTTGAGATGTTACGTTTATATTCCGTAGTCTCTCAATGAAATGTGTCGAGTCTCTGATGTAGCTGTCCGTTTTTCCAAGGAGTGGTTTCAGAAGTCCTGTGAGATGCTTTGCCAGTAAGTAGGTCGGGGAACCGATGGCACTGACAATTGGCCGGAGTGGAATGTTGTTCTTGTGTATTTTTGGAAGACCATAGAGTCTTGGAGGTTGAGCTTCGGATACGCATAATTTCTTCTTGATTTCTTCTGGCAAGGACGATTGCTTGAGAAGATTGTTGGTTTTCGAAAGAATACCGGATGTAGGGTCTCGCTTGATAGGGGCCACGAAAAGAAGTATAGCCACCCGTTTACTAGAACATAAAAGAAACTGCAGACAAGGAGAAATGGATAAATCAGCTGTAGCAGAACATGCCATTATGAATGGACACCAGATTCTATTCGACGATACACAAGTTTTAGCCACAACTTCCTACTATTTCCCTAGATTATACCGAGAGGCTATAGAAATATACAAGCATAAGGGAAATATCAACAGAAAAGAGGAAGGTATCAAACTGGCTAAGGCCTGGTATCATACACTAGAAAATAAATGCATTAACACTAGGGACAACAAGGAGACGACCATTAGCCAATCAGCAAGAGCCACGCCCACTCACCCTGCACCCACCACTAATACAACGTCCACAATGTCTGCAGCGCTCACTCTAAGTAGATCTTCCGACCAGGAAACACGCCTAGAAGCACTCGCCACTGAAGATGCCCTCCGCAGTTGAGGGCGAAACGTCTGGTATCAACACCAAATGGACCACGGCCACATAACCCGGAATCACTCAACATTATAGTCTCCATTTCTTTGCACACATTTTGTCCAGCGTTCTACAAGCTTGAAAATTCCCTTATGATAGAAATCCGTTCCAGCTGCTCGAAGACACTGATGCACTGCTATCCAAATATCCTCCAGCGTCTCATAGCGTTGGCCTCTCATCTGCTCCTTCACAGAACCAAAAAGATGGTAGTTGGAGGGTGCCACATCAGGACTATAGGGAGGATGTGGAAGAGTTTCCCACCCAAATGTCCTGATCTTCTCCACAGTGGCATGAGCAGTGTGAGGATGCACGTTATCGTGTTGCAGAATGATCTTCCTTCCAGGGCGTTTGTCATGCAATGCACGACGGAGCTTCACAAGTGTCTGGATATAGCTGGCAGCATTTATGGTTTGTCCAGGTTCAAGAAATTCAACCAGAATGCAACCTTGCGCATCCCAGAAGACGCTGCCCATAACTTTCCCAACAGATTGCACTGTCTTCGCTTTTTTCTTTGGTGGCGAATTCAAGTGGTGCCATTCCATACTCTGGCGTTTTGTTTCAGGCTCGTAGAAATGAAACCAGCTTTCGTCACCTGTCACAATACTCGTCAAAAAATCATCACCTTCATTTCGAAATCTCTGAAGAAGGTCATGGGTGATGGTTCTTCTCTGAAGTTTGTGGTCTTCACTCAATAAACGTGGAGCCCAACGGGCACTAACTTTTTGGTAACCTAAGCTGTGAATCATTTCTTGCACTGCACTGTGTCCTACTGCAAGTTTTGTAGCGATTTCATTCACTGTGATACGCCTGTCGTCTCTAATGAGCGCATCAACTCTTTCCTTGTTGCAATCCGTGGAGGCAGAGCGTGGGCGACCGCTACGAGGCTCATCTTTGATACTCGTGTTCCCATCTTTAAAATGTTTCACCCATCTCCTAACACTGTTGGCACCCATGCAGGCATTTCCGTAAGCACATTGAAGTCTTTGGTGAATATCATCAGCAGATTGTTCCTCTTTAACAAGGAATTCAATGACAGCGCGCTGTCGAAACGAAACATTGAAGTCTGCCATTTTGGAAACACTGCATGTGGTCACATGATAGAAGCTATGATGCCACAAAACGGCAATGTTGTGGTATAAAGTCTGTAGATTATGATCCTGCAGTTGTTTTTGTTACATTGTTGAAATTTGAATTTTAACAATGGGTTGCTCACGACTTTCAGGATGACCCTCGTACATCATCAGCATAAACTAACAGCTTATTAATACCGTTGAGTTGTAGGCCTTCTTCATCCTCTAAAGATTTGATGGCATGCTCTAGTACAAAATTAAATAGTGGAGGAGATAGTACATCTCCTTGCTTAAACTTATTGTGAATTTCAAAAGTATCTGAAAACTGTTTGCCTACACGAACCCTTTTCTTTGTGCCATTTAGACAGATTTGTATAAGTCTAACTAACTTTTTAGGAATTGCAAACTCCAGCAGGATGCTATATAACATCCCTTTTTTCGCAAACTACTGACAGAAAAAAATATTTTACTTATTTATTTTACCTGATGTAGTTAAGACAGTAAGGTGTTCTCTTCCACTTCACCAGGTTAAATTATACATATAATAACAATTATGAATTATCTACATGTTGATTAATGATACATAATACATATAGACTGCACAATATATACATGACAAGGATAGAACAAAACAATGGACCATGTTATGCATCAACCAGCTAAGTGCCATTTAAAAAAATTATTTTGATGCCATCTGTTGCACTGGGTCATGAAGTAAGTGTATGCACACTTTTACCAAATCTTTAAATATAACCTCATTATTAAAGAAAAATGTAAACACCATCAGTCCTATGAGAGATTCCATGTTTTACAACAAACGGCTATGAAACCAGATCTTCATAAACATTAACCTAAATTTTGCATTATGCAGCTAAATGCCAAATGTTCCTGCTCTTAGATTGTTAATGCACAACTGTCAAACAAGGAAAATAACTTTCAATATCCAATATTGATAGTTTGGCGCTACAATAAATAGTGAAGATTGACTTTAAACATATTTTTCTCGAAATATACATAATGACCCTTCGCCAGTTGATGCATAACACCATACTGAAATTAAAGCAATAATAATAATAGTATTAGTAATAATAATCATCATCATCCTGTTATCGTGTCCTCTTTTCGGAAGGTCGATTCCAAATACGTCTTCAACCATCTCTGTCTTCCTATGCTTTGCTTTTAGTTCTTCCCAATTGTATCCTCTCTCTTGTGGACTTTTCTTCACTTGCTTAATCCATTTTTCTCATGGTCGTTTTCCTTGTATCTTGAGATTTAACAGTCTTTGTGGTAGTCTTTCCTTTTCCATTCTTTTTGAATGTCCAAACCATTTTAGTCTACATTTTTCATTACATATGCATGGAAATTGAAAAATACGGATAATCCAATTAAGTTATTCGGTGCTGTGGAAGTTGGTCAGAAATGTATTTACCCACTTTAACACTACTTAAATGCAACAATATTCATAAAATGTTATATTAAATGTATTTAGGCCCAAGTCATAATTATCATTATTTTATTTTACTTTACTTGTAAATATGAAAAAATAAAAGTGGGACTATTTCCTGTCATTGACCACTCTGGTTACAACAGTTATTCCAAATGGCCACCATAACCAGCTACAACTACACTAGTAACCACCGATATCCACACTTATAACCAGCGATGACAAATAATCAGCAATTCCAACACTAGTAACCACTGATGACTACACTGCAATTCAGCGATAAACCCACTGCCACAGCATATCCATGGATTAGTAACCACTGATGACCACACTACATTAACGTTAAACCCACTGACACAGCATATCCATGGTTTCAATCTGTAACAACAAACTTTCAGTGACTCACACAAAGGAAATTTCCAAAATTGTATTGTATTCTCAGAAAGTTGGTTGGTACCGTTAAACGCGTCAGGGGAGGGGGTTGTGAGTGAAGGTTACTCTATTGTACTAGTTTCTAAGCGCAATTCACAGTAGCACATTTAAAAATAAAGACTTGTTTCATAACAATACAAAATACAGCATTTTTAAAAAAATACAGTAAAAAAGAGTCATTCCTGGATAATATGCAAACCGGATAATATGTGCACGAATAATCGGGAGTTTGCTATAATAATAATAATAACAACCTACAATTTGATTGAGTAATTAGCTTGGTAAAGAAAGTGCAAAATATAAAAGAATAATACAAATATACCTAGAACATGAATGTATATTATATTGTCTAAGGAAATATGTACTAAGTTTTTTAACTGTTTTTGAGAAAAATCAGACCATAATTTTTTTCTTGCTGTGGAATTTGCATAGTTCACACTGTTCCTGCATGATGATGGACTTATTCAAAACATACTTTTATTTCATTATTTTTCAGGCATACTATCGAGGACCTTCAAACATGAAGTTGAAGGTGTTAGCTACCTGTTGTCCACTTCTACAATCTCTGTTTGTTGGATCTGATACTCCTCGGAGAGTTCACTTTCATGTGAGTACCTGTATAAACAACTTACTTTGATGAATAAATCAGATTTGAAGAGAAAAATTATACGCTCAGACCGGGACTTGAACCTGGGACCCTTGGTTCTCTAGATCAAGTGCTCTACCACCTTGGCTACCTGAGCAAGTACTGATCTAAATACAAATTTTTATCTATATACGTTGTAATTCCCGCCCACAAATGCTATGAAGCCTTTGCTTCTATCATTGCAAAATGGCGGCTCCTTTATTAAGAAGACATATTTGGGAATTATACATTTCATTATAAATGCCAATACAGCTTTTTTTGATGTTTTTATTATTAATTTCATTCATCTCAATGATGGATAAATCAGATTGGTAGAGCACTTGGTCTAGAGATACAAGGGTCCCAGGTTCAAGTCCTGGTCTGAGCATATAATCTTTCTCTTCAAATATGATTTATCCATCATTGAGATGTATGAAATTAATAATAAAAACATCAAACTTACTTTGAATTATGAAATTATATTAGGAAGTAAATGTATGAGGTTCTCTTATTGAATAAGTTTGGTCTGTATTCATCTTACCTCATAAATTGTTGTTTTTTTGTAAGACATGTTTCAAAGCTTCTGTGCTTCATTATCAGTTGGTACAGACTGATCTTCTTTAAGTTGTTGGCCCTGGATCTCGACTCCTGCTCCCTCTTTTTGTGGTCTAAAGAACTTCTTTATTAGGCTCCTTTCCCCAGGAATTTCAAAATTCATAATTCTCTCCTTGTTCTTCTGTATGTAGATTTTTTCACATATGGTGAGTTCACAAAATTATTAAAACAGTTAGAAAACAAAAATGAACTCACCATTTGGGGAAAAAAAATCTACATACATAAGAACAAATAAAGAATTATGAATTTTTAAATTGCCAGAGAAAGGAACTTCATAAGAAGCAGAGAGAAGCGGAATCAAGAATCAGGGCTGACAACATGAGAAAATTCAGTTTGTAATTGCTGATGATGGGGCTAAGAAGCCTTGAAACATATGTTCAACAATAACAACTATAAGAGGTAAGAATGAACAGACAAAATGTTTTAATTATCAATTGTGTAGTTCGAAGGAATCTATTCTTGCTATATTCAACATATTCGTTGGAGAGTCAGTCACTGCAAAATAATGCTCTGACCTATTCAGAATATTAGAAAGGAGGAGCTTTCTTTATTTTGGTAAACAGAATTTGATAAAAATCGAGGTGAAACATGACTGTGATTAGTTGTAAACAAAATTCATTGGAACGTGATTGGTCATTGACTCCCATTTGGGGCATGAGTTAAACAGTCAAAGTAATTGACTTACATCTCATCTTATATTGGTAACATTTCTGATTCAGTTTTAGTTTTATTTTAAAAATTGTCTGTGATGTGTTTTCTGAGAAAATTATGTCATGTAATGTTTTATTAAATTTGCAGAATTTCTCAGCTTTTCAAATGTTAAGAAACCTAACACTTGAGAACATCCACTTTGAAGACATAGCTGCAGGATTGATGTACACTCCAAATCTACTTCAGTTACAGGTGAGTGCCGTCTTGCTTTTTGATAACCTCTCCTCACAAACTTCCGCATATATATATATATATATATATATATATATATATATATATATATATATCCATCCATAGTAATTCTGCCCGAAGGCAGGTCCTTCACTGCAATCATATATATATATATATACACACCTTATATTAGAGACAGTTTTTTTCATTCAGAAAGAAATTGAACAATTGTTTATTAACAATCTGACAGAAACAACTCTCTATTATAGCGCGTGAGATCTTAATTTATGATTGATGTTTCTGCTTCCAGATGATGCGAAGATTACAGCATTGTTAAATATCCTCTTACTTTATTTTAAAATACAATAGGAAGTAACATTAAGAGGTTTAATATTTTATTTTAGGAAGTGATATTTTGAGGTTATTTTAATTAAATTATTTTTAGTCTGATCATCTTACCTCAATATTAATGTTGATTTGTTCTTGAACTTGTTTCAATTATATCATAATCATCATCAGCATCTTGCCCAGACTGGTTAGATTTATGTTGTACTCCCTGGATGTTGATGTCAGTTCTCTCCTGTGGTTGGCAAAACAACCTCCAAACAAGGTCACGCTCTGTCGGTATTTCAAAATTCATAACTCTGTTTTTGTTCTTCTGAATATTTTCCCAAATAGTCGCTCCTTTATATTTTCTAACTGTTTTAATAATTTAGTGAAAAATGAAAAAACTGATAAAAATAAAAAATCAGGAATATATCAAATTGAATGTACGGGTTGTGAAAAGATATATAAAGGAAAAACAAAAAGAAACGTAAAAATTAGAATCAAAGAACACATGAGAAATATTAAAAATAGGGAAATAGAAAAATCTGCAGTTTCTGCTCATGTTTGGTCTGAAAAACATAATATAAATTCAGACACTAAATTATTAAAACAGTTAGAAAATACAAAAGAGCTGACTATTTGGGAAAAAATCTATATTCAGAAGAACAAAAACAGAGTTATGAATTTTGAAATATCGACAGAGCATGACCCTGTTTGGAGGTTCTTTGGCCAACCACAGGATGGAGCTGACATTGACATCCAGGATGTGCAACATAAATCTAACCAGTCTGGGCAAGATGCTGAAGATGCTGAATATGAATCAAAACATGTTCAAGAACAAATCAACATTAATATTGAGGTAAGATGATCAGACTAAAAATAATTTAATTAAGAGGTTTATTTAATAATTAAGATATTTGGTCTGTGTATCCTTATCTCTTTACCAAAAAATGATTATAGTTTAAATAATAATAATATTAATAATAATAGCTTTATTTTACCTGGCAGAGTTAGGCCTTAAGGCCTTGTCTACCACTCAACCAGGTTTAAAAAAATACAAACAAAAAAAAATAGTCTTAAATCTAAATTACAATATATATTAAGTTATGTATATAGGAAATCAATGGTAAAGAGAAAAAGTTTTGCCTGAACTGGGAATTGAACCCCGAACCTTTAGCTTTCCGTGCTAATGCTCTGTCCACTGAGCTAATTCAGGCTTCATTCCCATCCAAGCAGAAATCCTTCTTTTACCTTACTCTACTGGTCCCACATTCAATTGCAATGAATCATCATTCACAAATACACCATCATCTGTTGAATGCAGAGAAGAAATCATGAGTAGTTAATTTACCATTGATTTACAATAATTTAATTGTGTTCATTAATTTACTTATTTCTATCATAGTAATAGCTTTAGCTTCTCAATATTAATTAATATGTATATAGGAATTAACACTATGAGGTTTTTTAGTATTGTTTATTTTTTATTATTTCACTCACCTCATACTTCATAACTTCTTGCAGACCTAGGTTCATCACAACATTTGTGACATTCTCAATGCTGTGTCACATTCACAACTGACGTCCAACGGCCTTCTATCCTGCAGTTGTGAACGTGACACAGCATTGAGAATGTCACAAATGTTGTGATGAAACCTAGGTCTGCAAGAAGTTATGAAGTATGAGGTGAGTGAAATAATAAAAAATAAACAATACAATATATATATATATATAAACGATTATAAGTTATGAATACAATACTTAATAAAACCAACAAAAATGTACAGATTGATGATGGTAAAAAAATCAGGAATATATCAAATTAAATATGAGACTGTTATGTGGGTGAATAACCGCACGCTACATCTGTCGATGCACCAAATAGTAACTAGCGTTGTTTCCTCTGTAGTGGAGTGAGTGCACCGAATCCATAGGTGCTGGGTGTGATCAAAAAGAATGTACCACGTGGCGATACAATAACAACCCAATTGTAGTTGAATTATTAACAATAATTTATTGAGATGAATACTTAGCTTCAATTGATTGTGCTGAGGTCTCGTTGTGTAGACCGTAGTTGATGTTTGTGTCCCGCTTTGTGAGCGAGATGTGATGTGATGTGGTCCGACTAGAGACCGACGATAGTGATGTGGTCAGCTTGGCGACTGTAGTGAAAGTGTGATGTGGTCAGCTTGACGACCGAAACGATAGTGCAGTGATGTGGTCAGCTTGGTGACCGAAGTGATTGTGTAGTGATGTGGTCAGCTTGGTGACCGAAGTGATTGTGAAAGAGTGTGAGCGTCCACGATAGGATCGCGTGACTACAGCGTTGCAACATGTAGACAAAGATTGCTGCAACATTACATAGATGCCAGACTTAACACATCAAGGAGTGTAGTCGAAACACTCCGAGAATAAACCAAGGAGGCTAGAATCAACCAAAATGAAATGAAACACAGACTATGATAAGATATACATAGGGGGAAAAATTTAACCATTGGAAGTAAAGAACATATAAGAAATGTAAGAAAAAAGGGGGAAGTAGAAAAATCTGCAGTGGCTGCTCATGTTTGGTCAGAAAAACACAAAATAGATGTAAAAAAAATTATTTAAACTGTTAAAAAACAAAAATGAACTCACCATATGAGAAAAAAATTACATACAGAAGAAAAAGGAAAGAATTATGAATTTTGAAATTCCTGGAGAAAGGAACCTCATTAGCAAGTTCTTTGGACTGCAAGCAGAGGGAGCAGAGAATCAGGGCCGACAACTTGAGAAAAATCAGTCTGCAATCGCCTTGAAATGTATGTTCAACAAAAACAACCATAAGAGGTAAGAATGCACAGACCAAATATCGTAAATGTTAAAAAAATAAAACTATTTTGTACGATTTTCATATTTATTAAAATAAAAATTTGTTACAGCTGTTTCAGTACTTTGTACCTTCTTCAGACAAATATTATCATCATCATCATCATTGTTGGTTCTACAGCCCCTTGCAGGCCTTAACTGCCCCTACAATGCGCCTCCATTCATCCCTCTTCTCTGCCTTCCCTCTCCATCCTCGTACACCCAGTGTTCTCAGGTCCTGTTCAACGCTGTCCCACCATCTAATATTAGGACGTTAAACTCTTCAGTTTCCAATTATAGTTGTCAGTGTGACTCTACAACACATGTCTGATTCCTCTTCCCTGTAGAGATGTTCCAGCCATCTTTATTGTTTTAACGATATCTACATCACCATATAGTTCATGTAATTCATCATTATATCTAATTTGCCAGTTTCCACTCTCACATATTGGGCCAAATATTTTCCTTAATATTTTTCTTTAAAATATTCTAATTTTGTTTTCTTGAGTTTTTGTTAGAGCCCAACTTTCACAGCCATAGAAGGTAACAGGTCTCAATAAAGTTTTATACATTTTTATTTTTGTTTGAATTCTTATATATCGGAAACTGAGTTGTTTTTTAAGTCCAAAATGTCCCTTGCAGGCTAACATTAGTGTATGGTTGATTTCTTTATCAATCGTATTTTCATTCATTATCATAGAACCGCCACCACTGTGGTCTCGAGGTAGCGTGCTGCCTTGTCACACAGCAGGCCCAGGTTCGATCCCCGGTCGTTGCAGTTTTTCTGGGTGAGGTTTTTATCTGGGTTTTTCCTCATCTGTAAGACAAATGTCAGGAAAACTTTAAGGCCCAAACGGTCCCCGAAATCATATGGCCATCATCATCATCCTTATCATTATCATCATCATCGTCATCATCCTTCACCGGTGTGGAAAGCAACGGGAAGCTACCACACCTACAATTTCCTAGTAAAGCTGCAAGCATAGCATGAAAATGCTATGATTGCAGTGAAGGACCTGCCTTTGGGGAGAATTACTATGGATGGATGGGATGGATCATAGAACCCAAGTATTTAAATTCCTTCACTTTCTCAAACTTATCAAATACTATCAATGTAAATGAATGTTGTTGTTATATATACACTCAAGTATATTGATTAATGAAATTTATATTTTAGATTGCAAGCGTTGGAGTTGACTTTGGTTTAGTGGGACAATACTGTCCTCTATTAGAAAAATTAACAGTTTCTAAGGAACCTTGCCGAAGTGTCACTCTTCCTCCAAAGAACTCTTCTATCTACAGTCAACTACAGGAACTGAAGGTACAGTAGTAGTGATTAATGTTTTTTGAGAGAAGTTGGGATGACAAGAGTCCCTGTAATACATAATAGCATGTATTTCTAGAATTGAGCCAATGTTTAATTTCTTTGTGCATCTCATTCCTGTTTGCAATTATTGTTCCTAGATATTTGAATTTAGCCACTTCTTCAAAATTTCCCTCATTTGTCATTAACTGTCCATTTCCATTATACACCATGTCCACAAATATAGTATCATACTTTAAACTATTACTACGTAGCTTTGGATAATTGTATCTAAATGAAATTGGTGACAATCAAAAGAGAAACTCAAAAAGTTTTGTGCGTGTTAACAATGTCAACAATGCAGAATAATGGACAACAATACAGAAAATAAACTAAATTTAATCATGTTTTTTGTGGTTGATATGGGTTCATTGTTAGATTTAATATAATTAATATGGGAATTTTTAACATTATGAAGTTTTATTGATAAGAATCAAATGAATCGTGAATTCTTCTTACCTCATACTTCTATGTGTTTTTAAAAAACACAGAACAGCAGTATTAGTGACCATCGTCAAAAATACACCAGATGGCAGTTTAGAAAATGACTCCTTCAAAAGAACACCAGATAGCAGTTTGGATAATTACCGGTAAAAGAAAAAAAATGACAGTCGTGAAAACAGCTGATGATGGTTGCCGATACTGTGGTGCTGTGTTTTTAAAAAAAACATAGAAGTATGAGGTAAGAAGAATTCACGATTCATTTGATTCTTATCATTGTTGGATATTTAGCAGACAGCGATATCTGCAGCGTCACTCGTGGGAGCTACATTCAATGTCTATGAGATATAGCAAAAACTTTTCGAGTTTTTCTTTCGATAGTCACCAATTTCATTTAGATACGATTATCCAAAGCGACGTAGTAGTAGTTTAAAGTATGGTACTATATTTGTGGACATGTATAATGTATTTCCATATGTGACCATATATTTAGTTTAATTGATGTTTACTTCCAGTCCTAATTTCTTAGTGTTACTCAGTAGAGTGTGCAGTTGGTACTTAGTATCTCCTCGCTATCACCCAATAATACTACATCATCATAAGTAATGCCACGAGTGATTTCCAATTTATATAGAGGATTTGGAAATCAAGAGTGACATTTGTTAGGACTATTTAACGAATACATTTAAGCTGTTTACTCAAAAGTCATTATTTAAATATAGTTACCGGTAAGATTCATCAGAGAACATTTTATTTAAACAACTCACCTCATAGGATTCATCCTTCCATGATACCGCGGTTTCAAACACAGTCATGTTCATCCTCAGCCATAACTCCGACTGACGAAATTCTACGGCCATCAACTATTGTCACCATCTTCAGTGCTGCAATCTATGGTTGAATTTATGAATTTCGAAATCAAAGTAATTTCGTAAGGAATATCAAAATTCATTGATCTATCTTTATTTTTCTGATATTCCTAACGAAATTACTTTGATTTCGAAGTTCATAAATTCAACCATAGATTGCAGCACTGAAGATAGTGACAATAGAACAGTTGTCGGCCAAAGAATTTCGTCAGTTGGAGTTATGGCTGAGGATGAACACGACTGTGTTTGAAACCGTGGTATCATGGAAGCATGAATCCTATGAGGTGAGTTGTTTGAACAAAATGTTCTCCGATGAATCTTAATGATTATATCTTATAATGTTTACTTCCCCAACATTAATTTAATATAGTTACCGGTATTCTTCTTCTTCTTCTTCCTTTCAAGTATTAGGCCAAGGCCTGTTACGATCCTATAGAAAATTTTCCCTCCAGCGTTTTGATCCTTCCGGGAAATTCTCGTTAAGACTTGAAAGCATAATAATAGTCCCTTCGATTGGTTGCTGGTCAAAGGAAGGCAAGACCAGTGATGGGGCTGCCATCTTATAGCCTCTGGTCAGGCTTTCCTGGAGAAGAAAAGAAAATAAAGGAAAGAAGAAATGGAAGAAAGGAAAGACTCCCTAGCCCTCGGATGCCCTAATAGCGTCGGAGTCGAAAAAAACAAGAGTTAACCAAGAGAGGTTAGATAGTAAAGTTAAAAGAGTGCAAAACACAAGTAAGTGGAAGAAATGTTTTGCTCAGCTTGGGCACCTTGTGGTCGCCATCCATATATCCCCTAGATGAGGACCCCTGAGGGAGTTACCGGTATTTTAAAATATTTATATATTTAATGTAAATGGCGATGTTTGAATACAAATAAAAAATGTGAGGTTATGTATATTCACTCCAACTTGATCATATTATTTATTGCCAAATAGGATCGCAATATTGTAAGAATGCACACTAGTCGAAAAATAATGAAACATGTCAAACTGTATGTTATAACCAACATTATAGGTTATTATTTCATTTTTTAGTAAATAACTCAGTAAAATCAAGGAATCTGTTCATTATTTGCTATATTCATTGTATTTGTTGGAGAAAAATAATACTCTGAGCTGTTCAGAATATTAAAATGGATGAACTTTATTTATCACAAAAGCAGGATGTGATAAAGAGAAATTGATAAAAGGTGAGGTGAAACACGACTGTCATTTGTTGTAAAACAAAATTTATTGAAACATGATTGGTCATTGACTGCCATTTGGGACATGAGTTAAATCATCATCATCTTAAGGCATGACAACTCAGAAGTGAAAGTCTTGGCCTTCTCAACAATCCTCCTCCATGCCAATCTGTCTCTTGCCATATTCAAATTAGTCAGGCTGATTCTTGTTGAGATTTACAACCATGTTTTCTTTTACTGTGCTAGGGAGCTAGCCTAACGCCAAACCTCCAACCTGGAGGACCAGATCATTTGATTTTAGGATTTCCGTCCCTTAGATCAGTTGCTTCCACCACAGCTACAGTCTGATCCACCCCATGTTTTTCTGTTGGGGTTTTCTCCCTTAGCCTTTGTAGATCCCTCTATCCCGCAAGGCAGCGGTTTTCCATGTTAACCTAGGGAGTGGTTGCCTCATCTGCCTTCAATGCCATACCGTAGGACTCCTACTCTGCCATATCCGCCGTTGAGTTCTTCACCGTGTCCCTGGCAAGGGGCCCTTACAAGGTACTATCAGCTGGACAAGGTGAACCAAGGTTTTTTAACGAGATGTTACTCCTCCCCCTCCTCCTTTCTCATCTGGACTTGGGACTGGCAATGGTGGAGTTGCATGAGTTAAATAGTCAACATAAACTACCCATCAATAGGAACCTCAAACTCGATGCTATTCTTTTTGCAGACGATTTAGCTCTTCTGGCACTTTCCGAAAATGATTTGCAACGATCAATTTATAATTTACAAAAAATAGGTGCCAAATTTAATATGGAAATATCAATTAACAAAACTAAAATTATGGCATTTCATGGGGAAGGACCCCATACATAGTAAAATCTGTCTCCAGAATAAAATTTTAGAGAGATCTAATCAATTTAAATATCTTGGATATTATCTCTCTATCTGGGATGAAAAGGATATCCCTGAAAAAATTACTAGTTATAATAAAAGTTTAGGAATTATTAATCAAGTTATGAACCATCCCTTGTACAAAAAACACCAGATTATGTTTTATATAAACACTTTGGCTAGACCAGTGTTGACCTATGGTAGTGAAGCATGGACACTAAAAAGAAAACATGAAAGCAGAATAACGGCTTGCGGAATGAGATTCATGCGCAGAACAGCGGGTTATACCAGATGGGATCGGAAAAGGAACACCGATATCTTAAAAGAATTGAATACTACGCCAATTTTGGAATATATTAAACAGTACCAACTGAATTGGAAACACCCATCTTGAAAGAATGAGTTCAAATCACATCCCCAAAGCTGTTTATAATTATATACCAAGAGGACGAAGATCACTGGGCCGTCCTAAGAAACGCTGGAGGGAAAATTTTCTATAGGATTGTAACAGGCCTTGGCCTAATACTTGGAAGGAAGAAGAAGAAACTAGCAGCTTATTAATACCATTGACTTGTAGGCCTTTTTCATCCTCTAAAGATTTTATGGCATGGTCTAGTACAAAATTGAATAGTAGAAGAGATAGTGCATCTCCTTGTTTTAGTCCATTGTGAATTTCAAAAATGTCTGAAAACTATTTGTCTACACACACCCTACACTTTGTGTCATTTAGACACATTTGAACTTAAAGAAAATACTTGCAATCTAAATGATAAGTATGTGATTTCCAGATGACCTGTACAATATCTCTGGAGTGTGGAGCTCTGTTTATGACACATGCAACAAAGCTGCGAAGCATCGAGATTACTCGTGTTCGAGATTTAACAGATGATATTTTTGCATCATGGCTTCGAAAGAATCCTCTACAATCTTTAGAAGTGGTAAGTAATGTTGATGTAATTTATTATGTGTGGAATTTAACATATTCCTCTCTTATTTGAAGAGAAAAATTATATGCTCTGACTGGGACTCGAACCCAGGACCTTTGGCTTTCTAGGCCAATGCTCTACCAACCGAGCTATCTGGGCGAGTTCCAATCTAATCACAAATTTTTCTCTTATATACGTTATCAAGTCCCGTGTACCAAATGCTATGAAACCTTTGCTTCTACCTTTGCAAATGGTGGCTTCTTTATTAAGAAGACATTTATTTGGTAATCTTACATTACATAATAAAGCCAGTACGGCTTCTTTCAATTTTTTTTTTATTATTCATTTCATACATCTCAATGATGGATAAATCATATTTGAAGAGAAAAATTATACGCTCAGACTGGGACTCAAACCCAGGACCTTTGGCTTTCTAGACCAACACACTACCAACCGAGCTATCTGGGCAAGTTCCAATCTAATTGCAAATTTTTCTCTTATATACGTTGTCAATTCCGAATAATAAAAACATTGAAAGAAGCTGTACTGGCTTTATAATGTAATATAAAATTCCGAAATAAATGTCTTTTTAATAAAGAAGCCACCATTTGCAAAGATAAAAGCAAAGGTTTCATAGCATTTGGTGTGCCAGAATTGACAACGTATGTAAGAGAAAAATTTGCATTTAGATTGGAACTTGCCCAGATAGCTCAGTCAGTGGAGCATTATTCTAGAAAGCCAAAGGTCCTGGGTTCGAGTACCAGTCTGAGCGTATATTTTTTCTCTTCAAATATGATTTATCCATCAATAAGATGTATGAAATGAATAATAAAAACATTGAAGGTTGAAGTAAACATGGTAATTAATGCAGTTTGAGATAGTTGGTGTGTGCAATTTTGCTTTCTTGTTACAGTTAATATTCCGTTATGTAGAATTAACTAAACAGAGTGTGGACCTGCTTCTGACCTGCTGCCCGCGACTGTCTCTTCTTGGTGAACTTGGTTCCTGGGACATCCGGTCATGGGAATGTCGCAGACTCAAGGATCTGGTTGTGCAAGAAAACTACGCCCTCCATCTTGTGTTCTATACTAACAGTTCGATAAACATCAGTGACATCATGACGGAGAACTGGACTTTGATGACGACACAGATGATCATTTTTAAAAGTGAGTACTGGTTACAAGACAGATCATTGAACTTTTATAGGAAAAATCACTACGAGGTTTAATTTAAGATACATATATAGCACTCCCATAAATATCCCTCTATTCAGCTTTTAACCCGTTGGGTGGGCGTTGTGTGAATATCCGCCTCAAGAAAGCCTTCACTCGGTGGGAGTTACGGATATATCCAACGAGATATATATATTTTTTTTTCTAAGTTATTTGACGATACAGGAACGCAAAATTTTGAAGATCTGTTCTGTATGGGTATGACATCTAGGTGATTTTTTTCAACCCCCTTTGACCGGTCTCTTAACAGTTTCTTATTACGAGAGTTAAAATCACATATCATGTATGCGCGCAAGAACGGACTAACGTATATCGGTAACTGGCCAGCTATATAACATTCATGATAAAATATTATTCACTAGACGTGTTCAGAAAAAAAAAACAGACACCATCTGCTTGCTCAACATAATATATCTCTCAACTCAGATTAGCCTTAAACCTTAATGCAAGAACGGTCTAAGTTAATGAAAAAATAATAACTCTGGTACAGTTTCTTGCAACTTCTCATTCACACCTTTAAATGAGAGGTCTGTCTTTTATCACAGTAGAAAAATATTGCACAAACATTCAATTGGGGTTGCTAACTTTTACCCTCCATTCTCCAGTCTTGAAGTAACTAGTTCAAACGTGTTATTTTGCTTCTAGTTTTTTTTTTCACTTCATCATATTTTTTTATAAGCTACTTACAATTTACTGAAAATATGAGTGGTTTCTAAAATGAAGTTATGTAGCATTCATAATACTAACAAAAATAATAACCAGTGACTTCTCAACACACCAGTGTTCAATAACGCCACTGATAATACCTGATGACGTCAATAATCACTATTACTACAATAAAAACTACTAATTGTACAGATATATATTTTTACGGTATATTGAAGTTCTAAAAATAAAAAAAAAATGTGATTATTTGTAATAACTCAAAACTGACAGTATTTAGTAACGCCACTGGTCATATGTGTCGTAAAATTTTAATATTTATACAGTGTTAAAAGAGATTGTATATTTACATTATAAACTTCGGAGTAAATTGCCAATATAAATTAATTAATTAATTTATACATATATCCTAAATGCTTAGTTTATATCGATGTAAGACTTGAAATAACGCCACTGATGACAGACACCATGTAAGGCCAGAGTTAACATTTATTGCATTTAAGAGATTTGCATACTTTTTAATATTCATTACATGTAATATAAATAACGTTTTCCAAATTACTTTTAAATTGAACACGAGAAGACACTTGTGCTGTTTTTGTACTAAAGTTGAAAAAAATAAAAATATGAAATTTCGATTAAAAAATATGACCATATGAAAGAGAATGGTTGTTTTGTATAATATTTGATGGATATGTTACAAATGTTTACTCCCTGTATTTTTTATAATATTTTAAATTAAAGGAAGAAAAGGCTCCCCACAGAGCTGTAGAACTGCACTAGCTAGGTCCCCAGTTAAGGGGTTAATCATGTTTTACATAAACATGCAATTTTCAACAATCACTTATACAGATTAGTAAATTTATTTATGTAATAAATTTGGGAATTTTTAACATTATGAGGTTTTATTAATAAGAATTAAATGAATCGTGAATTCTTCTTACCTCATACTTCTATGTTTTTTTAAACACAGCACTGCAATATCAGCGACCATCGTCACCATCCTCATCTGTTTTTCACGAGTCGTGATATTGCAGTGCTGTGTTTAAAAAAACATAGAAGTATGAGGTAAGAAGAATTCACGATTCATTTAATTCTTATTAGTAAATTTATGTTGAGTTGTTTTTGACTCACCTCATACTTCTTAACTCTCTCACAGACTTGAGTTTCTTCACTGCATTTGTGACATTCTCAATGCTGTATCACGTTCACAACTGATGTCCAACGGCCTCCTCTCCTGCAGACTGACCTCCGTGCCATCTGATAGCTGACCGACGAACTTCCAAATCAATCCCCTCTCCTTATCACCGGGTGTTTCAAAATTCATAGTTATGTTTTTATTCTTGCATATGTAAATTTTTTCCCAAATTGTGAGTTCCTTTGGTTTTTCCAATTGTTTAAGTAATTTTGGAAAAACCGAAGGAACTCACAATTTGGGAAAAATTTACATATGCAAGAATAAAAACATAACTATGAATTTTGAAATACCTGGTGATAAGGAGAGGGGATTGATTTGGAAGTTCGTCGTTCAGCCATCAGATGGCGCGGAGGTCTGTCTGCAGGAGAGGAGGCCATTGGACGTCAGTTGTGAACATGATACAGCATTGAGAATGTCACAAATGCAGTGAAGAAACTCGAGTCTGCGAGGGACTTAAGAAGTATGAGGTGAGTCAAAAACAACTCAACATAAATTAAAATAAACCTCATAGTGTTATTTCCTACCTACATAACTTAAGATTAGTAAATATTCCACTTAATGTAGAGGATTTTGAGAATGAATATAATCTTATTGTACACATAGCTAACTTAGATGGTTTTGGTGAAGACATAATAAAGAAGGAATTAAAGAAATTTAAACAGCAAAAAAGGTTACATGAATACACCACTCTGCAACATAATTCCAAGATGAAAAATTCAAGAAATTTACTTACCATCCAGAAGATCATAACAAATTTCAAAAGATTAAAAAAAAATTAATATAACATTGGCTCCGATTAATAGTCAGCCTGGGTAATGATCTGTTAACTAATAAAAAAGTTAACACCCCAGACAATAAAAAATATGGAGTTATATAGGTAGGAAATAATACTATGAGGTTTTATATTTGAAGAGAAAAACGTTCGCCTAGACCAAGACTCGAACTCGGGACCTTTGGCTTTCCGGTCCAAATGCTCTACAAACTGAGCTACCGAGGCAAGTTGCGCTCTAGATGCAAATTTTCCTCTTATATACGTTGTAATTCCCTCGTACCAAATGCTATGAAGCATTTGCTTCTATCTTTGCAAATGGCAGCTTCTTAGTTAAGAAGACATTTTTATTGGGAATTTAAACACTACTTTATAAAGCCAGTAGGGCTTCTATTGATGTTTTTATTATTAATTTAACACTTCTCACTAAAGGATAAATTATATTTGAATAGAAAAATGTTCGCCTAGACCGAGACTCTAACCCGGAACCTTTGGCTTTCCAGGCCAAATGCTCTACCAACTGAGCTACCAAGGCGAGTTGCAATCTAGATGCAAATTTTCCTCTTATATACGTTGTAATTCCCTCGTACCAAATGCTATGAAGCATTTGCTTCTATCTTTGCAAATGGCAGCTTCTTAGTTAAGACATTTTTATTGGGAATTTAAACACTACTTTATAAAGCCAGTAGGGCTTCTATTGATGTTTTTATTATTAATTTAACACTTCTCACTGAAGGATAAATTATATTTGAATAGAAAAATGTTCGCCTACACCGAGACTCTAACCCGGAACCTTTGGCTTTCCGGGCCAAATGCTCTACCAACTAGCTACCGAGGCGAGTTGCGATCTAGAGGCAAATTTTCCTCTTATATATGTTGCATATAAACTATGAGGTTTATTTCAATTAATTTTCAGTTTTTTTTTGACTCACCTCATATTTCTTGAATCCCATGCATCGATAATGTCAGAAATGCAGTGACGAAACCTGGGTAAAAAAAAACTCAAAATTAGTTAAAAAAACATGGAATTTATCAAATTATTTGCAAAAATTGCAATAAAATATATATAGGAAAACAAAAAGGAATTTAGACACTCGCAAAAAGAACACTTTAAAAACATAAAAAAGGTGGAATTAAAAAATCAGCCATTTCAAACCCCAGTCTAGGCGTATATTTTTCTCTTCAAATATAATTTGTCCATCATTAAGATGTTTAAAAACGAATAATAAAAACATTGAAAGCAGCACATAGTTTATTAGAGAATCATAGAATTGAAGAAGAAGCAAAACTTTTGAAACATCTAAACTCGTAAATTAATGAGTCATTTTTTTACATCTTACGTCATATTTTATGTTTCTTTAAACACAGGATCTAGTTTTCAAGAGGAAAATCTCTCTCATTTTCACCCAACACTACATTATGACTACCGGATTTTCGTTGGAATCTCCATCAATAACATTGCCATCTGGTGTTGATTTGATGAACTTTGAGATGAGGTCACGTTCATCAGGAATCTCGAAATTCATGGATCTAAATTTGTTCTTCTGAATATATATCTTCTCCCAAATTGTCAATTCTAAAGGTTTTTCCAAATGTTTTAAAAGTTGGACTTCTTTTTCAATTTTATGATTCTCCAATAAACTATGTGCTGCAATAGCTGATTTTACAATTTCACCATTTTTATATTTCTAAAGTGTCCATATTCCTTTTTGTTTTTTCTATGTATACATTATTGCAGTCTGTACAACTAATTTGATAAATTCCAGATTTTTTACTATCTAGGGTGTTCAATTTCTTATTGGTTATTAATAGATTACCAAGGCTAAATTTATTTATCTGTGCCAATGTAATATTGAATTTCTCGATTTTTTTAAAAAAATTGTTATGTATTTCAGGATGATAAGTAATTTTCTTTAATTCTTTTCCTTTCGTTGAATCAGATTGCAGGGTCACCCCAGATAGTGAAAAATCTGGAATTTATCAAATTAGTTGTACAGACTGCAATAAAGTATACATAGGAAAAACAAAAAGGAATTTGGACACTCGCACAAAGGAACACTTTAGAAATATTAAAAATGGTGAAATTGAAAAATCAGCTATTGCAGCACATAGTTTGTTGCAGAGTCATAAAATTGAATAAGGGGCCAAAAATTTAAAACATTTGGAAAAACCTTTAGAAGTGGCAGTTTGGGAGAAGATATATATTCAGAAGAACAAATTTAGATCCATGAATTTTGAAATTCCTGATGAACAGGACCTGATGTCAAAGTTCATCAAATCAACACCAGATGGCAACGTTATAGATGGAGATTCCAATGAAAATCTGGTAGTCAGTCATAATATCAGTTGAAAATGGGAGGAATGTTCCTCTTGAAAACTGCAGTTCCCGTGTTTAAGAAAACATAAATTATGAGGTAAGATAATAAATGACTCATTCATTCATTTAGAGTCCACTATGTCTAATAACACTGAATGAAAGTTATGTAAAGGTAAAAAAAAAATTATACAATAAATTCATGGCTTGTTCTGTCTTGCAAGATGAGGATTGAACTGGGAATGGTAACGCTGTGTTATTATTGGTTCGGATTTCTTCTCTTCAGGGACTGGATCACCGCGCAGCTTAG
The DNA here is from genome assembly GCA_030220185.1 of Diploptera punctata. Lineage (NCBI taxonomy): Eukaryota > Metazoa > Arthropoda > Insecta > Blattodea > Blaberidae > Diploptera > Diploptera punctata. The sequence goes on from JASPKZ010007819.1 coordinate 647,350, forward strand.
CAAGTACAGCCTCTGCTCTCTTCCGTTCAGCCTCCTCTCGTTTTAATCTTTCTACTCGAAGATTCTCCAGTTTAACTGCTGAAGCCGCCCTATCCATCTCTCCACCATCTTCAGACTGTCGAGAAATTAATAAAAAGTGAGATTATTACAATTACAACAAAATAATGATGAGAGAGACAAATTCTGTGTGTATCTAATCCCAATCCACTGTGCATTTCATGATTCTGATGTCACACTTTGCTAACAGATAATATTAATTTTTTAATTTAGTTGAGTTGTTTTTTGACTCACCTCATACTTCTTAACTCCCTCGCAATCCGGATTTCGTCACTCTATTTGTGACATTCTAATTGCTGTTCACGTTCACAACTGACGTCCAATAGTCAGTTGTGAACGTGAGCAGCATTGAGAATATCACAAATATAGTAATGAAATCCGGATCGCAAGGGAGTTAAGAAGTATGAGGTGAGTCAAAAAACTAAATTAAAATAAACCTCATAGTGTTATTTTCCTATCTACATAACTTAGATGACATTAATGTTCTCTGTTTTGAATTTATGAGCAACTAGAGGCTATCTGCTCTTAAAGTGATCCTCATCAAAACAAAACCATGTGACCTGCTCGCTTTTCATTGGTTATGGGCACCAATGTATGATGTAGAAGCAGTAAGTATGCGAAAAAGTAGTTCTTTCATTAAATTAAAAATATGTCCTCTGAATATACTGTTATTTTTCGTGAATGAAAATAATAATATTCAAAACATAGAAGATATTCTAAAATATATGTAATCAATAATTACAACTTAAAATAGTTTATTACATATGGATGATGCATTTGTGTCATACTTCAGTCGATTCTGATACAACAAAATGGCTGAAGATGTTGAGTCTTCTGTAGCTGTGGCTCCATAAAAATTTTTAAAACACATGTCTGGCAAACCTTTGACTAGTAGTAACAAAAAAACAGTTATTTTAAATGTATCTCACAAGTTCAGTGAAAAATCTCATCAGCTTTCTTGTAATCTACACCATTCAACAATCACATGTCTTATATACTTCACACGTGCTGTGCTCCCTGTCAATGTGACAGTAATTGTAATGTGAATGGCGGAAGGATACAAATGACATTTGTTTATGTTAGGATCATTCTAAGAGCGGATAAAGTACAAATGAGGTATTCATTGAATTATTATACAAAATATCGCTATGAGGTTTAATTTAAAATAAAATTCTTTACCTCACCTCATATCCTGTCTTCTAATTAGGCCAGTTTCATAACCTTAGTGGTTACATCTTCAGTATTAATTATATTTGAGTTGTATATTTTGACTCACCTCATATTTTTTTAATTTTAAGCAGACTAGTTTCTTTGATAACTGTGCGACATTCTCGATGCTTTACAACTGTTGCCTTGCAGTTGTCCTTCCTGTAAGTTGATTTCTGTTCCATCTGTTGGCTGACTGATGAACTTACAAATCAATTTTCTTTTCAACGGGAATTTTGAAATTCATGGTTTTCTTTTTATTCTTGTGGATGTAAATTTTCTCCCAAATTGTGAATTCCTTAGATTGTTCTAACTGTTTAAGTAATTTAGCCTTAGTTTCAATTCTGTGTTTTTCTGACCATGCATGTGCAGCTATTGCAGATTTTTCTATTTCTCCATTTTTAACATTTCTAAGGTGTTCTTTCAATCTTGTATTTAAATTCCTTCTTGTTTTTCCTATGTATATTTTTTACAATCGGCCACGGTGGACTAGTGGTTATGCTCCTTGCCTCTGGTCCCGAGGGTCACGGGTTCAAACATGGCTGGGGTCGATGGATTTTTAGAATGGAAAAATCCAAGGAGCAAGTCCTCTGGAAGGGACTTTAAGCCATTGGTCCCGAGTCTGAAGATTTCAGGCTCGTAAAAGATCCTTAAGCCTGAATGAAAATGCCTCTAAGCAAAATTGACCAAATTTTCCTGTAGTACTACCTTGGTTTCCTAGATGTCAGCATGAGGCGGAACGCTGACCACGGACCACTCAAGTGACATCTATATGAAAACAAGTGTGAATAAATTATTATGGTTCAAATTCTTCCCTGTAGGGGGAGAGCGCCTAAATCTCTGTTAAGGGGAAACATGGGCTTACAAGATTACAAGAAGAAGACAAACAATTTGATAAATCCCTGATTGAAGACAGTAACATTTCTATTTCTCCATTTCAAATCTGCAATAGCTGCACATGCATGGTCAGAAAAACACAGAAATGAAACTAAGGCAAAATTACTAAATCAGTTAGAAAAATCTAAGGAATTCACAATTTGGGAGAAAATTTACATCTGCAAGAATAAAAAGAAAACTATGAATTTTGAAATTCCCAGTGAAAGAGATGAAAAAAAAAATTGATTTGGAAGTTAATCGGTCAGCCAGCAGAGGGAGCAGAAATCAACTTACAGGCTCGACAATCACAAGGCAACAGTTGTAAAGCATCGAGAATGCCGTACAGATACGACAAAACTAGTCTGCATAAAAATGAGAAATATGAGGCGAGTCAAAATATTCAACTTATTAACAATTGAAAGAAACCTCATAGTTAAAATTCATCGGAGAACATTTTGTTTAAACAACTCACCTCATAGGATTCATGCTTCCATGATACCACAGTTTCAAACACAGTCATGTTCATCCTCAGCCATAACTCCGACTGACGAAATTCTTCGGCCGTCAACTGTTCTTTTGTCGCCATCTTCAGTGCTGCCATCTATGGCTGAATTTATGAACTTCGAAATCAAAGTAATTTCGTTAGGGATATCAAAATTCATTGATCTATCTTTATTTTTCTGGATGTATATTTTCTCCCAAACTGTCAATTCCAAAGGCTTCTCTACTTGTTTTAAAGTTTAGCTTCTCTTTCAATTTTATGATGTTCTAATAAACTATGTGCAGCAATTTCACAATTTTTAATATTTCTGAAATGTTCTTTTGTCCGAGTTTCTAAATTCCTTTTTGTTTTTCCTATATAAACTTTATTGTAATCTTCACAACTTATTTGATAAATTCCAGATTTCTTACTGTCTGGGACATTGACTTTTTTATTGGTACTTAGTAGATTACCCAGACTAAATTTATTTATTGGTGCCAAAGAAATGTTGTATTTGTCAGTGTATTCATTAAGTCTTTTAGACTTACCACTCTACTGCTTTGAGGTTGGATTGCTTTTGGTAGCGCTGCTAATTTTGTGTGCATGATACAGGATTTCTTTTCTATCTCATTTTGAATTGAGGGGTTGCCTGTGAACATTCTCATAGTTGCAGTATTAGTTGATTTTACTGCTCCAGTGACTAATCTTAGCATTTGATTCTGGATTATTTCTAGTTTATTCATTGTGGTGTCTTTAGCTGTTACTATTGTTTCTGCTCCATAGGTTATAATTGGTTTCATATAGATTTTATATGTTTTGTTTAGGGTGTCCAATGAACTCCCCCATTTCTTCCCAGCTAATCTCTTCAGTATGTATGAGTTTTTGTTTGCTTTTTCTTCGATCTTGTTGACATGATGCTTTAACAAAATGTTCTCCGATGAATTTTAATGATCATACCTCATAATGTTTACTTCCCAACATTAATTTAATATAAACCTCATAGTGTTATTTCCTACATATATTCAATGAGGTAAGATGACAATAGACTTCCTTATTTATTAAGAACCTCATAATGTTATTTCCTATTGTAATTTCATCAACTGGCAACCTACTCCATTAAGAGCATGTTTCTTCATTAGTTGTGGGGTGAGAGAGAACCCAGATTAGACACAACTAATACTGGGACATATGGATTAAAGAGAGAAAAATTTGTGCTTGATCAGGTATTTCCCTGAGTAGCTCAGTGGTTGAGCACCAGTGCATAACGCTGAAGGTCTTGGGTCATATCTTAGTTCAGGCAGAAATTGTTCGTCTCTTTTTGTGTTGAAATGTTTCAAATTGCCAAAGAAAAAAGTAAGAATTCATTCTAAGACAGAATTAAGTCTTTATTTTTATCACTCGATGTGATCACTCTGTTATACAGGGTGTAAATTATATAAACTGCCAAAAAAGTTCAGATGATACAGCATTAATTATTGAATGTTTGTCTTTTTAGAAATAAAAAATGTTACGGGAGTGATGTGCTACCATACTTTAAAAAAGATTATAATAGAATTAATTTTACAATTAAAATTTTCAACTTTACATGGTATTCAACCCAGGCCTGCTAGTCAGGAAGCAGGCATCCTACCACTTGAGCTAGATGATAAATTGTATATATTAAACTTCTTCTTCTTATTCATAATTTGTAGAATTTTCATCCTGTTTATTTCCAAAATTACTCCTCAGATGAAGACTTATTGGATGTGCATCCACTATCTATCCATCTCTTGGCTGGTCTTCCTCATGTTCTTCTCCTGTCCATTGGTCTATCTTCTTTAGCTTTTTTTTTCAAGTTGGTAGTCTTCCATTCTTTCTATTTGACATTTGTCCCTAATTTCTGTGTTGTATATTCTATCAAATAATGTTTTCCCCTGAACAGTTTTTAAGATCTTCATTTTCATGTGCTTATTATTTGTTTAGTTATTGTTGTATCAGACCTAGTTTGACATATTAAACTATCAATCATAAATCATGGTACTTTAGAAATTCATCTTCTTGTCTTGTAAGCCCATGTTTCCCTTAACAGAGATTTAGGCGCTCTCCCCCTACAGGGAAGAATTTGAACCATACTAATTTAGTTACACTTGTTTTTGTACAGATGTCATTTGAGTGGTCCGTGGTCAGCATTCCGCCTCATACTGACATCTAGAAAACCAAGGTAGTACTAGGACGGGAAAATTCAGTAAATTTTGCTTAGAGGCCTTTCATGCAAGCTTAAGGATATTTTACGAGTCTGAAAATCTTCAGACTCTGGACCCACGGCTTAAAATCCCTCCCGGAGGACTTGCTCCTTGGATTTTTCCATCCTAAAAAAATCCATCAACCCCAGCCGGGTTTGAATCTGTGACCCTCGGGACCAGAGGCTAGAAATTTATAAAAACAAAATTTCACTACACATCATGAGTTACAAGGAAACTGTCAACCATTGCATGCCGAAACCTACTTTGAAATTTTTCTCAGAGAAACGTTGTGATGTACCAAGGTTGTGTCCAAAATATTATCTGCCATTTTTAACTGCAAGATACGAAAATCCAGCACCAAATCTCTCATTTAAACTATAGGTAAGTAATAAAACTCCTATTTGAAGAGAAAAATTATACGCTCAGACTGGGACTCGAACCCAGGACCTTCGGCTTTCTAGAGCAATGTTCTACCGACTAAGCTATCGGGGCGAGTTCCAATCTAAATGCAAATTTTCCTCTTATATACATTGTCAATTCCTGCGCACCAAATGCTATGAAACCTTTGTTTCTATCTTTGCAAATGGTGGCTAGATAGATAGAAGCAAAGGTTTCATGGCATTTGGTGCACGGGAATTGACAACATATATAAGAGAAAGATTTGCATTTAGATTGGGACTCGCCCAGATGGCTCAGTCAGTAGAGAATTGGTCTAGAAAGCCAAAGGTCCTGGGTTTGAGTTCCAGTCTGAACGTATAATTTTTCTCTTCAAATATGATTTATCCATCATTGAGATGTATGAAATGAATAATAAAAACATAGAATAAAACTCCTGTGTTGTAAAGTAATCCCACTACAGACCTCAGGAGGCCCTTTGGGTAGTAGGAGGTTAAGGCTCCCACTTTTTCTGGACAATCGGCACTTGATGTCAGCCCTGCATGACGGCCACCTTTACCCCCAGAACAAGTGTATGGTACTCATTTCCGTTAGAGGCTGACTCGACACCAGGGCCATAGTGCCGCCAGAAGGTTTGGGTCAGTTTAGAAATCCTGACCCCACCGGGACTTAAACCCTCGACCTTCCGGCTTGTAGCGCAGTGCCTTAACCACTACGCTACGGCATGCCCCCTAACTCCTGTATTGGCAGACTGGAAAACCCTCACTACCTGCCGTCCGCGCCACATCCCACCACTCTCCACTCATGCAGGGATGTATTTCTGCTCTGTACAGTGGGCTGCCATTGCTGAATTCTAGCTTCGATTTCTGTGCATTCCATTTTAAAAGGCAGATAATTTTTTGTACACGGCCTTGATACATCACAACGCTTCTCTGGGAGGAATTTGAAGGTAGGTTTTGGTGTGCAACGGTTGACAGTTTGCTTATGAGGTGAACTGGGTATAATATTGGTTGAGTTCTTCTAGGACATGTTTGAATACGATTTTATGAAGTAAGATGACAACATATTTGGGAAAGGATGTGGATGACCTCATACTCAAAACTGGGAAAGTAAACAAATGTGAAATTTTTAAATATCTTGGGTCAATAATTACATATTTATTTAACTTTCACAGGGAAAGAACACTATGAGGTTTAATTTAAGAATTAAATTAATGTTTTAATTACCTCACCTCATATCCTTTTTCTTCTATACTGCAGTTATGGAAATAAGCTCCGAAGCTGCAGTATAGAAGAAAAAGGATATGAGGTGAGGTAATAAAAACATTAATTTAATTCTTCAATAATTACATGTTTAGGTACATGTGATAGAGATGTACAAACTAAAATTTCAATGGCAAAAAATGCAACTAAGACATTACATGGAATAATTTGGAACAAAAATATTACAAAGGAAACTAAAATGAAAATTTATAAGAACATAATAATGTTTTTTCATATGGAAGTGAAACTTTGTGTTTGACGTAAGTACAAAAGAATAAAATTAGAACAGTTGAATTTGATTATCTTAGAAGAAGCCTCCAAAAAACAAGACAGGATAAAATAAGAAATGAATTCCTTTGGAGAGAAATGAATGTCACCACATCTGTTGTTAAGAGGATTGAAAATAAAACTCTTAAATGGTATGGCCATGTACAGAGAATGGAAGATTAAAGATGGCCAAAAAATATAAACCAATTGTCACCCCCTGGAAGAAATGAACATGGCAGACCAAGATGGAAATGGAAAACTTATGTCGGAACTATAATGGATGATAGGAATTTGGAAGAAGGAGATTGGAATAAATGGAAACTGAAGACGGCAAACCTAAAAGTAGGGGAAAGCCAAAGAAGAAGATGACAACAGATTCACCCTATTTATTAAGAAGAGCCTCGTAATGTTACTTAATATTGTAATTTTATAATAATTTTGGCAGTTTATATTGTTTACTCTCAAAATATACATTAAGTCTTTATTGTATGTTAAAATGGTTAATAAATTTAATCTTCATTCGTATTTTTGGTGTTACAATATTAAATCCCCAGCTCTATCCTGTCTAGACATGAGCTCTCCATACATCCTTACTTGCTTATGGCTTTATGCCCCTTTGAGTGTAGCCATAGCCTTGCCTTTGTTAGGAATTTCTAGAACAAGCTAATTTACTTATGCTTATTTCCATACATATGTCAAGGGGGCACGCCTAGCATAGTGGTTAAGGCACTGAGCTACAAGCCGGAGGGTCGAGGGTTCAAGTCCCGTTGGGGTCAGGATTTTTAAACTGACCCAAACCCTCTGGCGGCACTATGGCCCTGGGGTCGACTCAGCCTCTAACGGAAATGAGTACCAGACGCTTGTTCTGGGGTAAAGGCGGCCGTCACGCAGGGCTGACAACCCGGCTGACATAAAGTGCCGATTGTCTAGAAAAAGTGGGAGCCTTAACCTCCTACTACCCCAAGGGCCTCCGGGCCTGTTGTGGGATCACTTTTATGTCAAGTGGTCAGCATACCGACCCAATCATCTATTATCTGTCCACCATAAGAAGCATACTTTGACATTTAACTTCTGAATGTATTACGGTGTTATATGGATCGGAAATTTTGACAATGACACAACAACATGTCAACAGAATAACTTCAGTTGAAATGGATTTTTGGAGAAGAGCTGCCAAAAAATCTCGACTGGAAAAAATTAGAAATATAGAAATTAGAAAATGGATGAATACAGAAAGAAATATAATGGATGAGATTGAACACAGACGGCTAAAATGGTATGGACACATAAGAAGAATGTAGGATGGAAGACTACCAAAGGCCGTCTATGCTTGGAAAATTGAAAGAAGGAGCAGAAAAGGAAGACCAAGAACAACATTCAAAATTCAACGAGGAAATTTGGTGTAACAGATGAAGACACACAGAACAGAGAATGATGGAGAACTTTAATTAAGGGAAATTTGTGAATGTTTGTTGCAAACTGATATTTTATAAGTCTGTAGTTCACAGCGAAAACTCTATATGTTTAATTATAAAATACCTAAACCTGTGACTCGAACTTATCATTCCTTGATAATGGCATGTGGGATCATGCCAAAATGTCGGAATTAGTGGCCAGAGGCCGAACTTGAATCCAAGATGCAGAAAACCCAAGAAAACTTTCTTATTCATATATATATTTATTCATGTTAATTATTAAGATTGGTTGGAGAAAACCCTCAATGAGGGAAATTCTCAAAATGAAAAAAAAAAAAGTATTACTCCATGCTGCACGTGAAGAGTGCAGGCAAACTCTGTCAGGTGTTGTTACAAGCTGATAAATTAAATGCACAACAATCATTTTAATTTTTAATGTTGCAGGTTATATTAACAGAAGTCAAGATATCAGAGATGAATTACAAATATATAATATAAACGAGAGAATATACAGAAATAAATGTAATTGGTTTGAACATGTACAAAGAATGCCAAATAATCGTTTATCAAAACAGCTGCTTCATTATAAACCTCTAGGCCGAAGAAATGTAGGAAGACCAAAACAAGTTGGAAGGACGATCTGCACCTGCAGCATATAATGCACCGGGGAGTGGAACGGGCCAACAGGCCCATACCTTGAAGATGATGATGTTATATTAACATTTACAATGGTATGTCGAAAATTAATTAAATTATAACATTGTCAATATTAAACAAATTAATTCAAATCAAACATTTAAATTAAAATAACTGTACTTACGGTAATAAAATAAAAAGCCTTTGCACCTTGTAATGAACTGTACACTTCACAAAATTGTCCACCACTCTTAAAACAGGTTTAGGTCTTTTCCTCTTTTTTGCTGGGCGTTTTGATATTACCAGTTTCTTTTAATATTGTTCACTACAGTGCCAGAATTATGCTCCATGAACTTACAAAATACATTTAACACCATTTTTCACCACTCTTTAACAAATTTCCTTTGTGCTTCTAATAATTTTGATCTCACATTTTATCACTGAGTTATATTAACATAAACTACCTGACAGCTGCCATATTCATAAGTGACATTCAACTTCTCACGTACAGTTTCAAACAAATGCTAATTTTTAATTAGTCTCCGATCTTTGAAGAAACATGTAGGTATATACTGTATTCTGATCAACTATAGTTAACATAAATAGCTTTAAATATGTAATTATATTAATCGAGTATATAATCTATTTTTTCGCTTTTGCTGAACTGTGCTTTGGCCATGAATGAATCACAGTAACTGCAGCAGTCATGGCTTCGTGGATTACCTGCCTATTTATTTTCCTCAAGTGTATTTCTTAGGCTGTACAGAAAATAGTAAGTAAGGTATTACTAAAATAATGAAGGTTGGTATATTTTGCTTAGAGGCCTCTTTATTGAGGCTTAAGGTATTTTATCTATCTATAAGGAACAAAGCCATCTCCTCCATTGTCCAGCTTTTGTGTAAAAGCTAAATATTGGAACAAATAATTTCATTGTCAAGTGCTCGACATTAGATACCAACCATAACACTGAGCAACAAAAAAGAAACTTTTTTTTTTGTAACGAAGCCATCTCCTCCATTGTCCAGCTTTTGTGTAAAAGCTAAATATTGGAACAAATAATTTCATTGTCAAGTGCTCGACATTAGATACCAACCATAACATGAGCAACAAAAAAGAAACTTTTTTTTTTTGTAACGAAGCCATCTCCTCCATTGTCCAGCTTTTGTGTAAAAGCTAAATATTGGAACAAATAATTTCATTGTCAAGTGCTCGACATTAGATACCAACCATAACACTGAGCAACAAAAAAGAAACTTTTTTTTTTGTAACGAAGCCATCTCCTCCATTGTCCAGCTTTTGTGTAAAAGCTAAATATTGGAACAAATAATTTCATTGTCAAGTGCTCGACATTAGATACCAACCATAACACTGAGCAACAAAAAAGAAACTTTTTTTTTGTAACGAAGCCATCTCCTCCATTGTCCAGCTTTTGTGTAAAAGCTAAATATTGGAACAAATAATTTCATTGTCAAGTGCTCGACATTAGATACCAACCATAACACTGAGCAACAAAAAAGAAACTTTTTTTTTTGTAACGAAGCCATCTCCTCCATTGTCCAGCTTTTGTGTAAAAGCTAAATATTGGAACAAATAATTTCATTGTCAAGTGCTCGACATTAGATACCAACCATAACATGAGCAACAAAAAAGAAACTTTTTTTTTTTGTAACGAAGCCATCTCCTCCATTGTCCAGCTTTTGTGTAAAAGCTAAATATTGGAACAAATAATTTCATTGTCAAGTGCTCGACATTAGATACCAACCATAACACTGAGCAACAAAAAAGAAACTTTTTTTTTTGTAACGAAGCCATCTCCTCCATTGTCCAGCTTTTGTGTAAAAGCTAAATATTGGAACAAATAATTTCATTGTCAAGTGCTCGACATTAGATACCAACCATAACACTGAGCAACAAAAAAGAAACTTTTTTTTTGTCTCAGAGAGAAAAATATGTGATTATGATAGTATTTTTTTATCCTGAATTCAAATATGATATCCGTTTTTCGCCATCATACAAGGTTTGAAGAAGATTTCATCCTTTCAGCCAGGAACCAAGCATTTCAGACTGGTTTTTCGATAACTTTAAATCTCGTATGAGATTGTTAAGATCTTCTTGAGTCAATAAATGAGGCTCAGATGAACAGCTTTGTTCAAAAGTTGTATCACCAAAATCTGTTTCTTCTTCTTCCTTACTTCCATCAGAATTTGAGCTCTCTTCATCTAACGTCACATGTTCTGGAGGCTTTGGTATGGGCAATTCTTCGCAGTGTGGAGCTGGTCTCATTGGAGATTACAAGTCAGGGTACACCACTGTATGTTTTGATTTTGACGTAATCCCTTTAATGTTTGTTAAGCAGAAAATAATTATTTAAATCCATTAATTGAAATTGAAATAAAAAAAACTGTGGGTAATAGAAAAATTCCAAATACATATTTGAAAACACGATAAAAAACTGCATTAAGTACAACTATTGGTACTCGTGAGACAAAAATCATGTTGACCAGTGTAATCAGGATAACAGCCCAATGTTGGACCTTAACCTCTCCTTTGTTAGGAGTTACTAAACCAAGTTAATTTAGTTATTTTTGACGATTTTTATTATTAATTTAACACTTCTCATAGAAGGATAAATTATATTTGAAGAGAAAATTTTTCTCTTCAAATTAGTTATTTTTATTATTCATTTCATACATCTCAATGATGGTTAAATCATATTTAAAGAGAAAAATTATACGCTCAGACTGGGGCTTGAACCCAGGACCTTTGGTTTCCTAGGCCAATGCTCTACTGACTGAGCTACCGAGCAAGTTCCAATCTAAATGCAAATCTTTCTCTTATATATGCTGTTAATTCCCGCACACCACATGCTATGAAACATTGCAAATGGCATAATGGTTATCGCATTGACGTACAGAGTCAGAGATCTGAGGTTCAGCTCCCAGTTCAAACGTAATTTTTCTTTATTTAACTTTCACAGGGAAAGAACACTATGAGATTTAATTTTTCTTTCTAAAATAAACCTTTTTTTATTCTTTATGTCCTGAATAATCATCCGTTAAAATAATGGTACTTATACCCCTTACACCCTATATGTATATAAGGATTATTGAAGAAAAAATTATACTTACTTCAGAAGTTGAAGTCGATTCTCTGTGTTTCCTCTTCTTCTTATGTTTATGCTTGTTTTTATTAGATTTCTTTTTCTTTTTTATTCTCTTAGATTTGCTTTCTGATGAATCATCACTGTCACTCCCTCCTTTCTTTCTTTTTCTTTCTTTTTCATAGTCAATCTTTTTATTCTTACTTTCTGATTGTGGTTCTTTAGAACCTAAATATCGTCTGATGTCTTTCAGAGGGTCTCCAAGTAGAATTTTCCTGGATTCAGTATCATCTACAGACAATCCTCTTTCAGGCACCTGTATATGATAAATTAAGAAAGAATTTAATATAAAATCACAATAGGAAGTAAAATTACTGCAGCGGATTACTGGTTAATGAACGAACAGACTTCTTAGCAAAGAAAGGTTCCAAAATCAAGCTAAGAGATATCCCTACAAAGAAGACAACAGGAACTACAAAAAAAATACATCTGAAAAGAAGAGAACAGAATATATAAGAAATATGAAGACATAGCGAAATATGCTGAAACAATAAAACACCTATTAAATTAATGTTGGGAAGTAAACATTATGAGGTATAATCATTAAAATTCATCAGAGAACATTTTGTTTAAACAACTCACCTCATAGGAATCATACTTCCATAATACCGCGGTTTCAAACACAGTCGTGTTCATCCTCAGCCATAACTCCAACTCTATGTTATGGCTGAGGATGAACACGACTGTGTTTGAAACCGCGGTATCATGGAAGCATGAATACTATGAGGTGAGTTGTTTAAACAAAATGATCTCCGATGAATTTTAATAAAACACCTCCCTAGAAGAACAGCAGTAGCTCTCTTCAGATTGGAAATGGGCCATGACTGTCTTCATAGAATGGGGATTGTTCCTACAACTATGGGATGCTCCTTGTGTGGAGAAAATGTTCTCCTAAGCAAGAAACACTTGCTATACTACATGCGACTAGACCCCGAGAAAAAGGACAGGAAAGACATTGCAGGATTTTATTGGGAAGCAAGAGGACTAATGACTGTCTTCATAGAATGGGGATTGTTCCTACAACTATGGCATGCTCCTTGTGTGGAGAAAATGTTCTCCTAAGCAAGAAACACTTGCTATACTGCAGGCGACTAGACCCCGAGAAAAAGGACAGGAAAGACATTGCAGGATTTTATTGGGAAGCAAGAGGACTAATGATGTAAACCAAGCTCCAACCATTTGAAAACAACAACAACATTACTGCAATGTTAACAGTTATTTTTTCATCAGTTTTTTTTAATCTCTTTATGTTTCATGTTAAACTACTGACTTATTCAAGCTATAATTTTTATTATTATTTTTGCATTTATATTAATATACTCTTGGCTGTCAAGAAGTAAAGCAGAGGATAGCAATGACAAAAGAAGCTTTTAACATGAAGAGAAGTATTTTCTGTGGACCTTTGGCAAAAGAATTACAGAAGAGGCTAGTGAAGTGCTTTGTATAGAGTGTAGCATTGTATGGTACAGATACTTGGACATTACTACAGAATGAGAAAAAGCGAGAGCAAACTTTTGAGATGTGGACATGGAGAAGGATGGAGTGTAGAAAAAGATAAAATTCAACAGTCTGCAAAAGCTAATGATGATATGCATGACATATCAAAACATGTTCAAATAGAACACAACAAGTTATGAGGTAAGATTGACTATTTATTATGTAAATGTTTATATTTAAATTAATGTTGGGAAGTAAACATTATGAGGTTATATCATTAATATTGAGTGGAGAACATATTTTTAATAACTCATCTCATACAATTTCAAATCCGTTTGAAACCAATGGTCTCAAAGAATACATAGTTAAATATGGGAAATAACATTATGAGGTTCGTACACCGCTGTGGTCTCGGGGTAGCGTGCTGCCTTGTCACGCAGCAGGCCCGGGTTCGATCCCCGGACGGAACAGTTTTTCTGGGTGAGGTTTTTATCGGGGTTTTTCCTCACCTGTAAGACAAATGTCAGGAAAACTTTAAGGCCCAAACAGTCCCCGAAATCATATGGCCATCGCAATCAATATCATTCATATTCATCATAGGTTAAGCTTAGGATTAGGGACTCTCCTGGCACACCATTATCATCATCATCACCCATCATATCATCGGGGCAACATAACCAGCCTTCCAGGCGCCCCAACCTAAGAAGTGGGTTACAAGTATGCCATGCCAGGAGAGAAACCAGGAATGTCGAAAGACAAACCTGGGGCATTTGAAAAAAAAAAAAAACATTATGAGGTTCTTAATTCGTAAATTCATGAGTCATTTTTTACATCTTACCTCATATTTTATGTTTCTTTAAACACGGGAACTAGTTTTCAAGAGAAGGATCTCTCTCATTTTCAACCGACATTATGACTACTGGATGGCAACGTTATTGATGGAGATTCCAATGAAAATCCAGTAGTCATAATGTCAGTTGAAAATGAGAGAGATCCTTCTCTTGAAAACTAGTTCCCGTGTTTAAAGAAACATAAGATATGAGGTAAGATGTGAAAAAATGACTCATTAATTTATGGTCTCAAAGAAATTTGAAATTGTATGAGGTGAGTTATTAAAAATATGTTCTCCACTCAATATTAATGTAAATGTTTGTTTATCTTAAATCTCCAAAAGTTCTTCACCAATCTTCATGAAAATTTGTACATAACAGGTTTTCATATACAGCGAGTGTTTAGCTACTATCTGTTATTCTCTTATACTATTAAGTGTAGGAGTTCATCTCAAACTAGAACTTAAAAATCACTCTAGCAATCACAATTTTCAATCTTTCATAATGAAACTCAGTATATACTATTGAAATAAACTGAGGTAGGTTTTATAAAAAAAAATTAAGTAAAATCCAACCATTAAAAGTGGGAGAATATTTGAAGTCTGAATTTAAAAAATTACTCTAGCAATTGTCATGTTTGGTCTATTTCATTTTCAGATGCAGAGAGCCTGATATAATAAGAACAGTTAAGTCTTGTAGACTGTGATTGGCAGGACATGTGGCATGAATGGGGGATGAAAGAGGTACATGGAAGCTTCTTCTAGGAAAACCAGAGGGAAAACACCCAGTTGGTAGACCAAGAATGACGTGGGAAAATAACACTATGATTTGAGGAAAATAGATTATACAGGGGATGATTGTAAAAACATTGGCTCAGGATAGGGATATATGGAGAGCTTACGTCTGCATGGCCATCCACCTATGGGTTGGATAGAGCCAGTTAGTTAGTTAGAGAGTATCTAAAAAGAATTGCGATATAAATTTATAATTTTTTCTTTTTACTTATTAAATTAAAAATAGAAGCATTTTTTAATTTCCATAATATTACCTTGTTATACCATGAAATGCGACCAGTTGATTCTACTGTGTCTTGTCCCAGATATGTCAAATAACCAATCTGCTTTTCATATTTCTCTCGCTCTTCTTTTTTCTCAAGTTCATGATCAGCATTTGTTGCATTTGAAACAATTTTACCTTCTTCTAGATCTTCAAAAAAATTTATATGTTTTTGCTGCTGAGGTTCTTCCTTCTTTGTGCTCTTAACAACCACTTCGCCTACTCTTTGCCTCGCTTTCTCTCTTAACAATGTGTTCCTTGCTTCACCTTCCTGAAAAAGAAAAATTATAATAAATTTATAAAAACATGAAACAATACAATGCAGATTTCATATATGAACTGCATTCTGCAAAAAGGAACCAGCCCTCAAATTGGAAATATATGAGTTAATGCTATATTCATGAAGAATAAATATCTTGACGATTTTATTATTAATTCAACACTTCTCATTGAAGGATAAATTATATTTGAAGAGAAAAATTTTCGCCTAGACCGGGACTCGAACCCGGGACCCTTGGCTTTCCGGGCCAAGTGCTCTACCAACTGAGCTACCGAGGCGAGTTACGATCTAGACGCAAATTTTTCTCTTATGTACGTTGTAATTCCCTCGCGCCAAATGCTTGAAACCATAGCTTCTATCTTTGCAAATGGCGGCTTCTTAGTTAAGAAGACATTTATTGGGAATTTAACACTACTTTATAGCCAGTAGGGCTTGTATTGACGATTTTATTATTAATTCAACACTTCTCATTGAAGGATAAATTATATTTAGGCGAAAATTTTTCTCTTCAAATATAATTTATCCTTCAATGAGAAGTGTTGAATTAATAATAAAATCGTCAATACAAGCCCTACTGGCTATAAAGTAGTGTTAAATTCCCAATAAATGTCTTCTTAACTAAGAAGCCGCCATTTGCAAAGATAGAAGCTATGGTTTCAAGCATTTGGCGCGAGGGAATTACAACGTACATAAGAGAAAAATTTGCGTCTAGATCGTAACTCGCCTCGGTAGCTCAGTTGGTAGAGCACTTGGCCCGGAAAGCCAAGGGTCCCGGGTTCGAGTCCCGGTCTAGGCGAAAATTTTTCTCTTCAAATATAATTTATCCTTCAATGAGAAGTGTTGAATTAATAATAAAATCGTCAATACAAGCCCTACTGGCTATAAAGTAGTGTTAAATTCCCAATAAATGTCTTCTTAACTAAGAAGCCGCCATTTGCAAAGATAGAAGCTATGGTTTCAAGCATTTGGCGCGAGGGAATTACAACGTACATAAGAGAAAAATTTGCGTCTAGATCGTAACTCGCCTCGGTAGCTCAGTTGGTAGAGCACTTGGCCCGGAAAGCCAAGGGTCCCGGGTTCGAGTCCCGGTCTAGGCGAAAATTTTTCTCTTCAAATATAATAAATATCTTACCTCATAGTTAATGTTTTCTTAAACATGGGAACTGCAGTTTCACAAAAAAACATCCCTTCCATTGTCAACTTACATTATAATAATAATATAATTGCACACAATCGTGCAAAATTAATTAATTGGCATATTTCGCTAATGACATTGTCACTTTGGAACACAATTCCAGATGATATTTTGTACACTTTAGTCCACACAGTTTACATCTGCAACTGTCTTCGATTTGATGGTAAGTGACATTCACACACACTTTGTGATGGAAGCCGTGGACTGCATCTGGTGCCTTAGTTCCTTGTTTGGTCCAGACCAGCTCCTATCTATCATGGCAGGCATACCGTAGAATTCTTCAGGAATGGCATCCCACTTCTGTCTTCTCTCTTGCATCTGTTGTTCATAGAGATTCCTGTTGTTCGGGATTCCTATTGGGCCTTCTTGGCTACCGTAGCGGTCACGGGGAAACTAGTCCCCACCGTACATCACCCCAATAATAATAATAATAATAATAATAATAATAATAATAATAGCTTTATTTTACTTGGCAGAGTTAAGGCCTTAAGGCCTTGTCTACCACTCAACCAGGTCTTAAAAAAATACAAAAAAATAGTCTTACATCTAAATTACAATATATATAAACGATTACAAGTTATGAATACAATACAATTAATATATATAATGTATTTTGATTTACTCTAAATTTAACAAATTAAATATATAATACATACAAGATATATATAAAAAACGAGGAAAAGATGAATGACATAGTATACAATTAAATAAATAGAGAAAAATTAATTATTAGACAACAGGTAATTGTATAAGCGTGACTTAAAGGTGCCAAGTGTGCGGCAACCCCTGATATCTTGAGGAAGGAGATTCCAGGAGCGGGCAGAGGCTACTGTGAAGGAAGTAGAATAGGAGGAAGTGGTAAGAGGATAACTTCTCAAATCTGGACGCCAGGTAAGTAGGAATGTAGGAATTCAGAAGCTTGAAAAGTAGTGAAAGAGAGTGCAATTTACGTCTCAGTAAGACGGAGCCAAGAGAGGTTACTAAAGTGTTCGGAAATATGGTCATAACGGCGGATATTGAAAATGAATCGAACGTAAGCATTATGAACACGCTGCAGTCTCTGCGACAAGTCATAGGCTATTCCGTACTTCCCGTTGTCCACCCCTCGGGACGTAGACCATTGAGGTTGGATTTTGAGAGGCACAAAGCAATTTACTTCTTCAAAATGGCGCCCAACGTGGGGAAAAGCAAATTACTTCTTCAAAATGACGCTGCCAACGCGGGACCTGAATCATCATACAACCTGAATCATCATCATTCAACTAAATCCATCGCACCTTCTGGAACTTCAAGAATCTAATACATCAAGGAACCAGAAACATCGTGGGAAAATCAAACACGAGATCGGAGTTAGTACACAGCGACGAATATAAGTAAATATAAATTTTAATAGTGAAATAGTTAAACTACATTTATATGATTTTAAGAAATAGGAAAAGTTTATTTAGAAATATAGAAATGGCAACCAACGAAGAAAATAATGTAAATAGTAACAGTAATTTGCCGACAAGTGAATTTGAATCTGTTAATAATGGACAAAGTGTTGATATTTCTAATGGTAGTGATATTAATACTGATAGTAATAATCAAGCTTTGAATGATATTTTGATAATGATGAAGACCATGTTTGTAGAGCTAAAAAGTGATAATTCTAAACTTAGTCAGAAAATGGATAGTAATAATAAAGAACTTAGGGAAGAATTAAAAAGTGATAATTCTAAACTTAGGGAAGAAGAAAGATCTGAACAATTAAAAATTGAATGTAATTTAAATCAAGACAGGGTAGAACAAAATATACTAAATTTGAAAGATAAACATGATAGTGAAATTAAACAAGTAGATGATAAAGTAAATGATGTAATTAAATCAGTTATACAAATAGATGAAGCATGTAAAAATAGCTTCATAAATTTAGGAAGTATAGTTGAAAATTTAGGAAGTACAATTGAAAATTTAGAAAGCAAGGTTGAAAAAGAAATAAATAATTCAAAAATCGAAGTAGTAGTGAAACTAGAAGAAGTGGTTAATGAAAAGATGGTAAATTGGACTGAAAAATTTACAGATCTAGAAAATAAATATAAATTAATTTTGAATAAGAGTATAGAGTCAACTAATGTAAGTGAAAATAAGTTTGACAAATTAAAATAATGTAGTATGGACAGTCAATCTCAAAATTTTGTGGAAAATTCTAAAATGCCGGCAAATTTATTGTCAGAAATAAATTTACCATGTTTTTCAGATCACTCTAGCCAAAGTACTCTTGACTTCATTACAGAGTTGGAGGAATATTTTCAATTAAAATGTATTAGTGAGCAGTATAAAATGATGTTTGTGAAAAGGTCATTAAAAGATTCGGCTGAATCTTGGTTTAAAATAGCATGTTATGACTCAATGGATTATAATACATTTAAAAGTGCTTTTATGTTTGTGAAAAGGTCATTAAAAGATTCGGCTGAATCTTGGTTTAAAATAGCATGTTATGACTCAATGGATTATAATACATT
Source organism: Diploptera punctata (assembly GCA_030220185.1). Classification (NCBI taxonomy): domain Eukaryota; kingdom Metazoa; phylum Arthropoda; class Insecta; order Blattodea; family Blaberidae; genus Diploptera; species Diploptera punctata. The sequence goes on from JASPKZ010007819.1 coordinate 666,630, forward strand.
TAAAAGTGCTTTTATGAATTACTATTGGGGTCATGAAAGACAAAATAAAGCCAGGTTACAGATTACTAGTGGTAAATATAACCCTAAAACAGATCACAGTTACCTTGGGTATTTTCTAGAAAAAGCAAGGATGGCTGCACTTCTACAACCACCTATTGATGAAAAATCGTTATTGTCATTAATATCCCATCATTACCCACATGAAATTAAATATCACTTGATTATTGCTAGACCTCAAAACATTTCAGATATGTTAGAGTTGTCTTTATTAGAAACAAAAGAGAAGTTGAGGTCAGAAACATGGAGCTAATTGGAATGAGCAAGAAAATTTCAACAAAAATTTTCTTGGGGTAGGGGCAGAGAACAATGAAAAGAAAAATTATGATGATCATAATAAAGATGTGAAAAAACAATTTAATGATAATCATAATAGGAGTAGGAACACCCAAGCAAATAGAGGCATGTCAAATGGGAATAATTATAGGAATAGACCTTATAATGACAGAACTGTAAATAATTCTGGAAATTTTCAGAATAGAAATGATAGGAGAGAAATTAACTTTATGAACGTAGAAATTTCTGGTGAAGGTAATGATAGAAATTGGACATCACCCTATAGAAGGAAACAGACGTAAAAATTATTCTAATGGATACTCTCATAATAATCAATAAGAAGGATACTTTGTTAGACAAGAATGTATAAATAATACAAGTCCTCAAAGTGAAAATGGATTCAGACATAATGATACTAGAATAAATTCTAATACAATTAATAATCATGAGTTTGTGTTAACTAATGATAGCAACAGGGTTGAAGCTGAGGTGAATAGAATAATACCTCAGAATTTAAATGCCAATTAGATACGTCAGGGACTCTGTTGCATATCTCAACTTGTCTAAAATTAGGGGTCAACAATAGGTTTGATCGTGTAGAAATTTTATCAAAATTTAAACCAACAGATATGGTTAGCATTAATAATGATAATGCTAATAAAAGAGGAATTATTAATAATATAAACTTTCCAAGGAGAATGAAGAATTAGATAGAACATGTATTAGAGAAATGAATATTATTGGTCGTCCACCTAAGCTAAAATTAAATATTTGCGGATTGGAGATTATTGGTATTGCAGACAGAGGATGTTCTAACACAATAATTGATCAGGAATTTTACAATACCCTAATTACTAGAGGAAATAAGATCTATACAGTAAGAATTTGTGGGGTATACTGCACCCCAGCTATTGGAAGAAGAAGTTATCTATTAGACTTCAATGTTTATTAGAAGTAAATATCTGTGCAATTTCATTTAAAGTAATTTGTTTAATATCACCTTACTTATCATGTGATATGTTAATTGGATGTAACATGTTAGATCAGTTCAGAGCTATCATTGACTTTGAGAATTATAATATGTCTCTACGTAACGAGACAAATAATAGAATTGTCATACCATTTGCCAGAGAATTTGAGGAGATTCAGAATATTAGTAGACAAAAAAATTTGGTAAAAGAGAAGCACATTTTCTTTGAAAACATAAATGTAGAAGAATGTGATAGAAATAATAAAGATGGAGATTTGACCCAAGAAACCATGAATGAAGATATTCATATGTATAATAATGAATTCCTTTGTGATAATTCCACAGTTGAATATTTATTAAATACTAATATTGATGAATATAAGTGTGTAGATGAAGAATGTGTCGATTGTATAGAAAACAAAGACATTCCTCTTCTCATTTGCATGGTAAATGATAATTTTTGCCAACTGATAAGAGATAAGGTAACAATACACATGGAATTTCTGAACAACAAAAAGGCAGATTATATGATGTTTTGATGAAAAATAGATACTCATTTTCTAAGAAGCCTGGATTGTGCAATTGTTTTGAATACTCATTCAAGGTCACAGAACATGAACCAATTAAGATCAGAAGTAGACCAATTCCGCTTAGCATTAGAAAACAAGCAGACAACTTGATTCTAAAATTTGTACCCCTAATAGAGGAAAAGTTGAGATATGTTGCGTGAATAAGTTGAGATAAATAGATTAAAAAAAAGTTGAAATATGTAGCGTTAGATCTAATAAAAAATATATATGTAGCGAGAGATCTAATGAAGAAAAAGTTGAGATATGTAAAGTAAAATACAAGTTAACATTTACTATTAAGGGAAAAAGTTAAAATATATTGATCAAAATAGAATATGTGAAATGAATGTAACAGAAATATGTTGAATTAGAATATTGTGAGTCAAAAGAAAGGAGGTGATAAGATTTTACTTAGAACTGTACCTTTAACAAGATACAATTATAATAATTTAATTATTGTATGAAAAAAAAAGTGTATGAATATCTCTGAAGCATTAGCTCAGGATAGGGATGTATGGAGAGCTTATGTCTGCATGGCCATGAACCTACGGGTTCGATAGTGCCAGTGAGTAAGTAAGTATGAAATCTCTGAATAAAAGAAAATTCATTGTTGCTCACATAATGTTAAGTATAAAAATGGTTGATTGTTGTAACAATATTTATGTATCTTATTTTGCTATTTTGTGTTCTATAGTTAAAGATGTATAACATTGTTGTCAATGTAATGTACTTCTCTTTCAGGAAAAATGAAAATATTTAAAGTGTTAATTTCATTGTATGTATATGTAAATGTATATCTATTTCAAGCAGATAAATTACTTTAAAAATTAATTAATTAAATTAATATTTCTTGGGGAATGATCATTTTTCTTTTGTTCTTCCTAGCGGAAACAAAACAAAATCCTCAGGGGCATTTAAAGCAGAATTTTAATATTATAATAAATATGAAAGTTAAAGTTAATAATCTTGTATTTTAAAATTCTTTTAATATTTAAATATACCTTAAATAAATAAAATCATCTAAATAATTCATTGTTGGTTATTGTTGAATAAAAATGTCTCAGTAACAATTATGGAAATTGTATTACATAAGTCTTTTAAAGAATACTTTTAAAAATTGTTTTAAATCATTGTTGTCAAAATTATAAATCTTTGTATTAATTAAATAAAAATAAAACTTAGTTTTATTTGATTTTCATATTTATTATATAATTCAGTGATAGCTGTTTCGGTATACTGTACCTTCCTCAGACATGTTAACAAATTATGAATTGTGTTCCAACTTGTTTTTGTTAACATGTCTGAGGAAGGTATAGTGTACCGAAACAGCTGTCACTGAATTATATAATAAATGTGAAAATCAAATAAAACTACGTTTTATTTTTATTTAATTAATAAATATGGATTTTCATCAAGTAAACACCAACTCAATTGATTATAAATCTTTTTGTTATAACTGTAATAAGAACACCTGCCTAACTTTATATTCTTAAATGAAAGTGAACTAAACTCTGATTGGATGTTAAAACAATTAACTTTCGTATTTAACAAATCAATCCATCCATAGTAATTCTGCGTGAAGGCTGGTCCTTCACTGCAATCATAGCATACAACTTTCCACAAAGATAGAAGCAAGAAGAGTTCTGAATGTAAAATGTAATATTTAATACAAGAATAATTGATTCCAGAAAAGAAAAGAATTTATTTTAATCGGTAGTGAAGAACAATACCACTTACATTTACTTAAACTGCTGGGAACCTACAAAGTGAATAAATTTATAATTATTTCTACAAGAAACATTTTTTTATGATTTTGAAGTGTTTTCCTATCCAATGTTCCAACTTCCGACCTTGAGAAGAGAATCCGGCTCTACTGAAAATTAAACCCAACTTGAACCAGTAATTCTTTTTGGGACACCAATCCTTCTTCAAAATGTTACTACAACATCGGGCATGAAGAGAATTACTGCATCAAAATGTCACCACAATGTGGGACAAAGCAATTTACTTCTTCACGGCTTGGTTCCTTTTTTTGCAGAATGCAGTCCATACATACAACCTCTATGTTTTATACACTAAAAATAATAATAAACAAGAACCAATATAATTTGAAAACTCATGTACAATGTATGTCCAAAAATAGAATCCCAAAAACCATGCTTTACTACTGCCCCATGGAAAGGGATCTTTGGGCTATCTGAGGAAGAAATGAAATGAAAATCCAGCTTTCAAATCGTAACAGGCCATTGGGCCTTATAGGCTACTTGTATGGAAGATGATGATATAATTGAATCAGTCACTTCGAAAGAGGATCATCTACAGCTGATCAAATTTTACAGGAGAGGAAATAATAAATGAAAAGCGCACAAGTTGTGCATAGAACTAACTAAGGTTAGATAGAGTCTTTCTACACTTCATTTTCACAATGTTGCTAACTGCATGTCTCAATTATTGACTTGGGTAGTTTTTTACGTGTTGTAATGTAGTAACGATTACAAGATAGTTCACATATACATGTTGAGTTAGGGTCATGGTAGGTCTTCACTTTACATACTTTGTGGTGGTATCCATGTGTTGCTAGGGAATTTACAAAGTGGCGTAGGTCTTGGTTGGTTTCCATCCATGTTCTATTTACCGCTGCTTCTGTAGAATAGAATTCGGGCCAGATTTCTGTTGTTTTCTGTCTTCTCATATCGATCACTTTTCCCCAGTTCTCCATAAATGGTAGGTTAAATTTGGTCCTGAGATCTTCTATTAGGAAGGTCTCTCTGGCAAGTTCGTAGACGAGTCGTGATCGGGTGTGTTTGGATAATCCTAGTGCTGACTTCAGGAATCGGGCTTTCACGGCCTCTATCGTTGACAGGTCTTTTATTCCTAGTTTTTCTCAGATTAATTCTATACCGTATGTTAAAATGGGTATGTTCTTGGCGTCAAAGAGTTTCATTGCAGTTTCTAGAGATAATTTGGATAAAAACTTTACGTCAAAGATTGCCTTTGTGACTGCTGCTGCTCTTGATTTGATGTGTATCCTGAATGATTTTATTGTCGTCTGGAGGGTCAAGCCCGCCAGGTACAGGAGAGGAAAAAAAAAAACTGGTTCAACTTGTTCAGGATAAAGCATTGAATCTGAAACTGCTACTGAATAAAGTCAGAAAGTGGTAAAGGAATAGTGTAGTTGATCCGTTCTCACACGGAAACGATGGAAGTAGGTATCTAAACATGGAATAATGAAAGAAGTGAATTTCAGAAAAATTGGAGATGATCCCTTTTCGAAATGACTGTTTCAATTAATCTTGACACTATAATAATTCTTGAGTGATCCAATGGAAACTTTCCCCCACAATTATTGTTATTATTAACTTTGCAGGAAACCTTTCACTGTTAAACCCTGCCTGTGAATGAAATGCCACTTAGTAATGCATTGATGTTTATTTTTTTTGCAGTGATTCAATTCTTATGGTGTTATTTACATTAAATAGAATCAATATTATAAATTTTAATATAATTAATGAAAACATACAGCTATCTGGGCACGCTTCTCCCTTTCCTTCTCCTCTTCTGCTGCCTTAGCCTCATCTCTGCGGACTCTGGCTATATTTTCTTTCGTTCTCACATGCCAGCTGTCAAATAATATAAACGAGCAATTATTATAATGTCTAAATTATTAAAATTTAAGATTGTAAACAAATAACATTAATCACATAACCTCACTCTTGCAATGCAAAATAACATATACTACCATTTAATGCATTAATATTATAATTTACATTCAATATTGCTTTGAAAAATAAAATAAAACTAATTATTTACCTTTTCTTCGGTAGAATATTCATAGCTTATTTCAGATATTAAAATTTAAACAGAACAATAATATGAATTAAATATTACACTCTTCATATTGGTATCACTGATAGTTGACAGTCATTTGTTTTGAAATCGTGTCATGTCTACCACGACCGTTAATTTTATTCTACCAGCTGGCGCATCATGTTGCAATCACAAACAACTTCCTTCAATGTTTCCCAGACTGTTCCTAGCAGTCTTTAGGAACATTTGTGATGAAAGTGAACTCGTCTTCATGATCTGTATGGTGGTGGAGTGGTGTCGTCAGCTGGAAAATTCCCAAAATTGAAGACGTCATTCTCGTTAATAAAACTTAGGACGGTGGATCCATTAAGTTAATATTTTGTGATATAATATGAATGAAGATAGGGACAAAGAAGACGATCCAATTATGGATTTTTGGATAACTAATTGGGAACAACAATGTGTCCAGCATCTTGAAAGTGAACCCGATTATGAAGGGCAGCTTCAAAGTGAACGAGACTTAGCAAGCCAAAAAGTGTGGTTTTCTTTTCAGAATACAGCTACGGCTATAGCACAATTATATAAAGGTGAAAAATATATTTATATGGTAATTTTGCTTATTTAAAATGAATCCTAAAATGTCTGCCCACTTCCATTTTGTATTGTAGCTATTGATCACTTAACTAACTGCTATCTTTTTTTACAAAAAAATTTCAGACCGACAACAGGGTGTGTCTTTATGGTTACCTTTCCAAACAGCCGCTGGTACCGTAACAGCATTATATAAAGGTAATTATTTATTTTAAAAATTTAATCTGATATGGCCATCAACTTGGTTGTTACAACTTCAATCCTCATTAGCATAATCACCTGAAGAAAATGAAGTTGCAATTATTGCCAGTATAAGCAATCAAAAGTAGAAATACATATATTTTATTTTATTCAGATTCTTTGGATGCTATTAGGCGAACTAGTGAATTGGGCATTCAGTGTGGTTACCAGCGGCGGAACAAGGAAATACTGAGTTGGGCCCGTAAAAAGCGTAGACACATTAGAAGGGAAGATCTTCTGGCTTATTTAGCTGGTAAACCTCCACCTCCACGACCCCACCACAATAGGTAAGATATATTGTACAATTTTAATACATTTATTTATATATGTATATATTGTATTATAGTGAATAACTGACCACTAATTTTGGTTTATATACATGTAAGATGCAATTCAAGAATCTTGAAAACTTCTCTTTGGGGATTCTATGCGAAACGATCACCTACTTAAATACAAACTAAAAAAGTTGAAATAAATACAGTAAAACCTCGTTAATCCAGACTTTCGGAAAAGTTTCCAATTAATTTTGGCCGCGTGGGAGATGACAAGCTTTTTATCTACCCACTTTGAGTACCTAATTGCAAGAAATATTAATAAAACACTATATTAAACATATTTACTTAAGAGATGCAATTATCACTTAGTTATTTTACTTGTAAATATGAAAATAAAATGGAACTATTTCCTATCATGACCACGGGTAAGGTGTATAAACCGTCGCACATTAATTCTTCTAAGTTCTATAGAATCGCAGTGTGCATGCGCGAGTTGCAGGAGTTGCTGTAATGGTTAATGTAGCTTCCGGTAGATGACTCTGAAGTCAGCATTACTAAGTTTGGGAATAAATTCCCAAACGCTAAAAAAAAATGGACGTAAACAAACTTCCCATTTCCTAACCTAACAAAACAGTTTACATGCATATTTATTTCCAAATGCAAACAAAAAATGGACGTAAAATAACTTCCCATTTCCTAACCTAACAAAACAATTTACATGCATATTAAACAAACTATAAACTAATTTTACGTACACTAACACTAAATATGATTTTGAATTATTTTCAAATGTTGGTAACTGTGATGTGAGAGTCTCCTAGCGGATATTACATGAAGTATTTCCGCGCCTGTAGAACTCGATGTACAATATTCACATAATTTAGAAATATTTAAAAATCGTAAGAAATGTTTATAAAATGGTTCCAAATGTTTAAAATAGTACCAAACGTTATTATAAATGGCTGAAAAGTGTTTAGTGCGTCAGTGGCATAAGAATATTACATGGAAAATTGTGTGCGACGGTTTGTACACCACAGCCATGACCACAAAGCTTACAAAAGTTGTGACTTCTTACCAGCGATACACTACCGTATATCAAAGTTTGGATATTCTACATTTCGGGTCGCATGCGCTAGTGCTCCAATTATCCCAGGTAGATAAATGCAACCTCCAGCAGTTGGCGGTATATGTATGAGAAATCAATATGACCAACATTGACACAAAATTCCCAGAACTTGTCTAAAAATGTATAATTAACACGAAATGAACTAGTGGAAATATGATTTTACGTGGTAACCGTCCGATATTTTGAATTTTTCATAGAATAACAGATATGAAGATGTAAATTTATTTTACGTATCAAATCACATTTAAAAAGCAAGGAACCTACAAGCTAACCAAACCTAAATCAATTACTGTAACACAAATCAATTACTCTAACGTAGGTGAAATCCAGGGAACATGGAATCACATTTAAAAAGCAAGGAACCTAAAAGCTAACCAAACCTAAATCAATTACTGTAACACAAATCAATTACTCTAACGTAGGTGAAATCCAGGGAACGTGGAAATGGTTGGCAACATCTGGAGTATTTTGGGTTGTTGATGGTGGCAACGCTGGAACAACATAGGAAGAGGAGGGAAAATAGCAGTAAGCAATGTAGCACGACCATGTTTTACGTAAATATATAAATATAAAAAAAAGATCGTTGCAACATTGGAAGATGTTTAAAAGTGTTGCAAAATGTTTTAAACGTGTTTAAAAGTGTTTAGTGCATCAGTGGAATAAGGTATTAAATTGAAAAATTTTTGCGACCTGAAGTGTACAACAGCCCAAAGTTTTAACTCGCAATACACCACAATGTGTAAACCAGAAATGAGCAAAACTAATGAATTAAACTCCATTGCACACTTGGTGCGCTTTCCAGTTATTATTAAATGAGCACAATGTGTACATTTAATCATGGGATTCATATCTGTGTACCATATCTATGGTTTCAACAAATTAGGTCCGGATTTATCTTTTACTTATTTAACTGCATAAAATAATAAAAAGGACGTTCCCTAGAATTCACCTAGGTTAGAGTAATTGATTTATGTTACAGTAATTGATTTAGGTTTGGTTAGCTTTTAGGTTCCTTGCATTTTAAATGTGATTTGATATGTAAAATAAATTACCTCTTCATATCAGTTATTCTATGAAAAATTCAACATGTCTGACAGTTACAACATAAAATCATATTTCCACTAGTTCATTTCATGATACGTTTACATATTTTGACGATGGTTATATTTCACAGATAAATGGCATCATTAACACTTTAAAATGCTTCAAATTACATCAAAAATGGCATAAGTAGCATAAGTAAAAAGCTTGTCTTGTACAACCCCACCTTAATTTTTCTAAGTTCTACAGAATTGCAACGAATATGCACAAATATTTATGAAATCATTGCCAGATGGAACCACATATCTGTGAAATCTGTATGACCAACCTTTGCAATAAATCCCCAAATGTTTTATAAGAAATGTAGGCCTATGTACACCAACTTCCCCTTCATCATCTAACAAAATAAATTACATGCATATTATTTAATGAATATAATCTGGTGTACACTAACTTGCCCCATCAAAACTTAACAAAATGAAATAAGTGAACATTCATTTTTCTAAGTTCTACAGAATTGCAACGAATATGCACAAATATTTATGAAATCATTGCCAGATGGAACCACATATCTGTGAAATCTGTATGACCAACCTTTGCAATAAATCCCCAAATGTTTTATAAGAAATGTAGGCCTATGTACACACCAACTTCCCCTTCATCATCTAACAAAATAAATTACATGCATATTATTTAATGAATATAATCTGGTGTACACTAACTTGCCCCATCAAAACTTAACAAAATGAAATAAGTGAACATTCATTTTTCTAAGTTCTACAGAATTGCAACGAATATGCACAAATATTTATGAAATCATTGCCAGATGGAACCACATATCTGTGAAATCTGTATGACCAACCTTTGCAATAAATCCCCAAATGTTTTTATAAGAAATGTAGGCCTATGTACACCAACTTCCCCTTCATCATCTAACAAAATAAATTACATGCATATTATTTAATGAATATAATCTGGTGTACACTAACTTGCCCCATCAAAACTTAACAAAATGAAATAAGTGAACATTCATTTTTCTAAGTTCTACAGAATTGCAACGAATATGCACAAATATTTATGAAATCATTGCCAGATGGAACCACATATCTGTGAAATCTGTATGACCAACCTTTGCAATAAATCCCCAAATGTTTTATAAGAAATGTAGGCCTATGTACACCAACTTCCCCTTCATCATCTAACAAAATAAATTACATGCATATTATTTAATGAATATAATCTGGTGTACACTAACTTGCCCCATCAAAACTTAACAAAATGAAATAAGTGAACATTCATTTTTCTAAGTTCTACAGAATTGCAACGAATATGCACAAATATTTATGAAATCATTGCCAGATGGAACCACATATCTGTGAAATCTGTATGACCAACCTTTGCAATAAATCCCCAAATGTTTTATAAGAAATGTAGGCCTATGTACACCAACTTCCCCTTCATCATCTAACAAAATAAATTACATGCATATTATTTAATGAATATAATCTGGTGTACACTAACTTGCCCCATCAAAACTTAACAAAATGAAATAAGTGAACATTCATTTTTCTAAGTTCTACAGAATTGCAACGAATATGCACAAATATTTATGAAATCATTGCCAGATGGAACCACATATCTGTGAAATCTGTATGACCAACCTTTGCAATAAATCCCCAAATGTTTTATAAGAAATGTAGGCCTATGTACACCAACTTCCCCTTCATAATCTAACAAAATAAATTACATACATATTATTTAATGAATATAATCTGATGTACACTAACTTGCCCCATCAAAACTTAACAAAATGAAATAAGTGAACATTCATTTTTTAAAATAACCTATATTTGTAATTAATTAGGAATGTTGGTCTTACCGATTTTACATACATGTCCTGCCATCTGCATGCACACTATGATTCTGTAGAATTTCAACAAATTAATTTCTCTAAGTTCTACAGAATCATAATGCACATATGTGAACGCTTAAGGAAGCTTCTACTAGATGGCAGACATATATATATATATGGGACATTCCATACGAAATCGGCAAAAAAATTGTGAAAATTGAACTCACATCTTTAAAAGTTTACATTTTTTTTTTACAGTGAAACTTTATGATATACTGAATATCTGAACCGAATTTCAAGTCTTCGCTCGGTGTAATTAAAGAGTAATAGATCTGTCAATTTATCGTATTGTTTTAAATAGTCTCTTTTATAAAATACATTTCTCGAAGTATGGCTATTCCCTCAACTTGAAAAGGTAGTCACATTATAGATGATTTTATGCTCTATCGCTTGAAAATTAGTATGTTAATATTTACGTTTTTCTCAAGGGCGTAAATGCAATTAATATGCAATTGACCTTCCTCACCAAAAATTTTATAAAATCAAAAATGCCACATTATTACCTGAACACCAGTTAATTTTTTGTAATTAGTATTAAAGTGGAGTCTTGAAAGGAAACTACCAAAAATAATTATTTTTCCTAAAATCTCCTATGTGTAGACTGCCCGCAATACCTTTCGCGTGAGTGGAGATCGCTCGCTCGTACAAACAATGACGGAGCTACTTGGTAATAGTCCTTTGCGCACTTACAAATATTTTTTTATTGTTATTATCATCATTACATTATTTTTATTATCATTATTACAATTATTACATCATCATCATCATCGTGGACTAGTGGTTACTCTGCACGCCTCCGATTCCGAGGTTCGCGGGTTCAAACTCGATAGGAATCAATGGCATTTTAAAGGCGTAACAATTCTGAATGTAGCTTTCTCCAGAAGGAAGGAAATCCGTGAGTCCCGTGTCGTAAATTTATGGTACGTAGGAGAACCTCGCGCTTGAAATAAATTGCTACATAATAAACGTCATTAAATATAACAATCTTTATTGTTATATTCAGTAGGTGGTTAATTTTGTGCTGATTTTGGCTAATGTATAGTTTAATTTAAATTACTAAGCACCTACGAATTCAAGCTGGTAGGCCTATTAAAAATATTTTCTAGAGAGTAGTTTTGTAATGTGTTGTTTTGTACTTGTACCCTACACCAATGTCTGATGTTGAATATTGTAAGTAATGTTAAGCTATCGATAATAATTTATAACAATTTTCATGCTGTTACAAGTAATATTTAAGAGGTATAAATATATTTTATTGGCTTGGTATCACTTACTGATCTTGCATCCCCTACTCATGACATATCTAAGATGATATTAAAATGCACGATAATATTAGCTTTTATTATAAGCTAAATTATTATAGTATTTAATTTAATGTCTAAACTTCCCATTATTCTCCTTTTATAACACAAAATGTATACCTCTACGATTATTCTCTCATTCCAGAAACATTTAAGAAATTGTAAAATTATATATTAACACATAATATTGTTAATAATTATTGAATACTAATATATGCATAATTAAAATTATATTTAACTTCTAACTCACCATTCAGTCTTTGTAGATCTGCAAACTTGTGAGTTAAAAACAATAAGATATTATTTTAAATTTGATTGTGACACTTAAAATCACGAGATGCACTAAACATACTGATGTAAATCAACTGTCTAGTATGTAATCTGAATTTGAGAATTGTTGATGTAAAACAGATGTTTAAGGAAGACTTGCTGACATTGCATTATTATCGTTTGGTAGGAAGTGGTATGAGTATTAAAACATTCGGTTTAATTTGGAAGTGATATCTTATAACAATACTATTTCGTCAAAGTTTTCAGGGTACAATACAATACACTGAATAAAAAGTTATTTTAAGACTGAAATTAGTAATTATAACATAATAAAAATTTATACCATTTTATTCAATTAATGATGAAAGAGTTTTTATTATATAATATTACATTTAAACTGTAATAAAAAAATTTGTAACAAAATAAATAATTTGTTTTAAAAAAAGGGCAGAAGATTACGAGTATTTGAGAATAAAGTTCTTAGGAAAATTTTTGGATCAAAAAGAGATGAACAGACAGGTGAATGGAGAAAACTACATAATAGTGAGCTACATGATCTGTATAGGAAGCCAGATATAATAAAAACAGTTAAGTCTCGTAGGCTGCGGTGGGCAGGAAATGTGGCACGTATGGAGGATGAAAGAGGTGCTTGGAAATTTCTGGTAGGAAACCCGGAGGGAAAACGCCCAGTTGGAAGACTTAGAATGAGGTGGGAGAATAACATTATACATGATTTGAGGGAAGTAGATTATACAGGGGATAATTGGAAAACATTAGCTCGTAATTGGATGTATGGAGAGCTTATGTCCGTGCTGCCATGAACCTACAGGTTCCACAGAGCCAGTGAGTGAGTTAGTTATAAATAATTTGTTTAATAATTCACAGTAAACGTAAGTAACAGAGCTCTTTACTTCTCACTTCAGCAATAAAATTTGATAAATAAATATCTACTGCGTAAGAATTAAAATATCGCCACTTTTATAAATTTACGGTACTGTTCCATTAAGCAGAACATATAATAATCTATTCGATTTAATGGCAGTTGAAAAAGTCACTGATGAAGCTCTTTCAATAAAGTACGCGCGCGACCTTGGTCGTGAAATGAATCTGCTGCGCCGTGGACCCGCGAGTTTTTTTACGAAAATAGAATAAAAAACATTTATATTGTCTGAACTATTCAACTCTCCAAAAAGGTAATTGCTGGAAATTAATCCTTATTACGTGAATAGTATCCTGTATTTTTTTCGTTTTCATTTTTTGATATGTACTGCAGTAAATCGCCATAAAACAGAAAATTGACACCGAAAATAAAAATATCCTAATTATAAAAACAACACCCTTAAACTACATGATATCACCTATATAAATATGTTTGAAACAAATCTTTGCTGTTTACTGTTTCAGAAATATTAGTTAGTAAACGTTTTAGTTTATCATATTTACGATAATTTTAGATCATCATAACTACGAATCTATAAATGATAAAAATTAAATTTCTGTATTAATATGTTTATAAATGTATTCACTATATTTAGGGATACATAAAATTAAAAAAATAAATTGCAAGATTTTTTGCTGTCCGATTTGATATGGATTGTCCCATATATGAAATTGGGATGAACAACCTTTGCAATGAATTTCCAAACATGTTTATAAGAAATGGATGTACACCAACTTCTCTCTTCCTAACCTAACAAAATAAATGACATGCATAACATTAATGAAGTGTAAACTAATCTGATGTACACTAACTTGTCCCATCAGAACCTAACAAAATGAAGTGAGTGAACATCAATTTGTTGAATTATATTTTCCAACTTCACAGATATCTCTGCCATCTAGTAGAAGTTCCTTTAAGCTTGTGCACTACAATTCTGTAGAACTTTGAAAAAATCATTTGAGATAAATGTGACAATTGCATAACGTAGATAAGTATTTAATAATTGTGAAAAAATGTTGGTATCTAATGTCAAGCACTTAGCAATGAAATTGTTTGCTCTCTTGCACTCCAATATTTAACAGGAAGGATGGTATCTTCTAAGAACCTTTGTGAAAAAAATGTTATAAGTATTTAAACCTTATAGTAAATATCAGTAAAACGAAATATATGGTCACACATAGAAATTCAGTATATAATAGAAATGGACAGCTAATGACAGATGAGGGAAATTTTGAGGAAGTGGCTGAATTCAAATACCTAGGAACAATAATCACAAATAGGAATGAGATGCACAAAGAAATTAAACATAGGCTCAATTCTGGAAATGCATGCTATTATGCATTGCAGAGACTTTTGATGTCCCAACTCCTTTCAAAAAACGTTAAGCTAAAACTATATAAAACTATTATTCTATCAGTTATATTATATGGGTGCGAAACATGGACTCTTACTTTAAGGGAGGAAAAGAGATTACGAGTATTTGAGAATAAAGTTCTTAGGAAAATTTTTGGACCAAAGAGAGATGAACAGACAGGTGAATGGAGAAGATTACATAACAATGAAATACATGGTCTTTATAGGAAGACAGATATAATAACAGTTAAGTTTCGTAGACTGCGATGGGCAGGACATGTTGCACGTATGGGGAATGAAAGATGTGCATGGAAACTTCTTCTAGGAAAGTCAGAAGGAAAACGCCCAGTTGGTAGACCAAGAATAAGGTGGGAGAACAACATTAACTATGATTTGAGGGAAGTACATTATACAGGGAACGATTGGAAAGCATTAGCTCAGGATAGGGATGTATGGAGAGCTTATGTCCGTGCTGCCATGAACCTACGGATTCGATAGTGCCAGTGAGTAAGTAAGTAAGTGATTTATTCCTATAAAAATTTGTTATAAGTGCCGTTGCAAAATATTTAAAATAATATCAAATATTAGTAATGACAGAAAAAGTACGTAGAGCAACAGTGTTACTACGAATGTAGTTTGGAAAATCATGGGTTGAAGTATTGTAAACTTGAGCCAGGTTAACAATTTATATAATACAAACACGACCATGTAGTTGTAGAAGTGTTCTACAGATCTGTTACCCATCCAAGTGTTTTGTGCAGGCGGAAAATATGTTAACTAACAAACTGTCTTTCTCTTTCTATTCCTTACTATGTTGCCACTTCCTGTCCTTTGTATTATGTTGTTTGATTGGCAGGTAGAGAGCTGACAAATACTATGTATTTTAATGATCCGTCGTTCTGCGCGGTCAGTGGCAGAATGACTAACTTGACAATGCTGTTAGTTTTGGGGTTACATCTAGGAATGAGCTGTCCCTTCTTTGCCCTTCTCATTACATGTTGCCACTTGTGATTTATTGTGAGGCTGGCAACAGAGGGACGACAAATACTGTGATTTTAAATGATCCGACCGCTAGAGCGTTCCATGTTTAAATGACTAATTTGACAACCATGTTAAGAACTTCCACACGTGTTTAGAGATTCTCCCCCACATTTGAAGTTGAAAAATTTCAATACGTGATCGGATGTACAGTTTTCTCCTACATCCCTTCTACCGATTCAGTAGATCGGCGACACTAGCGCTAAAACTCTTCCCCTCCATCCGTGAACAGTTAACTTGGATGTATAATATCATGGCTCTTTGATTATCTGATTGGGAAACAAGTGAGTGCTGACATCATAGCCAGTGATAACCACACTAATAACCAGCAATAAACCCACTGCCACAGCATCTCTGTCGATTATAACTCTTTTCAACAACAAAGCTCTGCCAGTAACAAAGATTTATATCCGAATTTAACTGCATAAAACATAAACAAATGTACATATTTAACTGCGTAAAAAAGTGTGTTCCATGAGATTCACCTAGGTTAGAGTAATTGAATTAGGTTAGGTTAGTTTTTAGGTTTTTTTACGTTTTAAATGTGTTTAAATACGTAAAAAATTTACCTCTTTGTCACAGTTATTCTATGGCATTTCAAAATGGCTAATTTATGCTCAGCCCGCAGAGCACTAGTTTTCCCAATAAAATTTCTATTTGTTGTGTACTTTAACTTTGCATAAAAGTTCTGCTAATTAAAAAAAAAGACCTTTGTAATTGTAAGTTTAAAAATGCTGAACTTGGGCCAATGCATTTATATTTAATTCTTTTTCCATAAAAGCATGACAGAGCAGTTTCAGGATCCTTGAATATATAAAAATTACTAATTAACACTACTACTATTTCTTCTACTTCATGAAATTAGGTGTTTTCAAATCAAGTGGGATTTAATGAATCTTCCCATCTAGTAAATGGGCGTCCAACACTTCTATGTCCTATTGGTTTGTACTTTAATAACAGTTGAGGGATTCTATCTGTAGGCATTCTTTTAACATGTTCATACCAGTTGTTTCTCATATTGTCAATTCTATTTCTTAAATTAAACATATTAAAGTATTTTCTAATATAATTTCTTTTTCTGTTACTGAATGTAAGAACTTCATTTCTGCAGTTTCTATTTTTCTTCTGTCTGATTGGTTGAGTCCAGTTCTGACATGTATATGTTAAGACAGGCACTGCCATAATTTTGTCTTCTTCTTCCTTTCATGTGATAGACCTAGCGGTCTGTTATGGTCTCAATCCAATGTTTGAAGGGTCTGCCCAATGATCTCTTGCCTGGTGGCTGGTAATTTAAGATTTGACGTGGTATTGTTGTTCTGCTCATTCTTCTTACATGAGATTTCCAGTTTCTGTATTTTTGCACATATTCCATGATTGATTCTGTTTGTAATTTTTTGAGAATCTCATAATTCCTTTTATGGTCTGTTCTTGAGTAACCTGCAATACGTCTCATAAATTTCATTTCTGCCGCAGTTAGTCTTTGTTCATCTGTACTGCAAATTTTCCAGGATTCACTGCTGTAACATAATATGGGTCTGGCCCATGTTTCATAAATTCTAGTTTGTGTGTGTTGCTGTACTGTGTTTGGCTTGAAAATATGATTTATAATTTCTGTTACTCTGTTAAATTTTATAATTTTTTCACCAAAATCTTTTTCCTCTTTGTATGTAACTTGGTATCAGAGATAGTTATATGTGTTGGTTTGTTCTAATATTTTATTATTATTATTATTATTATTATTATTATTATTATTATTATTATTATTATTATTAATTTTACTGCAAACTGGGTCTTATCCTAGGAAAGCCATGACTTTAGATTTTTCTGTTGAGATTTCCATGTTGTAGTTTATTGCAATTTGGTGAAAAGAGTGGACTGAACGTTGTAGGTCATCTTCTGAATTCGCTATAAACACAGTGTCATCTGCAAATAATAGGGTGTCTAAATTATATAATGTATTAAGTGGTATACTGCCAAGTGGTTGTAGTCTCCATTCTTTAATTCTTTTGTAAAATTTTAATTGTGTACTCCTCAAAGTTTTATTTTTCATTGTCCGTTTTATAGTGCCACACATTCTATAAAACTTATTTAATTTAATATTGATATCTTCCTTCTGGCAGTGTGATACATTGCATCCTAAATAATTGAAATTGTTCACTTTTTGTATTGTACTGAATGCTGATTTTACACCTCATATGGTCGTTCCCATTGAATGCCATTACCTTCAGAGATTGTCATATTGAATTTCTTTGTTACTTACTTACTCACTGGCACTATCGAACCCATAGGTTCATGGCCATGCAGACATAAGCTCTCCATACATCCCTATCCTGAGCTAATGCTTTTCAATCATTCTCTATATAATCTACTTCTCTCAAATCATAGTTAATGTTATTCTCCCACCTCATTCTCAGTCTACCAACGGGGCGTTTTCCCTCTGGTTTTCCTACAAGAAGCTTCCATGCACCTCTTTCATTTCCCATATGTGCCACATGTCCTGCCCATCGCAGCCTATGAGACATTACTGTTCTTATTATATTTGGCTTCCTATAAAGACTATGTACAATGTTATGTAGTCTTCTCCATTCACCTGTCTGTTCATCTCTCTTTGGTCCAAAAATTTTCCTAAGAACTTTATTCTCAAATACTCATAATCTCCTTTCCTCCCTTACAGTAAGAGTCCATGTTTCGCATCCATATAATATAACAGGTAGAATAATAGTTTTATATATTTTCTGTTTAACGTTTTTTTTTAAAGGAGTTGGGACATCAAAAGTCTCTGCAATGCAAAATAGCATGCATTTCCAGAATTGAGCCTATGATTAATTTCTTTGTGCATCTCATTCCTATTTGTGATTATTGTTCCTAGGTATTTGAATTCAGCCACTTCCTCAAAATTTCCCTCATTTGTCATTAGCTTTCCATCTCCATTATATAATGTATTTCTACGTGTGACCATATATTTAGTTTTATTGATATTTACTTCCAGTCCTAATTTCTTAGTGTTACTCAATAGTGTGTGCGTGTTGTCCTTTAGTACCTCCTCGCTATCGGCCAATAGTACTACATCATCAGCATAAACTAACAGCTTATTAATACCATTGAGTTGTAGGCCTTCTTCATACTCTAGAGATTTGATGGCGTGCTCTAGTACAAAATTTAATAGTAGAGGAGATAGTGCATCTCCTTGCTTCAACCCATTCCGGATTTCAAAAGTGTCCGAAAAATGTTTGCCTACATGCACCCTACTCTTTGTGCCATTTAGACACATTCGTATAAGTAACTTTTTAGGAATTCCAAACTCCAGCAGGATACTATATAACTTCTCCCCCTTAATTGAATCGTATTTTTGAAGTCTATGTATAATTGATGTACAGTACCATTATATTCCCATTTCTTTTCTAAAATCTGTCTTAAGCTAATTATCTGATCTGTTGTAGACCTGTTTCGTCTAAATCCACATTGATGATCTCCTAGAATATCATCAATATAGGGAGTAAGTCTGCTTACTAATATATTTGATAGAATTTTGTACTTTCTTTGTTATTTCATTCAATTTATACACTGCTTATATTGTTATTAAGACTCTCTTGAAAGTTGAAATATTTCATTAATGATGGGTATATAATTACAGCAGTTTATATAATGGTTATAGACATTAGCCAGACTGTAAGACATTGGCTTCTTTTAAAATAAATGTAAATATTTTTCTCTTGTTATTGATCTCTCTATAATTATATAGATTTTATTAATTTAAGGGGGCGATGGGTGAAATTTCTATTTTCTACATTTTTTGAGCTAGAGACTTGATTTTTTGTATGAACATTCAATGCATGATACATAATGATGTGTTTAAGTTTCATTCTTGTGGGACATTTATTTTAGGAGTTATTAAATACACTGCTCAAAAAAATTCGGGGATATTGTAGAATAACCTACTAAGACTATGTTTTTAGGAACAGTATTAGATACAATCACTTTCTATTACTCCAAAAGAATGTAAACAAGAGTTTGAAGTTGTTACGTAACCTCTGTACCACACCAGATGTCTAAGAGATCCTGATTAGGAATATGGCAAACAAACAAAGCAGCATTAACATGGGTGAAAATGTTTCTTTAGTATGGTGTATGGTCTCCTCGAACGGCCAGCACTGCCTCACACCTGTGTGACATTGATGCAATGAGGTTAGCAATGAGTTCTTGGGGGATACGTGGCCACTCTTCCATAAGATCAATGTGCAGCTCTGGAAAAGTTGTGGGAGGTGCTGGTCTGCCTGCAATGCGCCCCACACATGCTCTATCGGATTTAAGTCCGGGGAGGAATCTGGCCATTGCATATGCTCGATACCCACCACTTCCAGCATGTCGTCCACCAAGCCAGCTCTGTGGGGTCGTGCATTATCGTCCATAAAAAGAAAAGAATCACCTATGGCACCAGCATAAGGCACAACAAAAGGTCGGAGAATCTCATCTCTATACCTTACCGCAGTCAAAGTACCACCTTGGATGACGTAGAGGTCCGTACGTCCACCACTACTGATTCCTGCTCACACGATCAATCCACCGCCACCATATGGGGATCTTTCACGTACAAATGCTGGATTGTTTCGTGTCCCTTTTTCCCTCCAGATGAATACACGCCGACTATCACATTCCACGTTGAATCGCGACTCATCAGAAAAAAGAACTGATCCCATTCGGCATGCCTCCACCCACGATGTTCCTCCGCCCAGTTTCTGCGATCTCTACGGTGTTGTGGAGTTAACCTGGTACACACTATGGCCCTAGGGGAATAGAGACCACTTCCATGCAGACGATTACGGACAGTTTGAGTTGACACCCTGCATCCTGTTGCTGTTTGAAGTGTATTTCGCAGTTGAGTTGCATTCTGCTGTCTATTCCGACGGGCTGTTAACATGAGGTAACGGTCATCCCTTGCTGTTGTTGCCCATGGTCGACCTTGTAAGGCTCTTCTGTGAACAGTATCTGTTCTTTGAAAACGATTCCAAAGCCTGGAAATCACGCTTTGAGACACCCCAATGGCTTGTGCCACCTCTTGTTGTGTCTGTCCAGCTTCCATCCTTCCTATGGCCCTCCAAGCCATTGGTTCAGGTAAATCACGTTGTCGAGGCATTACTGTCCCTAAGGCAAGTCATTCACTAACTGAAAACTGGACTGGTTTTAAAAACAGCAACAAAACATTCACCCCCACACCACCCTTTCACATCAACAGTACAGACACTGCCCTCTGGTGTGGTACCAAGGTTACGTAACAACTTCAAACTCTTGTTTACATTATCTTGGAGTAATAGAAAGTGATTGCATCTAATACTATTCCAAAAAACGTAGTCTTAGTAGGTAATTCTACAATATCCCCTAATTTTTTTGAGCAGTGTATTATATTCCCCGAAATCATATGGCCATCGCATTCATCATCATTCATATTCATCTTAGGTTAAGCTTAGGATTATAGACTCTCCTGGTGCACCATTATCATCATCATCATCACCCATCATATCATCGGGGCAACATAACCCCGCCTTCCAGGCGCTCCAACCTCAGAAGTGGGTTACGAGTATGCCATGCCAGGAGAGAAACCAGGAATGTCGAAAGACAACCTGGCGCATTTGAAAAAAAAAATTATATTCAACAAATTTTCATATATTGTAATTAAATGGTCCACCGCTGTGGTCTCGAGGTAGCATGCTTGTCACGCAGCGGGCCCGGGTTCGATCCCCAGTTGTGGCAGTTTTTCTGGGTGAGGTTTTTATCGGGGTTTTTCCTCACCTGTAAGACAAATGTCAGGAAAACTTTAAGGCCCAAACGGTCCCCGAAATCATATGGCCATCATCATCATCATCATCATCCTTACCATTATCATCATCACCATCATCCTTCACCGGTGTGGAAAGCAACGGGAAGCTACCACACCTACACAATTCCCTAGTAAAGCTGCAAGCATAGCATTAAAATGCTGTGATTGCGATGAAGGACCTGCCTTCGGGCAGAATTACTATGGATGGATAATTAAATGGGTTCCACAATTTTTTAGTAAAATGTCCGATTTTTTTTTACAAGGCCCCTCAAATATTTAGAAAACATCATGCATTAGAATTCTTATAATGTGAATACAAAGGGAGAAAAAAATAATGTTGTACCTCATGCGTGGAATTACAAAAAAAATAATTGCATGCATTTAATTTTTTTATTTCTTAAAATACTACTTCAATCATAGAACCCATGCACTATTTTGTTACTCATTGTTTTTAAAACATGCAGTAAAAATTTGAACCTTCTAGGATAAAATTTGTGAATTCCATTCAATTTTAAATGTACAAAAATGCAGTGAAAATAAAAGTGTAGAAAAACAAGTTTAAAGATTTGCATGCATTTTAAATACAAAATGTAACATACAGGCCTAATCAGCACTGTAGGGCACTTAGCAGCGTCATAGGCCTCTGAAACATTGCCAACATATACATTGGAGAACAGGCTATTTTTTAGTACAAAAAACAAGAAATGCCAATTTTGATCTCAAATGATCAATTTTTCACTCATCGCCCCCCATAAGTTTGTAATGCTAAAGACCAACATGCACATTTTAAGAAATTGGGCTACAAGTAAACATCTAACTAATTCACTGGTTCTATCAAACCCATAAGTTCAGGGCTACATAAACATAAGCTCTCCATACATCCCTATCCTGAGCTAATGTTTACCAATCATTATCATAAGTAATGCCACGAGTGATTTCCAAATTATCGATAAATTCACGACTCACGAAGTGAGGAGTGAATTTATCTAGAGAATTTGGAAATCAAGAGTGGCATTTGTTAGGACTATTTAACGAATAAAATTAAGCTGTTTACTCACAAATCATTATTTAACTATAGTTATTTTAAAATATTTATATATTTAATGTAAACGGCGATGTTTGAAAACAAATGAGAAACGATAGGTACGCTTCTACTGCTTCATTTGTTTATCACTGCAACCAGATCATACTATTTATTGCCTAAGGAACGCAATATTGTAAGGAGGAGCTTTCTTTAATATGGTAATCATAACACTGATAAATATTTGGTGAAACACGATTCTGATTGGTTGTAAAACAGAAATCATTGAAACGTGATTGGTCATTGACTCCCATTTGGGGCATGAGTTAAATAGTCTTGTATAATCTACTTCCTTCAAATCATGGTTAATGTTATTCTCCCACCACATTCTTGGGCTGCCATCTGAGCATTTTCCCCTCTGTCTTTCCTACGAGAAACTTTCCTTCCCCATTTGTGCCACATATCCTGCTAATCGCATACTGCATGGATTAACCCTCTGCATGCCACTGGTAAAATCTCTTGTGTCAGAGATTTAAATCGGATCTGCCAATGTGATCAGCTTTGTAAGTATATTGTCTGGCAGTAAATGGACAAAAGCATCAGAGCCGAGCTAATCAGCTCACGGCACCTAAAGGGACTTTTCTTATCTATGGTTTCCTATAAAGATCATGTAGCTGACTGTTATGTAGTCTTCTCCATTTGCCTATCAATAAAATTAAAAATATGTTCATTCATAGAAATGCATTATGTAATGGAAATGGACAGTTAATAACAAATTAAGGAAATTTTGAAGAAGTGGCTAAATTCAAATACCTAGGAATAATAATTACAAATAGGAATGAGATGCACAAAGAAATTAAACGTAGGCTCAATTCTGGAAATGCATGTTATTATGCATTACAGGGACTTTTGTTGTCTCAATTTCTATAAAAATTGTTAAACTGAAAATATATAAAAAATATTATTCTCCTTACTTTATGGAAGAAGAAAAGATAATGAGTATATGAGAATAAAGTTCTTAAGTAAATTTTTGGACCAGAGAGAGATGAACAGCCAGGTAAATGGTGAAGACTGTATATGAATGAAATACATGATCTTAATGGGAAACCTGATGTACCAGAAACAGTTAAGTCTCATAGACTACAATGGGAAGGACATGTGGCACGAATGGGAAATGCAAGAGGGCTTGGTAACTCCTTTTAAGGAAACCAGGGGGAAAACACCAGTAGGTAGCCCAAGAATGAGGTGAAAGAATAAACTAACCATGATTTGAGAGAGTAAATTATACAGGGGATTATTGGGAAAAAATAGCTCAGGATAGGGGTGTATGGAGAGCTTATGTTTGCATGGCCATGAACCTATGGATTTGATAGTGCCAGTTAGTTTGTATAAATCTATTTATATTTACTTTTTTTGTGTGTTAGCCCTATGTAGTTTTTGTGTCTAAATTTTGTAAATGCAGTAAGTTTGAAACTATTAAAATATTTAGAAAAACCAATAGAATTAACAATATGTTGAAAATTGAGACTTGCAATGTTGCCAACCAAATTTATTATATTTTAAGATATTCTTTAGCAAATAAAAGTAAATGTTTGTATTGTTCATATAAGTCCTTGGGACTTTCCATTTGGCACCACTATTTGAAACATGATGGCAGAAGCCTTGTGAGATTATGGATATACAGTTTATGAGGAAGTTCATGGCATGGCCACTAATGGAAGTAACAGACAAATAGATATTATTGCATCGGGTCGCATGCAGATACATTAGTCTCTACTCAAATTACTTAGAATCACTGGTGAGCTGACTCACCGTGAACAAATGCAAAGATCGAATTAGCTACCCACAAACTGGTCATGCATGAAAGTCATCGTTTTCGTAATATTGGCAAGAAATTACCACTTCCGTTATTTTCGTCTGCTATATAGGAACGCATTTACGCTTGCATCCCGCAAATAATACCGTATACGACGACGTCTGCATCGCACAATATTACGCCGATTCTCCTGTTCTTCCAGTTGAATTCTTTGGTAGACTCTATCAAATTCCTCTTCTCTGCGTATACCGAAAACATGATCGAAGTCTTCAAGGTCCGACATCTTGGATAAAGCGGCAAGGTTTCAAACTACATCGGTTCCCTTCGGGATTCTCACGATAAGTTTCTATCTTAAGCTATGATCTTAAGTTACCTCGTTAGGTAGCTTACGAATTGTTATCACATGAATAGATTTCTGAGTAAGCAAAATCGTATTAGGATAAAACTTCCTCAGCCACGAACGCCTTTTACGGTCTAATGCGTTCAAAGATTCGACCCTTAGACCATCTTCTAAAGTTGGTATGGTAATAGATCCCACAATCCGTTTTGAGACTCATAGTGGCCAACCTGAGAAAGTTGACTCTGAAAAGAAAGTCATATATGAGCCAACAGTTGACTATTACAAAGATAAATACCAGTTAGATAGTATAACTGTCACAGGATTGATGATCGGGGCAAGAGGTACTATACCAGGATCCTTAGCTAAATTTTGGAATTTCTTAGATTTGGACAGAGTGTATCTTTCTAAAATTGCCATCGCTGCCATTAGAGGATCAATTCAATTTTAAGAAACCATCTTTACAAAATTTCTACTTCATAGAATATTCTTCAATTACAATTTGAAATTTTTTTAATGTATTTACAAAATGTATTTCATCAATTTCGAAAATTGTCTGTATCACTTTGTCCTTGTGGCAATCCTCTAACAAGGAAAGTTTTATATAATAAATGGACATTTCAATTATTGTTATGTATTTAAATAGACTATTCAACTCATGTTTCAATTAATTTTGTTGTACGACCAATGACAGTCGTGTTTCACCTCACTTTTTATCGATTTCTCTTATCAGCTCTTACTTTTGTGATAAAGAATGCTGCTCCTTTTTAATATTCTGAACAGCTCAGAGCATTATTTTTCTCCAACAAAATACATTGAATATATATAATGAACAGATTCCATGATTTTACTGAGTTGTTTATTTAAAGAAATGAATAGCCTATAATGTTGATTATAATATACTGTTTGACTTGTTTCATTATTTCTCCACTAGGGTTCATTCTTGCAATATTGTGATCCTATTTGGCAATAAATAACACTGGTCAACATAAATTTTGACTCATTAGTACCAATAGTTGTACTTAATGCAGTTTTTTATCGTATTTTCAAATATGTATTCGGAATTTCTCCATCACCCACAGTTTTTTTTTATTTCAATTTCAATTAATGGATTTAAATAATTATTTTTAAATAAACGTTTTTTCATCCATTCGTCCATTGTATTGTAAAATAAAACCAAATGAGCTAACTCAGGAGATTTCAGCTAAGGAAAAGAGATATCAGGCAAATGGAATCCTAATATGCTGGCCGATTATTGTTGGACCATCAAGAGGAATGCTCCACAGGCAAAATATAGCAGAAAATCGTCATTTCTTACTTTCTAGGTGAGTTCGAATGTTCGAATATTGTGTAGTTACGAATGTAGAAAATATTAAAGTGTTCGAAATTATAAATTCCTGTCTCTCGGAAACCTTGAATGATGGAGAAAACCCGATATCATATTTGGATTCAGGAGAAAAAAATACTATCAGAATCACATATTTTTCTTTTTGAGACAAAAAAAAAAGTTTTTCTTTTTGTTGTTCAGTGTAATATGATCAAATTGCAGTGAATATATATAACTTCACATTTCTGATTTGCTTTCAAACATTGCCGTTTACATTAAATATATAAATGATTAAAATACTGGTAACTATATTTAAATAATGACTTATAGCTTATAAGCTTAATTTTATTCTTTAAATAGTCCTAACAAATGCCACTCTTGATTTCAAAATCCTCTAGATAAATTGGAAATCATTTGTGGCATTATTTATGATAACATATGAAATCACTGGATTTCAAATCATGATTGGTGTTTTTCCATGGACTTGTGTTGGTAACATTGATACTGTGACAGCTATCCAATTTACATTAGAAAATTGTCAGAACACATGGAAGATTTTTAATTGGTTATTACAGCAGATAAAATAATTTAGACAATAGTGTGGAAACATTATCTGTGTGTGTTAAGATACAAAGTTCTAAATAAGAAGGTTGACGTAACCTATTTTCAACTTTTATAGGAAGAAATAACTATAATGTTTAATTTAATTTTTTTGCGAATGCCCCAAGTTGTCTTTCGACATTCCTGGTGTTCTCTCCTATCATGGCATACTTGTAACCCACTTCTGAGGTTGGGGCACCTGGAAGGCAGGGTTACATTGCCCTGATGATATGATGGGTGATGATGATGTTGATGATAGTGGTGCGCCAGGAGAGTCCCTAATCCTAAGCTTAATCTAAGATAAATATGAATGATGGTGATTGTGATGGCCATATGATTTCGAAGACCGTTTGGGCCTTAAAGTTTTCCTGACATTTGTCTTACAGGTGAGGAAAACCCCAATAAAAACCTCACCCGGAAAAACTGTCCTGACTGGGGATTGAACCCGGGTCCTCTGTATGACAAGGCAGCATGCTACCTCGAGACCACAGCGGTGGACATTTAATAATAGCTTTAGTTTACCTGGCAGACTTAAGGCCTTGTCTGCAACTCAACCAGGTTTTAAATAATACAAAAAAATAGTCTTACATCTAAATTACAATAAACATAAACCATTACATGTTATATATACAATACATTTATTATTTATAATATATTTTAATTTACTCTAAATTTAACAAATTAAATATAATATGTACAAGATATAAAAAAAAATTATTGACAGTATAAATTTAAATAAATAGAGGAAAATTAATTATTAGGCAACAGGTAACTGTATAAGCGTGACTTAAAAGTGCCAAGTTTGTGGCAATCCCTGATATCTTGATGGAAATTCCACAAGCGGGCAGAGACTACTGTAAAGGAAGTAGAAAGAGGAAGTGCTATGAAGAGGGATTGTTTGCAGACTGTTATCTTGTGACCTAGAGTCTATATAGTGGTAAGAAGATAACTTCTCAAATCTGGATGCCAGGTAACTAGGAGTGTAGGAATTCAGAAGCTTGAAAAGAAGCGAAAGAGAGTGCAATTTACATCTGTCAGTAAGACGGAGCAAAGAGAGGTTATTGAAGTGTTCGGAAATATGATCATAATGACGGATATTGAAAATGAATCAAATGCAGGAATTATGAACACGCTGCTGTCTCTGCGACAAGTCATAGTTTAGATCATTATATATAATGTCACAATAATCAAAGTGTGGCAACATTAGATTCTGTACAAGGATTTGACATAAAATTACATGGTAAACTGCTGTTCCACTATACTGATTAATTTCTTCTTGTAGATACTGTGGTTCCGAAATCCTTTTGGCTCGTTCCACCAGGGTTTTAATTATTCTGCGTTTTTGTCTGGGATGATGGTTGGACCACATCCAATTCACCCTGGAAAGAGAAGAGAACAACAGTCTACCATTTTTGGATGTTTTAGTAATTCGAAACCAAGACATGACACTTGGACACAAGGTATACAGGAAAAAGACTCACACAGACAGATACCTACATAAGCGGTCCAACCATCATCCCAGACAAAAACGCGGAATAATTAAAACCCTGGTGGAACGAGCCAAAAGGATTTCGGAACCACAGTATCTACAAGAAGAAATTAATCATCTCCAAGCAGCGTTTCAATCCAATGGATACAGCAAAACAGATTTTCGCCGAGCCATAAATCCCAATAAATACAAATCCGAAAACGGGAACAAGGAGGAGGCAAAGGGTAAGGTGTACCTACCATATATCAAGACAATAACGGAGAGAATTGGTCGAATATTAAATAAATATAACATATCTACAACCTACAAGCCAACACAAAAAATCAGCAATATACTGCGCCCAGCAAAGATACAAGAGATCCGTTAAGTACTGCCGGTATATATCGCATCCCTTGCAGTTGTGGACAGGTTTATATCGGCACAACAAAAAGAATGGTTACCACAAGATTGCAAGAACACAAGAGGCATTGCAGACTAAAACAAAAGGAAAAATCAGCCGTAGCGGAACACTGGATGAACAACCAAGAACATATAATAAGATTCGAAGAAACACAGGTATTGTCCCAAACATCACATTATTACACCAGACTGTACAGAGAAGCCATTGAAATATATAAACACAAAAATTCCTTTAACAAAAAAGAAGAAACCATGAAGATAAACAAAATCTGGATCCCGGCACTGCACAATACGACAACGAAGCCTATGACTTCTGCTAGCGACAGCCTGGACAAAACAGCACGCAACACGGACCGTGCAGAAAACCGCCTCTCCACCAGGGGCGTGCCTATAAATAGGGAGGGAGTTTCCAACGACCAGCCAGTCTGCAGCCGACTGTTGAGGAGTTCACAGAGAGCATGCAGTATCTCCTGATGATGTCTACTGCAGCAGTAGACGAAACGTCGAGTAGAAGAACGACTGGACCACGGCCTATATGCCCGAAAGACGAACCTAATAGGGATCAAGACGCCGGCCGTGAAAGCCTACAGTTATACAGTCCTTCGATTGTTATGAAAATTTGTACATACACGTTTTCAAGTATGGAGAGTGTATAGTCACTATCTGTTATTCTCTAAAATCATTAGGTGTATGAGTTCACCTGAAACAAAAATTTTTAAATCTCTCTAGTGGTCGCAGTTTTTGATATTTCACAATGAAACTCTATATAAGCTATTAAAATAAATTGAGATAGATATTTTGCAGAAATCAGCAAAATCTGATCATTAGAAGTGGGGGTTTACCTGAAATCCAAAATTAAAAATTGACTCTAATAAGTGCCATGTTTGGTTCATAATATATGATACAATTTAATTAACCAGTCATTTTCTTTTCGTTTATTCAACTAAAAATAAAAATACATAATTTATTTATTTAGGCATAGCTGCACACACTGAGTATTTGTTAATAATAGAGGGCTATCCAGAAAAAAAGGAACAGATTCAAACATTTATTTTTTTCAAACTACAAAAAATATAAACACAATTCCAACGTTCCTGGAAAGAGAGAAGTTCAGATTTCACAGTTTTATGCATTCAATATGAGCACCATGCATTGCACGACAAATATCAAAATGGTAGCTAATTTCTTGCCACACACAAATCAGCTGGTCTCTAGTTATCAAATTCACAGCTTCAACAATTTGTTGTCGTACATTTTAAAGAGAGTCAGCCATAGGGGAAATAAAAACATGGTCTTTTACATAACCCCACAGATAAAAATCACACAGGGTTAGGTCTGGTGACCTGGGAGGCCACTGCCAATGAAGTTAGTCTTCTGCTCCTCCTCTTCCAATCAAACATCACCAATGCAACTATATCAACTTCAAGCAACAGCGTCAATGCTGCCATGATTGGAACTTCAAACTTTTCTCTTTCCAGGAACATTGGAATTGTGTTTCTATTTTTTTGTAGTTTAGAAGAAATAAATGTTTGAAGTCCGTTCCTTCTTTTTGAATAGCCCTATCTTTTGAATGGAAGTCATCTGATGTCGTTTTTAATAGCTCTATCTATGTACCTTTGGATGTAAGAGATTTGTTTTTAGAATTTAGATTTATTTAGAATTTAAATGTATTTAGTCTGGTGGAGTTAAGGCCATGTGGACATCTCTTCCACCCACCAGGACAAACACATGTTATATTCAAATACAAAAAATTACAATAATAGTCATACTAAACAATTAATTATTTGGTCAAACTTAACAACAATGAAAATAATGTCTAATAATACAATAAAATTAAATACAATTAAAATTAAACTAATGGAAGAATGTATACACAAAGGAATAACAGCTAGAATCTACTATACATAAAAAGAAAAGAAAAAAATACAAATAAACTAATAAACTCTAATGAATTAATATATCGCTTATTTATAAGGCATTAGGTAATTATATTGACAAATCTTAATACTATTTTTATTAAATAATGAAAAAAGAAAAACAAATTGTTAATATTTAAAAAAGTAATATTAGTGAGATGTTTCTATTAATAATTTTATTTTCAATTTGTTTCTTAAAGTTGATAAGTTTGACAGTCTCATAAGTGGAAGTAAATGTTAGTGTTTTGTACCGTGTCTTGAATGGTATAATGGACTGCACACTGATATACAGAGTTGGACGTCCCAGGTTCGATTCCCAGTTCAGACGACAATTTTTCTTATTAAAAAATAAATTTGCCTAGAACTGGAATATGTTAAACTAAATATTACATCAAAATGTAAAAGTTTCTCCTCAGCGGTCCCCATCTAGGGGATATGTGGATGGCGACCACAAGGTGCCCAAGCTGAGCAAAACATTGCTTCCACTTTTTTTTTAACTTTTACAGGAATTAATCACTATGAGGTTTAATTTATGGTAAAATCAAATATTTCCTACCTCTCCTTATACAAATCTTCTAAATAGATTGCGATTTCGAGACCATATCGGTCTCATCTTCAGTACTATTTTGGCGACTGATGTTATGTCGATCGGAAGAAACTCTTCTTCTTCCCTCTGTTGGTGGACTCGTGTCATCATCAGTCCACCAACACTGGGAAGAAGAAGAGTTTCTTTTGATCGACATAACATCAGTCGCCAAAATAGTACTGAAGATGAGACCGTTATGGTCTCAAAATTGCGAACTACTTAGAAGATTTGTATAAGGAGAGGTAAGAAACATTTGAGTTTACCATTGCTTCCACTTACTTGTGTTTTGCTCCTTTTATCTTTAGCTGATCTGTTCTAGTACCAAGGTCCCTCTTTTTACTTTCCTATCCAGTCTCCCTTGCCTGACCTCTTGTTTTCTTCGACCCTGATGATATTAGAGTATTCGAGGTTGAAGGGTTCATTTCTGCCTCTACTATATCTCTTTCTTTTAACCTTGGGACACTCACCTTGAATGCCTACATAAGCTGCATGTTTAAATGCAGCCCCATTGCAACTTATAGCATAAGTATGCAATGAATTCGTGTCATCAGCTACGGCTGGATACACGCAATGAAGAAGAAGAAAATATAAAAGTTTTCTGTGTTATAGCACTGGTACCTGACTTGTGCATTTATTAGAAATGGTCACAGATTACAAATGATTTTGTCTTGTGCTTCTAAACTAATGTGAGTTGAGTAGCTCCATGTGGCAAAATCAATAAATCCTGTATTTCTCTCAATGTTAGGTTAAATTAAATTATTTTTAAAAATATTCATTTTTGTTATTTTAGGAATTCACCTCGACCTAGAATGATGCTAGCAGAGCTTCATGGTTCACCAAATTCCCATCAAATGGAAGCACATCATCACGAATTACATCATCACCACCACTCTAGTGCTGCAACTGCCGGTAGCAACGCTGACGATAATCTTCATACTTTTAGGGAAGCACTTGCTCTTTCAAGTGAGTTATTTTTTATTCTCGTATCCAGTCTCTGTAATTCCATCCATTTAACATTTCCGAATAATTGTAATTTTTTTTTTCAATATGTTCCTGTAATCATCTAATACCAAGCCATTATATTTACCTGTGTGTTCATGTCTCTTTGGTCCAAAAATTTTCCTAAGTGCTTTATTCTCAAATACTCGTAATCTTCTTTCCTCCCTTAAAGTAAATGCCCATCTTTCACATCCATATAATTAAAGATCCGTGAAATTCCCGAGTCGCAATAATGCAAAGTGCTCTAATTTTGTCATTTTTTTGTACCATTTCTTAACTACTTTCCATAACCTCAAAAAAAAGCATTTATGAATTGTGAAATCCTATGATTAACATGAAATAACACTGAAATTAGAAATTTTCAACGAATTCTGGATATTTTTTGTTCTTACTTATTTTAGGAATTCTCACTATGAGGTATATTCTACCTTAATATTTAATTTTAGGAAGTTATATTTTGAGGTTATTTTAATTATATTATTTTTGGTCTGGACATCTTACCTCAATATTAATGTTGATTTGTTCTTGGACATGTTTCAAAACAATTCTCTGTTTTATCTTCAGCTTTCCCAGACTGGTTTTATTTATGTTGCATTATGTTGCACCACCTGGATGTCGATGTCAGCTCCATCCTGTGGTTGGCCAAAGAACCTCCAAACAAGGTCACCCTCCATCGGAATATCAAAATTCATAACTCTGTTTCTGTTCTTCTGAATATAAATTTTTTCCCAAATAGTCAGCTCGTTTGTATTTTCTAACTGTTTTAATAATTTAGTGTCTGAATTTATATTATGTTTTTCAGACCAAACATGAGCAGCAACTGCAGATTTTTCAATTTCTCCATTTTTAATATTTCTTATGTGTTCTTTGGTTCTAATTTTTAGGTTTCTTTTTGTTTTCCCTATATATATCTTTTCACAACCCATGCATTCAATTTGATATATTCCTGACTTTTTATTTTTATCAGTTTTTTCATTTTTGTTGGTTTTTATTAGTTTATTTAAACTGTAGTTATTTTTTGGTGCTAATTTAATATTAAACTTCTCAAATATATTTTGAAATTTATTATGTACCCAGGGGTGATATGTGAATTTCCTATATTTTTTCATAGGTGGTTCTTCTTTTTCAAGATTACTTCTGTTTATCATTTTTTGTTTTTTATACTTTTCTATCCTTTTTTGTACCATTTTTTCATCAAACCCATTTTCTCTTGCTACTTTGATTATGTGTTTTTTCTCATGTTTAAAATCTTCTTCGTTTAAGGGTAAGTTTACCAATCTATGAGTTAAACTATTAAATGCTGCTAATTTATGTCCAATTGGATTGAACCCTGTTGATTTTATAAAATTTTCCGTATGAGTTTCTTTCCTATGAATCCTGAATTCAATTTTTCTTTTTTCTTCGTTTCTGACCAATTTAAGATCCAAAAAAGGTATTTGTTTATTGTCTTCTATTTCTTTGGTGAATTTAATGTTTGTACTCTGTAAATTTAATAGTTTTAGGGAATCTTCTACATGTTTTTCTTTAACAATACAAATTATATCATCAACATATCTACTCCAAAATTTAAACATTGTGGGATGTGCTTTAGTGATTTTACATTCAAAATCGCTCATAAATAAATTTGCCAGAAAAGGTGATAATGGGTTTCCCATTGAGAGCCCTGATTTTTGTCTATAGAAACTCCCATTGAATGTAAAAAACATTTGATCAATGCATAACGCAGTTAATTTCAAATAATCTTCTTTGATCTCTCTGTCTATGTTGTTTTTTCTTAACCAATTGTTCAATATCTCCAAAGTTTTTTGTTTCGGTACATTTGTGAATAGTGAAACTACATCAAACGAAACCAACCTATCTGTGGGTTCAATTTCCACTTTTTCTAATTTCTTAACTAATTCCAATGAATTTTCAATCTGCAGACTTTCAAAATTATTAATTCTTTTAAATTGATTATTCAGCCATTTCGAAATTTTGTAGGTTGGTGATCCAATATTGTTAATTATTGGCCTCATTTTGTTTCCCGGTTTGTGAATTTTTGGAAGTCCATGTATATTAGGGTTTCTTGGGTTGCTTACTTTTAATTGAAATTTTTCTTTCTTGGATAGAATTTTAACATTTTTAAAACAGTTTTCCACTTTTTTTATGGTTTTTGGTAGGGGGTCATTCTTAATTTTTTCATACTCTTTTTCTTTCAAAAGTTCTTCCATTCTATTTTGATAATCTTCTTTGTCCAGAATTATAATTTGGTTACCCTTATCTGATTTTGTATATACAACATTTTTGTTATTTATTTCTTTGAGTGTTTTTAAATTCTCCTTACAAACTGGGTTTTTATTTGTATTCTTTATTTTATTCAAAATTTCTTCACATTTTTTTCTGATGATTATTTTTTCTTCTGTAACTAACCCTTCTATTGAATTTTCAATGTCCACTATGTATTCTTCTATTC
Organism: Diploptera punctata; assembly: GCA_030220185.1. Taxonomy (NCBI): domain Eukaryota; kingdom Metazoa; phylum Arthropoda; class Insecta; order Blattodea; family Blaberidae; genus Diploptera; species Diploptera punctata. The sequence goes on from JASPKZ010007819.1 coordinate 701,153, forward strand.
TATTGGAATAATCTATTGCTGTTTTTAGACCGTTTTCTAACAATTTTGTCTCTTTTAGGTTAAAGGTTGCCTTTGAAAAATTTTTAACATAATTTCTGGTGGATTCTGATTTTTCTTCATTTCTGGTTTTATTCTGATGTTTGATTTTATTTGATGTATTCTTCTTTCCCTTTGATTTAGTTAACAAATTATTTATCTTTGTCTTTTGTTTCTCAATTTTCTTTTTCATGGTTATGTTCAACAAAGTGAAAAATTTATTTTCTAGGTTTTCCCACATGATGTTTCCTAATATTTTAGACAATTTGATATGTAACAAATAAATTTCAATATCCAGATTACTGATCATTTCAAAGTGTTTATTCTTTTCTAGTTTTAGTAATTTGTTCTCCAAAATTTTTTGTTGTTTGCTGTTATTGTTATGCTTAACGGTTTTTCTAATGAACATGGGAACCAATTCTAATTTTAGACATTGGTTGATGAATTTAATGTCTGCTAATCTTTTAAATTTCTTCTCTCTTAATTTTATAAACTTTTTGACTTCATATTTTGTTTCGAAAAAATTGTTATTGAAGTTGAGTATGGAGGACGCCATCTTGTTTTTCGTAATTTATAACACAAACACAATTCCTGGTTTTGTTTCTTCCTTATAACTTAAGAAGTTGTAATTAATATTTAATTTTAGGAAGTTATATTTTGAGGTTATTTTAATTATATTATTTTTGGTCTGGACATCTTACCTCAATATTAATGTTGATTTGTTCTTGGACATGTTTCAAAACAATTCTCTGTTTTATCTTCAGCTTTCCCAGACTGGTTTTATTTATGTTGCATTATGTTGCACCACCTGGATGTCGATGTCAGCTCCATCCTGTGGTTGGCCAAAGAACCTCCAAACAAGGTCACCCTCCATCGGAATATCAAAATTCATAACTCTGTTTCTGTTCTTCTGAATATAAATTTTTTCCCAAATAGTCAGCTCGTTTGTATTTTCTAACTGTTTTAATAATTTAGTGTCTGAATTTATATTATGTTTTTCAGACCAAACATGAGCAGCAACTGCAGATTTTTCAATTTCTCCATTTTTAATATTTCTTATGTGTTCTTTGGTTCTAATTTTTAGGTTTCTTTTTGTTTTCCCTATATATATCTTTTCACAACCCATGCATTCAATTTGATATATTCCTGACTTTTTATTTTTATCAGTTTTTTCATTTTTGTTGGTTTTTATTAGTTTATTTAAACTGTAGTTATTTTTTGGTGCTAATTTAATATTAAACTTCTCAAATATATTTTGAAATTTATTATGTACCCAGGGGTGATATGTGAATTTCCTATATTTTTTCATAGGTGGTTCTTCTTTTTCAAGATTACTTCTGTTTATCATTTTTTGTTTTTTATACTTTTCTATCCTTTTTTGTACCATTTTTTCATCAAACCCATTTTCTCTTGCTACTTTGATTATGTGTTTTTTCTCATGTTTAAAATCTTCTTCGTTTAAGGGTAAGTTTACCAATCTATGAGTTAAACTATTAAATGCTGCTAATTTATGTCCAATTGGATTGAACCCTGTTGATTTTATAAAATTTTCCGTATGAGTTTCTTTCCTATGAATCCTGAATTCAATTTTTCTTTTTTCTTCGTTTCTGACCAATTTAAGATCCAAAAAAGGTATTTGTTTATTGTCTTCTATTTCTTTGGTGAATTTAATGTTTGTACTCTGTAAATTTAATAGTTTTAGGGAATCTTCTACATGTTTTTCTTTAACAATACAAATTATATCATCAACATATCTACTCCAAAATTTAAACATTGTGGGATGTGCTTTAGTGATTTTACATTCAAAATCGCTCATAAATAAATTTGCCAGAAAAGGTGATAATGGGTTTCCCATTGAGAGCCCTGATTTTTGTCTATAGAAACTCCCATTGAATGTAAAAAACATTTGATCAATGCATAACGCAGTTAATTTCAAATAATCTTCTTTGATCTCTCTGTCTATGTTGTTTTTTCTTAACCAATTGTTCAATATCTCCAAAGTTTTTTGTTTCGGTACATTTGTGAATAGTGAAACTACATCAAACGAAACCAACCTATCTGTGGGTTCAATTTCCACTTTTTCTAATTTCTTAACTAATTCCAATGAATTTTCAATCTGCAGACTTTCAAAATTATTAATTCTTTTAAATTGATTATTCAGCCATTTCGAAATTTTGTAGGTTGGTGATCCAATATTGTTAATTATTGGCCTCATTTTGTTTCCCGGTTTGTGAATTTTTGGAAGTCCATGTATATTAGGGTTTCTTGGGTTGCTTACTTTTAATTGAAATTTTTCTTTCTTGGATAGAATTTTAACATTTTTAAAACAGTTTTCCACTTTTTTTATGGTTTTTGGTAGGGGGTCATTCTTAATTTTTTCATACTCTTTTTCTTTCAAAAGTTCTTCCATTCTATTTTGATAATCTTCTTTGTCCAGAATTATAATTTGGTTACCCTTATCTGATTTTGTATATACAACATTTTTGTTATTTATTTCTTTGAGTGTTTTTAAATTCTCCTTACAAACTGGGTTTTTATTTGTATTCTTTATTTTATTCAAAATTTCTTCACATTTTTTTCTGATGATTATTTTTTCTCCTGTAACTAACCCTTCTATTGAATTTTCAATGTCCACTATGTATTCTTCTATTCTATTGGAATAATCTATTGCTGTTTTTAGACCGTTTTCTAACAATTTTGTCTCTTTTAGGTTAAAGGTTGCCTTTGAAAAATTTTTAACATAATTTCTGGTGGATTCTGATTTTTCTTCATTTCTGGTTTTATTCTGATGTTTGATTTTATTTGATGTATTCTTCTTTCCCTTTGATTTAGTTAACAAATTATTTATTTCTCAATTTTCTTTTTCATGGTTATGTTCAACAAAGTGAAAAATTTATTTTCTAGGTTTTCCCACATGATGTTTCCTAATATTTTAGACAATTTGATATGTAACAAATAAATTTCAATATCCAGATTACTGATCATTTCAAAGTGTTTATTCTTTTCTAGTTTTAGTAATTTGTTCTCCAAAATTTTTTGTTGTTTGCTGTTATTGTTATGCTTAACGGTTTTTCTAATGAACATGGGAACCAATTCTAATTTTAGACATTGGTTGATGAATTTAATGTCTGCTAATCTTTTAAATTTCTTCTCTCTTAATTTTATAAACTTTTTGACTTCATATTTTGTTTCTGGACAAAGAAGATTATCAAAATAGAATGGAAGAACTTTTGAAAGAAAAAGAGTATGAAAAAATTAAGAATGACCCCCTACCAAAAACCATAAAAAAAGTGGAAAACTGTTTTAAAAATGTTAAAATTCTATCCAAGAAAGAAAAATTTCAATTAAAAGTAAGCAACCCAAGAAACCCTAATATACATGGACTTCCAAAAATTCACAAACCGGGAAACAAAATGAGGCCAATAATTAACAATATTGGATCACCAACCTACAAAATTTCGAAATGGCTGAATAATCAATTTAAAAGAATTAATAATTTTGAAAGTCTGCAGATTGAAAATTCATTGGAATTAGTTAAGAAATTAGAAAAAGTGGAAATTGAACCCACAGATAGGTTGGTTTCGTTTGATGTAGTTTCACTATTCACAAATGTACCGAAACAAAAAACTTTGGAGATATTGAACAATTGGTTTAAGAAAAAACAACATAGACAGAGAGATCAAAGAAGATTATTTGAAATTAACTGCGTTATGCATTGATCAAATGTTTTTTACATTCAATGGGAGTTTCTATAGACAAAAATCAGGGCTCTCAATGGGAAACCCATTATCACCTTTTCTGGCAAATTTATTTATGAGCGATTTTGAATGTAAAATCACTAAAGCACATCCCACAATGTTTAAATTTTGGAGTAGATATGTTGATGATATAATTTGTATTGTTAAAGAAAAACATGTAGAAGATTCCCTAAAACTATTAAATTTACAGAGTACAAACATTAAATTCACCAAAGAAATAGAAGACAATAAACAAATACCTTTTTTGGATCTTAAATTGGTCAGAAACGAAGAAAAAAGAAAAATTGAATTCAGGATTCATAGGAAAGAAAACTCATACGGAAAATTTTATAAAATCAACAGGGTTCAATCCAATTGGACATAAATTAGCAGCATTTAATAGTTTAACTCATAGATTGGTAAACTTACCCTTAAACGAAGAAGATTTTAAACATGAGAAAAAAACACATAATCAAAGTAGCAAGAGAAAATGGGTTTGATGAAAAAATGGTACAAAAAAGGATAGAAAAGTATAAAAAACAAAAAATGATAAACAGAAGTAATCTTGAAAAAGAAGAACCACCTATGAAAAAATAATAGGAAATTCACATATCACCCCTGGGTACATAATAAATTTCAAAATATATTTGAGAAGTTTAATATTAAATTAGCACCAAAAAATAACTACAGTTTAAATAAACTAATAAAAACCAACAAAAATGAAAAAACTGATAAAAATAAAAAGTCAGGAATATATCAAATTGAATGCATGGGTTGTGAAAAGATATATATAGGGAAAACAAAAAGAAACCTAAAAATTAGAACCAAAGAACACATAAGAAATATTAAAAATGGAGAAATTGAAAAATCTGCAGTTGCTGCTCATGTTTGGTCTGAAAAACATAATATAAATTCAGACACTAAATTATTAAAACAGTTAGAAAATACAAACGAGCTGACTATTTGGGAAAAAATTTATATTCAGAAGAACAGAAACAGAGTTATGAATTTTGATATTCCGATGGAGGGTGACCTTGTTTGGAGGTTCTTTGGCCAACCACAGGATGGAGCTGACATCGACATCCAGGTGGTGCAACATAATGCAACATAAATAAAACCAGTCTGGGAAAGCTGAAGATAAAACAGAGAATTGTTTTGAAACATGTCCAAGAACAAATCAACATTAATATTGAGGTAAGATGTCCAGACCAAAAATAATATAATATTCTACCTTAATAATTTTTTGTTCTATTTGCAAAATTTTCATAATGCATTTTTAAACACTATTTTTGGATTCCATCTTCTTTTTAACTGCCATATATGCTTTCTCCATGCAATCTTTCACAGTTCATAACATAGAGGTAATATTTTCTGTCCTTCTCATGCCCAATATGGCCTCTCCCATAGATTTTAAGTTGTATGGCCAATATGAATTTCAAGAAATACGAATAATATTAACATTTAAGATAAGTTTTTCCCCCTCCCTAAATTTTTGCAGACATAATTTTCTATTTAATATCAATCATTATTAATTAATGGTATGTTCTAATCTGAAGGAAACATTTCTTTAACACATCATCATCATAGTACATTCATGAATTTAGGCCATTTGTTGACCTGTTTTGGCGTCAAGAGAAACACCATCCAGAAATCTTTTGAGTGGACGTCCTGGTCTTCTTCTTCCTGCAGGTTGATATCTTAACATTTGTTTGGGTATCCTGTGATCTTCCATTCGATGAACATGTTGCATCCATCTTGACTTATAATCAGAAATTTGGTTTTCTAAAGGTTCCATGTGTAATTCTTCTAAGATGTCTTCATTTTCTTTTATGATCTAGTAGTATGTATCTCATTTCAGCAGATCTAAGTCTCTGTATATCCTTCTGTTTCAATGTCCATACTTCGCTACCATACAAAAGATTTGGAAGAGCCAGTGTTTTATACACTTTTAGTCTTGAATGTTTTAGGACTAACTGTGGCTTGAAGATAGAATTTATTAACCCTCAAATTCTTTAAAAAATTTATATTTTTGCATTTACATCCTTTTCTTCTTCATATGAGATATTGCATCTTAGATTCACCTGCTCCAAAATTTTTTTGTCGAGTACAATTTTACTTCTGACAGGATCTACACCTTGAAATGCCATAATTTTCCACATTTGCCACATTTCTTTAAGTACAAGCAGTAACCTGACAATAATGCAAGCACTGCTAAATTTGAATAAGCCAACAATGGACCATGAGTAATTATATCACATTGATAAATATTATTATTCCCAATTTAATTAAAACAATTTAATTACATAAACATTTTTTCTATTGGTTTACATATCTATAACATGGATTTTTAACAGAATGTAACAAAACAAATACTGACAATTCGAACAACAATGGGCATTAATAGTGAGTGAAGAACATATTTTTAACGACTCACCTCATATAATTTCAAATTTCTTTGATACCGGCAGTTTCAGACAATATCTTGTCCCTCTTCAGTCATGGCTCCCACTGATGAAATTCTCTGGTTGTTGATTTCTCTAAGAACATCACCTCTTGTGCTGCCATCTTTGGTTGGGATTATAAACTTTGTAATTAAATTTTTATCCACCGAAATATCGAAGTTCATAGATCGATATTTATTCTTCTGAATGAATATCTTTTCCCAAATTGTCAATTCCAACGGTTTATTCAATTGTTTCAAAATTTTGCCTCTTTTTCAATTTTATGATTTTTTAGCAAACTATCTGCAGCAATTGCTGATTTTTCAATCTCACAATTTTTAGTATTTCTAAAATGTTCTTTAGTGCGTGTTTCCAAATTCCTTTTTGTTTTTCCTATGTATACTTTGCTACAATCATTACAATTTATTTGATAAATTCCAGATTTCTTACTGTCTGGGATGTTGATTTTTTTAAGAAGTTTTTCCAGGCTACATTTATTTATTGATGCCAAAGCAATGTTGTGTTTTTCAAACATTTTTTTGAAATTTTGTATGTACTACTGAATGGTAAGTAATTTTCTTGAAATTCTTCTTTTCTTTACTAACAGTTTGTAGGTAGAGCATTCTTTAAGTTGTTTTACCTTTTTGGATTTCTTTAATGGTTTCAATAAGAGTATAATATCAAACAAATTAAAGAAATTCAAAAAGGTAAAACAACTTAAAGAATGCTCTACCCTACGAACAGTTAGTAAAGAAAAGAAGAATTTCAAGAAAATTACTTACCATCCAGTAGTACATAGGAAATTTAAAAAAATGTTTGAAAAACACAACATTACTTTGGCACCAATAAATAAATTTAGTCTGGAAAAACTTCTAAGTACCAATAAAGAAATCAACATCCCAGACAGTAAGAAATCTGGAATTTATCAAATAAATTTTAATGATTGTAGCAAAGTATACATAGGAAAAACAAAAAGTAATTTGGAAACACGCACTAAAGAACATTTTAGAAATATTAAAAGTTGTGAGATTGAAAAATCAGTAATTGCTGCACATAGTTTGCTAGAACATCATAAAATTGAAAAAGAGGCAAAATTTTGAAACAATTGGATAAACCGTTAGAATTGACAATTTGGGAAAAGATATTCATTCAGAAGAATAAATATCGATCTATGAACTTCGATATTTCGGTGGATAAAAATTTAATTACAAAGTTTATAATCCCAACCAAAGATGGCAGCACAAGAGGTGATGTTCTTAGAGAAATCAACAACCAGAGAATTTCATCAGTGGGAGCCATGACTGAAGAGGGACAAGATATTATCTGAAACTGCCGGTATCAAAGAAATTTGAAATGATATGAGGGGAAAAATATGTTCTCCACTCACTATTAATGATATAACCTCATAATGTTTACTTCCCAATATTAATTTAAATATAACAATGGTCATGCACATTTTTAATTTCCTGTCTTTCCCTCTTCAAACTTTGTTTCAATCAACAGATACATTCAGTGAATATGAAATGTATACCTTGGTCAGTTTTTGTTTTACTTAAGTCTCGAGAGATTGAAACCTGAGAATGCAGAGATACTCACCATGGTTGCTTTTTCTTAAAAGGTAAATTTTGCTTACAAGTTAGTGACTACGATTAAAATTTTTTGCATTTTAGTGTATTAAAGAGCCAATGTGTAGTCGCACGGGGAGACTTAAATGGCTGCATGGGGCTTTAAATATGGCTGAAATTAAAAAAAAAACAAAAGAGCAAAATAAAAGTACAGGGTTCAAACATAATAAAAAACTTAAAATAGAAAAAACAATTTCTTCATCAAATTTCACCGAAGCATTGCCTTAACCCTCTGCATGCCACTGGTAAAACCTCTTGTGTCAGAGATTTAAATTGCACCCGCCGATGTGATCGGCTTTGCAAGTAGTATAACTATATTGTCTGGCAGGTAATGGACAGGAGCACCAGAGCCGATCTAATCGGTTCATGACACCTAAAGGGTTAAATTGGATATAAATTGTACAAGCTTAAAGTTGACCTTAAACTACTGGATATATAATTCTTATTGGGTTTAATATACTAAACTAGGATTAAAAAGACTCAAATTGACATTTTTTTAGAATAACACCGCCAAATTCCCAAAACATCGAAATCATCTTCTTGTATCTTGTAAGCCCATGTTTCCCTTAACAGAGATTTAGGCACTCTCCCACTACAGGAAAGAATTTGAACCATACTAATTTAGTTACACTTGTTTTCGTATAGATGTTATTTGAAAGGTCCGTGGTCAGCGTTCCACCTCATACTGACATCTAGGAAATCAAGGTAGTACTAGGACGGGAAAATTCGGTAAATTTTGCTTAGAGGCCTTTTCAATTTGGGCTTAAGGATCTTTTACGAGCCTGAAAATCTTCAGACTTGGGACCCACGGCTTAAAGTCCCTCCCAGAGGACTTGCTCCTTGGATTTTTCCATCCTAAAAAATCCATTGAACTCTAGACCAGAGGCAAGGAGCATAACCACTAGTCCACCGCGCCACTGAAATCTTGAAATTTTAAAACAAATTTTCCCTAAAAATAAAACCACTTTCACGGATCTCTACATATAATATAACTAGGAGAATGACAGTTTTATATGTTTTCAATTTAACTTTTTTTAAGAGAAGTTGGGACGACAAGAGTCTCTGTAATACATAACAGCACGCATTTCCAGAATTGAGCCTAAGTTTAATTTATTTGTGCATCTCATTCCTATTTGTAATTATTGTTCCTAGGTATTTGAAATCAGCCACTTCTTCAAAATTTCCATCATTTGTCATTACTTACTTGCTTACTTACTCACTGGCTCTATCGAACCCATAGATTCATGGCCGCATGGACATAAGCTCTCCATACATCCATATCCTGAGCTAATGCTTTCCAATCATTTCCTGTATAATCTGCTTCCCTCAAATCATAGTTAATGTTATTCTCCCATTTGATTCTTGGTCTACCAACTGGGCGTTTTCCCTCTGGCTTTCCTACAAGAAGCTTCCATGCAAGTCTCTCATTCACCATACGTGCAACATGTCCTGCCCATCGCAGTCTACGAGACTTAACTGTTCTTATTATAACTGGCTTCCTATACAGACCATGTAGTTCATTGTTAAGTAGTCTTCTCCATTCACCTGTCTGTTCATCTCTCTTTGGTCCAAAAATTTTCCTAAGTACTTTATTCTCAAATACCTGTAATCTCCTTTCCTCCCTTGAAGTAAGAGTCCATGTTTCGCACCCATATAATATAACTGGTAGAATAATAGTTTTATATATTTTCAGTTTAACGTTTTTTTGAAAGGAGTTGGAACCCGTCTCTGCAATGCATAATAGCACGCATTTCCAGAATTGAGCCTATGTTTATTTTCTTTGTGCATCACATTCCTATTTGTGATTATTGTTCCTAGGTATTTGAATTCAGCCACTTCCTCAAAATTTTCCTCATTTGTCATTAGCTGTCCATTTTCATTATATAATGTATTTCTATGTGTGACCATATATTTAGTTTTATTGATATTTACTTCCAGCCCTAATTTCTTAGTGTTACTCAATAGTGCGTGCGTGTTGTCCTTTAGTATCTCCTCACTATCGGCCAATAGTACTACATCATCAGCATAAACTAACAGCTTATTAATACCATTGAGTTGTAAGCCTATCTCATTCTCTAAAGATTTAATGGCATACTGTAGTACAAATTAAATAGTAGAGGAGATAGTGCATCTCCTTGCTTCAACCCATTCTGGATTTCAAAAGTGTCCGAAAACTGTTTGCCTACACGCACCCTACTCTTTGTGCCATTTAGACACATTCGTATAAGTCTAACTAACTTTTTAGGAATTTCGAACTCCAGCAGGATACTATATAACTTCTCTCTCTTAATTGAATCATATGCTTTTTTGAAATCTTAAGTGTAGTTGATTTACATTACCATTATATTCCCATTTCTTTTCTAAAATCTGCCTTATACTAAAAATCTGATCAGTTATATACCTGTTTCTTCCAAATCCACATTGATGTTCTCCTAGAATGTCATCAATATAGGGAGTAAGTCTGCTGACTAATATATTTGTTAGAATTTTGTAGGAAGTTGAAAGTAATGAGATGCCCCTGTAGTTGTTGCAATCAGTTTTATCTGCTTTCTTATAAATTGGTACGATAATTGATACTTTCCATTCATCTTGAAGAGCTTCTTTTTCCCAAATCATACTAAGCAACCAGCGTATTTTGTCCATCAATTTTTCTCCCCCTGATTTTATCAGTTCTGCTGGGATCTCATCTGAACCTGATGCTTTATACATCTTCAATTTTTCAATCGCCATTTCAACCTCTATATCCCTATTTTCATTCCGAATTATGTTTGTTCTAGCCTGAAACCCTTTCTTCTCTATACTAATTCCCTGATATAATTCTCTAATGTTCCTATTTTTTGCATTCAATTCAAAATCATTAATCTTCTCTCTCAAATATTCCCTTTTTTTTACTCTTTAGTAACTTGGTGTTTCCTGTCTATTACTACCCAATTTTTTAACTGTCCATTTCCATTATATAATGTATTTCTGTGTGTTAACATATATTTAGTTCTATTGATATTTAATTCCAGTCACAATATCTTAAGGTACGTACATATTTGCACGCGCACCATGTTCGTCAGATTTGTGCGGGATTTTAAGGTGTGTGCATGTGCCGCACACATGTGGTGCACCACGATCCACTCATTGTCGGTTTTTTTTCACTAACGATGGTTCGCTGTTTAGATTTGGACGGGTATGTGAGAGGTTTGTTGTTTTTGGCGTGCACCTTATTATTATTTGATTATGGAGTGGTCAGAGGGAAGCATGTTAAAGTTATTGATATTTATAGGAACAAACAATTATTGTAGTATCCTCAACATAAGGATCATTTTAAAAAAATCATTGAAAGGAGATGCCTGGAGGAAAATAGGAGATAAAATGGACATATCTCCGGATACATGCAGGAAGAAGATAATTACTTTACTTTCTTCCTACTGGCAGGAGAAAAGTAAAATAAAAAACAGCTAAGGTACAGGAAAAGGTAAGTTGTAATATATAATATTTTTTCAATGCTTCATTATTATAATTCGTAAATACTATTGGACGACGTTATGCATCAACCGAGTAAGTGCCATTAAAAACGTTTTTTATATCATCTATTTCAGTGGCTCAGCTTTATTATTAAATATAAATGTAAATGCCGTCAGTCCTATTAGAGATTCTGTGGTTTGCAACAAACAGCTATGAAATTGGTTCTTCATAAATCCTAATCCAAATTTTGTATCATGCAGTTTAGCGCCAAATATTCCCACTGTTATATTGTTGATACATAACTTAGTATTGTTGGTTTGGCGCTACAATAAATAGTGAAGATCGTCAGATCAGTGTGCATGTTGATGTCTATCAATATTTTTTACTCTAAGGAATAAGAAAAAAATTATTTCACAATATTGTTACAGCATGGCTGTTTTTTTTTTCAATGTTGTGTTTTTTCTTGTACTAAACACGTTCATTTCATAATGTTATATATGAAGTATCACAAAACAATACAATATATAAACACATACCAGTAATAAGCATATTGTGTAAGGTGACCAGACGTCCCGATTTTGGCAGCACTGTCCTGATTTTTAACAATTTGTCCTGCGGCATTTTAAAAAAAGTCCCGATTTTTGGGAAAGAATGCACGTCAAGCTAGGGAACGGCGGGAGAACGAAAAGGGGATATATGTTTTCGGCGCCCATGTAGCTATTTTGCCAGGATATGAGTTTTATATTATTTTTGTTAATTTTATAATGATACACTTTAATAATAACAAATCACTGTTGAGAACTGCTTACCAAAGTTTACATTGTTGATTCGACCACCATTGTTTGGTAAATAAAGTGTGGTCATAAAAAAATCACAATTGAGTGTTGAGACTTTGAAAGTTATTTTATGTGTGAAATATAATTTAACAAATTCTTGTGAAAAAATCGTGACCTTTTAAAAGACAGCAGTCTACTTAAAAATTTCACTCAAATGAGAAATGTGCCAAAGAATAAAATAATACTGGTAGCTATACATCATCATCCATGCAAGTATTAGGCCATGTGGCCTGTTACGGTCTCAAAGAGGAATTTCCCATCCAGTGCGTTTTTGGACGTCCCAGTGATCTTTTGCCTTGGGGGCAGTAGCGAAGTATGGCTTTTGGAATTCTATGAGACGGCATACGTTGAAGATGGGCTTTCCAGTTGTTCTGGTAGTTTTGTATATGGTGAAGTATGGGTTCTACATCCAACTCTTCCATGATTTCCTCATTTCTTTTATGGTCCCACTTTGTGTAGCCTGCTGTACGGGACATAAATCACATCTCATTTGCTGTTATTTGGCTTTTATCTCTTCATCGTATTGTCCATGTTTCTCTACCATATCTTAATACTGGTCTTACGAGAACCTTATAAAGCCATAATCTTGTGTTTCATTATACTGTTGTTTTTGCAAAATTTGTGATTTTCTTTGATATATCAGCTTCATCTTGAAATGTTAAATTATAACCCAAATAATTAAATTTGTTTACTCGTTCTAAAATTTCATCATCTAAAACAATTTTGCTAGGTATAGGGTATTTCCCACAAAAGGCCATCACTTTAGTTTTCTTTGTATTGATTTCCATATTGTACCTTTTTGCAATTATATTAAAATTGTGTATAGAATACTGTAAATCTGTTTCTGTTGGAGCTATTAATACCAAATCATCTGCAAAAAGCAGTGTGTCTATTTTATGGTTTCTATTAATTTGGATAGAACCTTGTCTCATCTGTTGCCAATCTTGGAGTATTCTATCCATGTATATGATAAAGAGCAAGGGCGAGAGGCAACATCCTTGTCTTACGCCCCTATTAATTTTGGTCCATTCTGTTTGTGTGTTATTGATTCGAACTGAAATCAAATTTGTTTTATAGATATTGTATAAATTTAAAATATGCTGTTGTGGTAGATTGTGAAAAACTGTGAAAATTACAGAGGCATGAGCTTACTAAATACTGGATACAAAATTTACGCCAGTATAATTAAGAACAAATTATACAAACATCTTAACAGCCTCCTCAGCGAAGAACAGAATGGTACTATACATAATTTTGTAATGTATTACATTTGTAAATTGTACTTATGTTGATATTAAAATTAATATATTATTATACTATTTTTGCGTTCTATAAAAATTTTTGTTGCTCCATAGAGTATCTTTACGTTTTATAATCTATAGAATTAAATAAGACCAACATATTTTTTCATTAAGTTATGTAGAAGGAAATAACACTATGAAGTATGAGGTGAGTGAAATAATTAAAAATAAACAATATTTTTTCATATTTCATATTTTGGCAAAATGTTCATATTTTAGTAAAAATGTAATATTCCTTCATATTTTTCAATTTTTAAAAATAAAATTTCAATAATTGGTTAAAAACGTTTTTGAAGTGATTAGTTTTAAAATTATTTTACAATGTAATATGGTATACAGGTAAAAATTCCTCAGTATTCCATCCAGAACAAAATAGAGTTTTGATAAAAGAAAATAATTGAATAAGGAGACATGGAATGACCAAGTGTAGGCCTTTGTCTCTGCAAAATGTCTACTGAAGATTTGTGGGTTTCCTATGGATCGCAGGAGGTTCGTTGAAATTAATAATTTCGACGAACATAACACGAGCAGTGCACATGCACCATGTGTGTTCGCTGCGTGCATATGTATACGTACCTTTAGAGTTATTCAATAGTGTGTGCATGTTGGCCCTTAGTATCTCCTCACTATTGGCCAATAGTACTACATCATCAGCGTAAATCTGAAATGACTGGATTAATTTCTTAAATTATATTTTTAACAAAACAAATAATAATAAAAACTCAATTACAGATTCTGTTCTAGACTCAACTACAGGCATGGGCAGGCGTCAGCGTTCTTTAGAACTGAGTTCTTTCATCGCCAGCGAATTTGCTCGTCACTGCAAGCGTCCTGCACCACCTAGCTCCCCCCACGATGTGACAATGGATTCACCAACACATAAACGATCACGGCTTATGTAAAAAAACTAATGTTGAAGGCTGAGAATTGATTGGAAATGGCTTGTGTTTTTTTTTTCTCCCCCTCATAACCTGCACACATTCTTGTGAAAAGAAGATTATAAGAATCATCGATAGACTCCATGTTAACGTAAAGCACTCCACCACATTCACAAGAGAAGAGACTGTTTCGTATAACAAGGAAAATCGCAGGTTGTCTGCCATGATGCCTTGAATTTTGCCTTCATAACCTGTTTTTTTAGTCATTCTGTTATTGACCTAAGTTGGTAAGTCCATTTGCTCATAATTTGTGTTCCCGTAGAGTAAGAGATTATGCCCATTTCCAATATGTATCTCAACTGAAAAACATGTTTACATGGCCTTCAGTATGTGTCAGTCCTGAAACTTCTGCTCCTTTGTTTATTTTATTTTTGTTAATAAAAACAGATACATTATATTGGGAAGTAAACATTATGAGGTATAATCATTGAAATTCACCGGAGAAAATTTTTTAACATCTCACCTCATAAGTTTTGTGTTTTTAATGATACTGCGGTTTCAAACATAATCACATCCATCTTCAGCCATAACTCCAACTGTTCTATTGTCACCATCTTCAATGCTGCCATCTATGGTTAAATTTATGAACTTCAAAATCAAATTTTGTTCGTTAGGAATATCAAAATTCTTCTTCTTCCAATGGCGCTACAGCCCATAGTGGGCCTCGGCCTTCTTGATACGAGACCTCCAATCTTCTCTATCCAATGCTTTCTGTTGCCAGTTCAGGATTTGATGACAATCTTCCTTCACGAGTCCATCCATCTTCTCCTAGGTTTCTTCACTGGCCTTTTTCCAAACATATCCTGCTTAATCACTTTCTTAGGTACACATTCTTTGTCCATTCTTTGAACGTGGCCGGCCCTCTGTATTTTTTAAATTTCACAAGAGTTGATAAATCAGGTTCCTTAAAAAGGTCATAGATTTCCTTATTAAGTTATGTAGGTAGGAAATAACACTATGAGGTTTATTTTAATTTTGTTGAGTTGTTTCTTGACTCACCTCATACTTCTTAACTCCCTCCCGATCCGGATTTCGTCACTGTGTTTGTGACATTCTCAATGCTGTTCAAGTTCACAATTGACGTCCAATGGTCTCCTCTGGTCAGAGGTCAGTCTGCAGGAGAGGAGACCATTGGACGTCAGTTGTGAACTTGAACAGCATTGAGAATGTCACAAACACAGTGACGCGAAATCCGGATCGCGAGGGAGTCAAGAAACAACTCAACAAAATTAAAAAAACATAGATTCCCTTATTATACCTCATTCTCCATCTTCCATTCTCTTTTATTGGTCCATATATCCTTCTCAAAATCTTTCTTACAAAAGTGTTAATTAAAGTCCCAGAGCGGTTTGTCATGGTCCAGGTTGTCAAAACCATTTTATTTTTCTATAAAATACATATATACATTCAGGAAAATAGATCAATGAATTTTGATATTCCTAATGAACAAAATTTGATTTTAAAGTTCATATATGGCAGCATTGAAGATGGTGACAATAGAAGAGTTGACGACCAAAGAATTTCATCAGTCGGAGTTATGGCTGAAGATGGCAATGATTACATTTGAAACCGCGGTTTTCGTGAATAACACAAAATTTATGAGGTGTTGTCAAAAAATGTTTTCCGATGAGTTTGAGCAGATACATTATTGATATCAATATAAATGCTTATCTCGGCTTCCCAAGTATATTTATTAAAACTTCGAAGAAGATAATTTGTATATCTGATACTAGAGAAATTTATTCAGAAGTTTTTTTTTTCACTTTTTTTTTTAATATTGTGAAATTCAGCTATGTGCCAAGTTAATTTTGTACTATGAGCAGTATTTTTCAGGCTGAGTTTTTGAAAATATGGTTGTGTTGTGATAAAAGTAGTATTTGAAATGTTTTTTAATTCATAGAAATTTTTTCAACACATTCTACAAAAACAATGGAGGAAACGGGCAGCAATTATAGATTGTTAGAGAGGACAGAGCAATATCGGACATGTGTTTGACATGTTACTCATATGATACGTTTTCCTGTGAATGTAATTAGGATGTTGTTTCATATAATGTAATATGTCGGAGAACATCTAATGCGTTACATGTAAGATATTGTTCTGTCGTCTCGACTAAATGCAATGTGTTCAGATTAGGTTACATATGTTTTGTAGTCTGTTACAAGGTTTCTCAAATCTAAAGAAAAAAGTTCATGAATCACTCAATTTACTCAATGTAAAATGTTTTAAACATATAAGAACAGCCATTCTCTAAATCA
This sequence comes from Diploptera punctata, assembly GCA_030220185.1. Classification (NCBI taxonomy): domain Eukaryota; kingdom Metazoa; phylum Arthropoda; class Insecta; order Blattodea; family Blaberidae; genus Diploptera; species Diploptera punctata. The sequence continues at coordinate 717,778 of JASPKZ010007819.1, forward strand.
GCAAAAGCTATCATAAATTAAATTTGAAGAGAAAAATTTTCGCCTAGACCGGGACTCGAACCCGGGACCCTTGGCTTTCCGGGCCAAGTGCTCTACTAACTGAGCTACCGAGGCGAGTTACGATTTAGACGCAAATTTTTCTCTTATATACGTTGTAATTCCCTATCGCCAAATGCTTTTGAAACCATTGTTTCTATCTTTGCAAATGGCGGCTTCTTAGTTAAGAAGACATTTATTGGAAATTTAACATTACTTTAAAAGCCAGTAAGGCCTCTAATGATGTTTTTATTATTAATTTAACATTTCTCAATGAAAGATAAATTAAATTTGAAGAGAAAAATTTTCGCCTAGACTCTCTTCAAATTTAATTTATCTTTCATTGAGAAATGTTAAATTAATAATAAAAACATCAAAAGCTATCATCTTAATTTAGTTTTTTCTATTTAACTTTCACATGGAAAGAACACTATGAGGTTTAATTTAAGAATTAAATTAATGTTTTTATTACCTCACCTCATATCCTTTTTCTTCTAGACTGCATTTTCGGAGCTTATCTCCATCATCAGTAGCCTCTGGTCGACCGGTGTTATGTCATTTCTTGGCGGTTTTCTTCTTACTTCTATCGGTGGACTGATGAACCTCTGGATAGGTCAGAATTTGCGGGAGTTTCGAAATTCATGAGTTTATCTTTCTTATATTTTTTTGGATGTGGAAAAAAAGATGAACTCATGAATTTCGAAACTCCTGCAAATTTTGATCTGATCCAGAGGTTCATCGATCGGTCCACCGATAGAAGTAAGAAGAAAACCGCCAAGAAATGACAACACTGGTCGACCAGAGGCTACTGAAGATGGAGATAAGCTCCGAAACTGCAGTCTAGAAGAAAAAGGATATGAGATGAGGTAATAAAAACATTAATTTAATTCTTAGTTTTTTCTCTTTTCTAATTTGAAAAATTAATCTTGTATTTATTAGAGGATTCCAAAGGAATGAACCTATTGAGGTAGAACTCGTGAAAATATTTTTTAAAAATTCTTACAACTTAATATTTCGATGTTACATTTAAATATTAATACTGGACAATATTATTTTCAAAAGAAAAATTAACACTTGAACTGGAACTTGAACCCCGGACCTCTGGTTCTACACACTAGTATGCAATCCTATCCAAACTAAGCCACTGCCACTGTTGACACAGACATTCATGATTGCAAAAGACATAAAGCTCTCCATGCAGCCGTATCCTGAGCTAATATTTTCCGATCGTCTCCTGTATAATCTACTTCCCTCAAATCATGGTTAATGTTATTCTCCACCTCATTCTTGGTCTAACTACTGGCAACTTTTCCTCTAGTTTTCCTACAAGGAATTTCCATGACCCCTTTTCACTTCCCGTTCATGTCACGTGATCTTCAAATCACAGTCTACAAGACTTAACTGTTATTATTATATCTCCCTTCCTATAAAGACCATGTAGTTCACTGTTGCATATTCTCCATTCGCCAGTCTGTTCATCTCTATTTGGTCCAGAAATTTTTCCTAAGAACTTTATTCTCAAATACTCGTAATCTCCCTTCCTCCCTTAAAAGTAAGAGTCCACATTTTGCATCTATGTAACAGTTTATATGCGTGTGTGTGTTTGTATTTCTTTTTTTCTTTCTTATGCCACCAGGTTGTCTTTTTAAAACATTTCTGACTTTCTCCCCTGACATTGGCAGAACGGTAATCCATTTCTTAAAGGCGGAGTTACATTACTCCAATGATATGATGGATGATAAATGATAATGAAGTGCCTGGAGAGTTCTTAATCTAAATTCCAGACCATGGGCAACCACAGGAAAAATTCCTATAGTTTGACCGGGAATCAAGCCCGGGACCTCATGAACTGTAGTCATAAACATTGATCACTAGCCAATGAGGCTGGTTAACTGTTGTGTATATATATATATCTTCACTTTGCCCAAAAATCTGCGGCCTTCCTAAAATTCACAAAGCTGATGTTCCTCTTCGACCTATCGTCAGCTCCATTGACTCATCACTGCAAAACATAGCTAAATATTTTCAACCATATGCAGAAGAACCGATTCTTATGTGAAGAATGCTGAACATTTCCTACAACATCTACAGAATCAAGAAATCCAACCTGACGATCTTCTAGTAAGCTTTGACGTTGTTTCTCTGTTCACTCAAGTACCTGTAAACGAAGCTATAGAATACATCAAATCAGAGATCAAGCCACCAGACTACATCATTCAGTTGACTCAACATTGTTTAAATAACACCTACTTCAAGTACAAAGGCCAGATTTACAAACAAATGCAAGGAGCAACAATGGGATCGCCTCTTTCGCCTGTTATCTCTAATTTATTTATGACTCGTTTAGAAACAAAGGCTATTGTATCTTCAACACTTAAGCCAAACCTATGGTTGAGATACGTTGATGATACTTTTGTAATCTGGCCTCACGGTAGATCTGCTCTCAACGAATTCCTGACACACAAGAACAGCGACTACCTTTTTTAGATGTACTTGTGATAAGAAGACCTGAAGGAAGACTTGCACACACAGTATACCCGAAATCTACTCATACTGATAGATATCTGAATGCCGCATCACACCATCATCCGGCACAAATAACTTCAGTATTCAACACTCTAGTTATCCGATCACTGCGACTTACAGATCAAGATCATCTTCGTGAAGAGGAAAAACAACTGAAATGGGCACTTCTAGCAAATGGCTATCCCAAACATGCAGTGTGAAAAGAATAAAGAATGTTTAAACGAGCAAGAAACGCACCAAGCACATCGGAGAGGAAAGAGCAGACCTTAGGCACTGCCTTCTTACCGTATGTACAAGGCACGATGGATAAAATAAGCCGAGTACTACAAAAACATCAGATTAAAACTATATTTCACTCGGAAAACACCATCTCCAACTTACTCAGGTGTGCTAAAGATAAAATACCCCTAGAATCGCAAGGCATCTACGAGATCCCTTGCACCTCTTTGCGAACAAACATATGTAGGACGTACCAACAGACGAATTTCCTGCTGAATACAAGAACATAAGGCTGCAATAAATCGTCAAGAACCTACATCAACTCTGGTGCAACATATGAAAACAGAGGGGTCACAAGATCGACCTCACAGGATCTAGAACGTTGGCTAAAATAGATAATGAAAAATCAAGAATCTACAGAGAGAAGCAATAGAAATTGAGAAAAGGCCACATTCCATGAACACCCGAGATGGTGCCCAAAGATTACCATCTACATGGAAAATTGTTCTCGCTGCCCACCATGTCATCCCTAGAACAGCGAAGAAGATATGAAGAAAACCACTGTTGGGCAACATGGAGTGTGGTCGATGCTTGGATGGATGTACGGCTTCCGAAATGGACCACACTGAAAACTGAATGTGTTTAACTACGTAAGAACTAAACCTTGGATGGGTCTACGGCTTCGGAAACTGAAAACTGAAGGTGTTTAACTACATAAGAACTAAACCTTGGTTGGGTGTACGTCTTCAGAAACAGACCACAGCGAAAACTCTGTGTGTTTCATTATATAAGACCTAAACCTGTGACTCGAACTTATCATTCCTTGATAATGGCATGTGGGATCATGCTGAAATGTCGGAATCAGTGGCCATAGGCCCAACTTGAATCCATGATGCGGAAAACCCAAGAAAACTTTCTTATTCATATATATATTCGTTTTTTGAGGGAAGTTGGGGCAAGAGTCTCTGTAATGGAAACCTTGTAGTATAATTATAAATAACCAGTTATTTTATTTTCCATTTAAGTACATTTATCATAGTGTTACAACACACTATATAGATTGCATGTAACAAGGAAAAAAAGAGTGTTTCAAATAGTTCTCTCTGTAGAACAAATATCTCAAGATGGTATATGTCTGTTATTGAAACATGAACATTTGAAATTGTTGTAAATTTATAAAATGTAAAGTGTAAAGTGATCCCATTACAGGTCTTGGGGTAGTAGGAGGTTAAGGCTCCCACTTTTTCTAGACAATCGGCACTTAATGTCAGTCGGGTTGTCAGCCTTTCGCAACGGCCGCCTTTATCCCCAGAACAAGCGACTAGTACTCATTTAAGTTAGAGACTGAGTCGACGCCAGGGCCATAGTACCGCCAGAAGGTTTAGGTCAGTTTAAAAATCCTGACCCCACTGGGACTCGAACCCTCAACCTTCCAGTTTATAGCATAGTACCTTAACCACTACGCTATGGCGTGCCCTCTTTATAAAATATAATTTTTTTTATATAGGAATATTCCACAATACAGTGTTTCTCCTTCATCCCAAAGTGATTTGTTGCCAGAGGTTCCTGTCTAAAGCATCTTCTTTCCTCAAATCTCTAGCTTCCATACTTCTCTTCACTCCATCCATCCATCATTCTCTAGGCCTGCCTCTTCCACTTCTTCCATTAGCTTTCCAATTAAGGATCTTCTTTGGTATTCTCTCTTCTTCCATTCTTATGAGGTGTCCATACCATTTCAAACATTTTTCTAATAAGTTTTTTTCAACTTGCATAATTTCCCTTATTGTGCTATTTCTGACTTTATCCCTTCTTGAAATTATAGTCGATCGCCTCCAAAAATCCATTTCTACTGCTAACAACTTGTTGGCTTGTTTTCTACTTACTGTCCAGGTTTCGGACCCATATAATAAAATGCTTTGTAATAGAACTTGAAATATTAGTATCTTGAGATACGGTCCTTGCAGCAAATTTTAGTAAAATTGTGATGAAGTAGTGCAATTTGATCAGTAACACAATATTTACAACTAATTAATAATATCTCGTAGACTACTTGAGCAAATCTAGACTTCCCTAGTATATTATGTACGATAGATTGATTCAACTTTTAGGTGATAATATGAGAGCAACTGGCTCCTCTGAATACTCATAATATGATAAACTGGCCCACTCTGTTTTCATAAGGGAACTACTGGATCCTCTCTGTATGTACTCGAATGGGAGTTACCGGCCACACTGTGTTAACAATAAAATTTCTAGGCCTTTTATATTCATTTCCCAAGGATGTTTTAAAATTGGCCCCAGTTATTCCTTTTAACAAAATTTGTTTTGCAAATCTGACCATATTCAACACGTCAATCAAATTTACACTTTTCTAATAAGCATTAGTTTTGCTTCGCTAGGTACATGTACCTGCCAACCCTTGAGTTACCGTTAACCACAGTATAACAACAGCTTATTGTGTGGTCCCAAATAAATTTTAATTCTAGGAAGTACCCCTGCTACACCCTTAATCTAAGAATACAGAGCCCTTCAAACCAGTTTATAATTTGATTCATACTTTCTTTGTTATGGAAGTTCTGGGAAGAAAAGTCAAATATTTTCTAATGTTGTGAAGAGTTTTGACTCACAAGAAAATCATTCTTGCATTGCAAGAAAAATAATTTGAGGTGAGTCAAAAATCTCTAACTCGTAATAATTAAAAGAAATTTCATAACGTTTACTCCTTCAAATATTAAATTTTCTAATGTTTTGGAAACCTACAGATGATCAAAGAACTTGGTTTTTGTTAAGTTTGAAAAAAACTTTTATGAATATGGGTTTTAAATTGAAACAGTCCTTGAGCTAAATTTATAGAAATAAGATATTCCAGAACCCCTCAAACCAATTAAAAATTGTATTCATTATTTGTCACTGCTGTGGTCTCATGGTAGCATGCTGCCTTGTCATGCAGCGGGCCTGGGTTCGCTTCCTGGTCGGGATAGGCTCCTGTGTGATATTTTTTCAGGGTTTTTACTCGCCTGTAAGATAAATGTCAGGAACCTTAGGGCTCAACGGTCCCTGCAAATTATCCAGCCATCATCCTTATCATCATCATCATCATCCTTCACCGGTGTGGAAAGCAACGAGAAGTTACCACATCTATAATTCCCTAGTAAAGCTGCAAAGCATAGCATGAAAATGCTATGATTGCAATGAAAGACCTGCCCTCAGACAGAATTACTATAGAATAGAATAAAATTCATAATTATTTTTATGTAGATTCTGGGTAGAAAAATCAAATTTACAGATGAAGAATTACCTGTCTCAACGTGCTTTGGTTTTTGTTAAGTTTGAGAAACTTTTTAAGTTGATAAATAATTTCTGAAAATGAAACAATCCTTGAGCTAAAATTAATACTTACTTACTCACTGGCACTATCGAACCCGTAGGTTCATGGCCACACGGACATAAGCTCTCCATACATCCCTATCCTGAGCTAATGCTTTCCAATCATTCCCTGTATAATCTACTTCCCTCAAATCATAGTTAATGTTATTCTCCCACCTCATTCTTGGTCTACCTACTGGGCGTTTTCCCTCTGGCTTTCCTACAAAAAGCTTCCATGCAAGTCTTTCATTCCCCATACGTGCAACATGTCCTGCCCATCGCAGTCTACGAGACTTAACTGTTCTTATTATTATAAAGACCATGTAGCTAAAATTAATACAAATAAAAATATTAATAGAGAGAATTTTAACGACTCACCTCATAATTGTAGATTTCTTGAAGAATTGGAAGGAATTAACACTTTGAGTCCTGAGGTGTTACTAATACCATGGCATTTAAATGACACTGAAGTCGGAGAAAATTAAATCCCTCAGCATGCCTGTGTACAGGGGTAAATCTGCCGGCACAGGCATGCCGGGGATTTAATTTTCTCCAGCTTCAGTGTCATTTAAATGCAGTGGTACTTAGTACCTCTGCCGGACCCGAAGTGTTAATGATACGTAGCGTATTGAAACTAGAGTCTTAAAGAAATCTACATATTTGGGGTGAGTCGTTAAAATTGTAACTCTCTTATATTAGGAAGTAACATTATGAGGTTCTTTTAATTAATAAGTTTGGTCTGTATTCATCTTACCTCATAAATTGTTGTTTTTTGTAAGACTGTACCAACTGACAATGAAGCACAGAAGCTCTGAAACGCATCTTACAAAAAACAACAATTTATGAGGTAAGATGAATACAGACCAAACTTATTTATTCTATCTATTAATTAAAATAGACCTCCTAGTGTCACTTCCTTTAAATATTAAGAAAATTAAATTATCCCGAGCCCCTCAAACCAGTTACAATTTGATTCATAATTTTTTTGTTATGGAAGTTCTGGGAAGCAAATAACTTGGAAGGTTTTAGAAATTTACAGATGAACGGCAATTTTTTGTAAAATTTGGGAAACCTTTTAAACTGACAAATGATTTTTGAAAAATTGTAATTATTCCGGTGTTGTATTTTATATACAGTGTGTGCTGGAATGAAGGTTCCAATATTTACATGGGAAGTAGCAAGCAGTGAAACAAACATAATCTCAATATTTATATATTAAATTTGGGAATTTTTAACATTATGAGGTTCAATCCATAAGAATTAAATGAATCGTGATTTCTTCTTATTTTAAACACAGCACTGCAGTATCAGCGACCCATTGTAACCATCCTCAGCTGTTTTCACGACTGTCAATTTTTTCTTTTGCCGGTAATTATCCAAACTGCCATCTGGCAAAAGAAAAAATTGACAGTTGTGAAAACAGCAGAGGATGGTGACAATGGGTCGCTGATACTGCAGTGCTGTGTTTAAAAAAAACATAGAAATATGAGGTAAGAAGAAATCATGATTCATTTAATTCTTATAATCTCAATATCTTAAAGGTTGAAATTTTAAAGAATTGTATATGAGGTCTTAGTCAATCTCGTCTATATAAAATGTTCGGTTAATAAACTTTTGTAGGTTTTTTGGAACATATTTTGTCTTATTAGTTCTTCTGAAAGGTCTCCAAAGTATTTTACGTTTAATATAAGAATAAGAATAAATTTTATTTACAAATAAATGTTATATACAGTATTGACACACAAATGAGCAAGTGCTCGTGCTCGCGTGCAGTTCAGTTACATGAATAATATAAGTAGAATATATACATTTAAAGTTAGGGGTCAGTTTCATTTTTATATAAATTATGACACATACAAATAAAAAATAATAATTTATTGGGAATAAGACTTATTCTAACAAAAGAATTAATGCAATGGAGAATGATTTACATAAAATAATATAAACCATATAATGTAATGGATTATAACTAATAATACGGAAGAAAGTAATTAGTAATATATTGATTTATAATATTAGTAAGCAGACTTACTCCCTATATTGATGACATTCTAGGAGATCATCAATGTGCATTTAGAAGAAACAGGTCTACAACAGATCAGATTTTTAGTATAAGACAGATTTTAGAAAAGAAATGGGAATATAATGGTACTGTACATCAACTATATGTAGACTTCAAAAAAGCATATGATTCAATTAAGAGGGAGAAGTTATATAGTATCCTGCTGGAGTTCGGAATTCCTAAAAAGTTAGTTAGACTTATACGAATGTGTCTAAATGGCTCAACGAGTAGGGTGCGTGTAGGCAAACAGTTTTCAGACACTTTTGAAATCCAGAATGGGTTGAAGCAAGGAGATGCACTATCTCCTCTACTATTTAATTTTGTACTAGAGCATGCCATTAAATCTTTAGAGAATGAGGAAGGCTTACAACTGAATGGTTTTAATAAGCTGTTAGTTTATGCTGATGATGTAGTACTACTGGCCGATACCGAGGAGATACTAAAGGCCAACACGCACACACTATTGAGTAACACTAAGAAATTAGGACTGCAAGTAAATATCAGTAAAACTAAATATATGGTCACACGTAGAAATACATTATATAATGGAAATGTACAGCTAATGACAAATGAGGGAAATTTTGAGGAATTGGCTGAATTCAAATACCTAGGAACAATAATCACAAATAGGAATGAGATGCACAAAGAAATTAAACATAGGCTTAATTCTGGAAATGCATGCTATTATGCATTGCAGAGACTTTTGATGTCCCAACTCCTTTCAAAAAGCGTTAAGCTGAAAATATATAAAACTATTATTCTACCAGTTATATTATATGGGTGTGAAACATGGACTCTTACTTTAAGGGAGGAAAGGAGATTAAGAGTATTTGAGAATAAAGTTCTTAGGAAAATTTTTGGACCAAAGAGAGATGAACAGACAGGTGAATGGAGAAGACTACATAACAATGAACTACATGGTCTTTATAGGAAGCCAGATATAATAAGAACAGTTAAGTCCCGTAGACTGCGATGGGCAGGACATGTTGCGCGTATGGGGAATGAAAGACGTGCATGGAAACTTCTTGTAGGAAAGCCAGAAGGAAAACGCCCAGTTGGTAGACCAAGAATGAGGTGGGAGAACAACATTAACTATGATTTGAGGGAAGTAGATTATACAGGGAATGATTGGAAAGCATTAGCTCAGGATAGGGATGTATGGAGAGCTTATGTCCGTGCGGCCATGAACCTACGGGTTCGATAGTGCCAGTGAGTAAGTAAGTAAGTAAGTTGATTTACAGGGCAAGTCAAAATGTTGTGCAGGTTTTCAGAAATTTATTATGTGAAATGTAATGAACATATAATATTGTGAGACATATTGTATGAAAGGTAAACTCTCAAAGTTTTTTTTTAAATATTCACAGATGTTCTATGTGAGCGCCTTTTGTTACACGACAGATGTCAAGCCGATATTCAATCTCCTGCCAAACTTTCTGTAGCAGTCCGCGGTCGATATCAGCAATGGCTGCTGTGATGCGGGCACGCAGTTCATGCAGTGTTGTTGGAAGTGGTGGTACGTAAACATGATCCTTTACAAGACCCTACATGAAGAAATCACACGGGGTTAGATCTGGTGAACGAGGTGGCCAATGAATGAGTTGTTGATCACCCTGAGATGCACGGCCTATCCAGCGTTGTGGTAAAGCCGTATTCAAATGGTCTCGAACACTGCCATGGTAATGTGGAGGGGCACCATCCAACTGCAGAATGAAATCTGGACTATCCGCTTCAAGCTGCGGAAGGAGCCATTGTTGTAGCATATCAAGGAAAACATGTCCGTTCACAGTACGTTCATGAAAGAAAAAGGGCCCATAAACCTTTGCATGGGAAATGGCACAAAAGACATTCACTTTCGGAGAATCGCGTTGATGTTCCAGAGTTGCATGGGGGTTACCAGTTCCCCAAATCCTTACATTGTGTCTATTCACTTTTCCTGAAAGGTGGAAAGTCGCTTCATCACTGTAAACTACCCTCTCATGGAACTCATTCTCTTCCATTAATGCGAGAAAATCAACACAGAAGGACGCTCGCAAAGCATAATCGGCGGGTTTTAAGGCTTGAACCAGTTGCAAGTGGTAGGGTTTCATCTGTAAACGTTTCCGGAGAATCCGCCATACAGTTTTTTGTGGTAGTTGAAGTTCTGTCGCTCCCCGGTAGGTGGATTTCTGTGGACTCCGCACGAAGCATGTGCGAACGCGTTCGACTGTCTCTTCACTCGTCGACGGACGGCCAGTCGATTTTCGTTTACAGATACAGCCTGAATCCCTAAATTGTGTGTACCACTTACGAATGGATCTCCCCATCCGGCGGGTCTTTATCGTATCTGGTACGGAAATGTCGTTGAACACTAGTCACAGAGTTGTTTACATGGTAATCAAGCACACAGAAAGACTTCTGATCCCCAGTCAACGCCATTTTCCTTTACTGCTCTGCTGTTGACATCTTGCGGGAGAACGCGGAACTTTAGAAGTGGACAACTAAACTTTGAGAGTTTACCTTTCATACAATATGTCTCACGATATTATATGTTCATTACATTTCACATAATAAATTTCTGAAAACCTGCACAACATTTTGACTTGCCCTGTATAATAATATAAGCAAAAATAGATGCTTCATATTTATTATTTTAAAATATTCAAATGATTAATTTTATTCCCTTAATTAATTTAAAATAATTAATTTAATTGTTTTTTAAAACTAGCTGTGTTTAGTTTACTTAGTTCTGGATTGGATCTAATTAATTCATTATATAATTTGGGCTAGATATCTACTATGTTTGGATCCAGAAGTTGTATAAAATTTTGGAACATGTAGCAAAGAAGTAGTATTTTGTCTGGTACTGTAAAAACTTTGATTGTGCTCTTTAAATTCATTTTTATTTTTATGAAAATAAGTAAGCAATGTATGCTTGAATATTTGTTTAATATTTGGCATGTTGAATTCTAAATAAATTAAATTTGTAGGGTAATCTAAAGGTTTCTGCAAGCAGATTTTTATGATTTGTTTTTGTAGTAATGTTAAGGGAGAAAGGATAGAATTTGCGCTTCCACCCCAACCTAATATTCCGTATTGGATTATTATCGATTGAACCAGAGCTAAGTAAACGGTTTGCAATACATACATTGGTAAATATGATCGAAGGATGATAAATTTGTGAATAGTTTTACGTAGTTTGTTACACAGCAAGGAATATAGTTGTGAATGGCTGAGATCTTGGGTGAAAATGTTATTAAGATAAATTAAAATGTTTTAAAAAGTCTCTGGGCCGTCCTATGAAACGCTGGAGGGAAAAGTTTCTATAGGATCATAACAGGCCTTGGCCTAATACTTGGAAAGAAGAAGAAGAAAATGTTTGACACCTCTCCTCATACCCAATCTTCTAAGTAGATTGTGATTTCAAGGTCTTTGCAGCCCCATCCTCAGTACCATCTTGACGACTGATGCTGATCAAATGCAGGGATTGTCACAACATTTACATAGGAAAAACAAAAACAAGGGTGAAAGAACATCTTAGGAATGTCAAAAAATTGTGAAGTGGAAAAGTCAGCAGTAGCTGCTCATCCTTGGTCTGAAAAACATCTAATTGAATGAAAACCCAGTCTAATTAAACAAATAGAAGAACAAAAGGAACTCACGGTTTGGACACTCGCACTAAGGAACACTTCAGAAATATTGAAAATGGTGAAATTGAAAAATCAGCTAATGCAGCACTTAGTTTATTGGAGAATCATAAAATTGAAAAAGAAGCCCTACTTTTAAAACATATGGAAAAACCTTTAGAATTGACAATTTGGGAGAAGATATACATTCAGAAGAACAAATTTAGATCCATGAATTTCGAGATTCCTGATGAACGTGACCTCATCTCACAGTTCATCAAATCAACACCAGATGGGAACATTACTGATGGAGATTCCAACGGAAATCCAGTAGTCATAATGTCGGTTGAAAATGAGAGAGATCCTTCTCTTGAAAACTAGTTCCCATGTTTGAAGAAACATAAAATATGAGGTAAGATGTTAAAAAATTACTCATTAATTTATGAATTAAGAACCTCATAATGTTATTTCCCATATTTAACTATAAAAAAATCTATGTTCAGAAAAACTTATGAACTTCAAAATTTCCGCAGATTCTGACTTGATCCAGAGGTTTATCGGTCCACCAACATAGGGAAGAAATGGTTCTTCCAATCAACATAACATCAGTCGTTAGGTGAAACTGAGGATGGGGCCACAATGGCCTTGAAATTGCGATCTACTTCAAAGATTAATTATGAGGAGAGGTATGAAACATTTTAATTTATCTTAAATTAAACCTCGTGACTTATTCCTATAAAAGTTAAAAATTTTATTTTTTAACTTTTACATAGTGACTGTATTCTGTACATAATCTAAATAAAATCAACAAAAATATTATTTGGAAATCAACATTAACATAACAAAATTCATGGCATTTTGTGGAAAATACTCGGTCAACAAGCAAAATTTACATAAACAATACGTTAATAGAAAGCATCGATCAGTTAACATATTTTAGATATAATTTAATGTTTGTTGGTGAAACAAAAAGTAAGATTTAAATTTAAATTATTTTTACCTCACCTAATATCCAGTCTTCTAATTATACCGGTTTCAAAACCTAGGTAATTCCATCTTCAATAAATATCTCGTTGACTGGTGTTCTGTCATTCAGGAGAACTGCTTCTTTATCTCTGTGTTGGTGGACTGATGAATCTCCGGATCAAATAAAAAAAAAGTTCAATATAACTTCTAAAACTTTTTTTTTTTGCCCAATGTCACCTGGTTATCTATCATGATATTTCTGACTTTCTCCCCTGGCATTGGCGGAATTGTAATAAATTTCTTAGATTGGGGCACCTAGAAGGCGGAGTTATATTACCCCGATGGTATGATGGGTGATGAATGATAATGAAGCGCCAGGAGATCCTTAACCTAAATTCCAGACCATGGGCAACCACAGGAATAATTCCCTTTAAGAAAACATTCCTATGCTTTAAGTGGGAATCAAATATGAACCAAGAACTATGGCACAAAACTGAGCAAGCACCTATTGAAAAACAAATAAAGGAAAGAAAGTGGCGTTGGATTGGACATACTTTGCGCAAACCTCAAACTGCAATAGAAAGATGCACACTGGACTGGAATCCTCAAGGTTCAAAGAAGAGAGGAAGACAAAAATTGGAAGAGGACTGTTGAAGGAGAAATACGTGAAATGGGAAAAATTTGGTTGGAGGTGAAGAGGTTGGCAGATGATAGAGCTAAGTGGAGAAATTTCATTGCGTCCTATGCTTCAGCTAGGAGAAAAAAAAATTATGATGGTAACCAGGTATCGTGCCTGGGATCTCATGAACTGTAGTCTAACACCACAGGGTGTCCAGTTGTCGGGAAAGTCTTGAAAACCGGGAATAAGTCAGGAATTTGAAAATAACCAGCAAAACCAGGAAATAGACGTGAATTCGTAGTGCGACTTGCATCTATCTTGTATTTTACAAGCTGTGGTTGAATCTGTGAATTTGAAAATTTAATAAATCAAAATTGTTAGTTATTTTAGAGAAAACAAAAATTATAGCATTTCAAGGTGTAGATCCTGTCAGAAGTAAAATTGTAGTTGACAATAAAATTTTGGAGCAGGTGAATAATTTTACATATCTAGGATGCAATGTCTCATATGAAGAAGAAAAGGATGTAAATGCAAAAATATCTAAATTTTTAAGAATTTTAGGGTTAATAAATTCTATCTTCAAGCCACAGTTAATCCAGAAACATTTAAGCGTAAAAGTGTATAAAACACTGGCTCTTCCAACTCTTGTATGGTAGCGAAGTATGGACATTGAAACAGAAGGATATACATAGACATCTTAGAAGAATTACACATGGAACCTTTAGAAAACAAAATTTCTGATAAGTCGAGATGGATGCAACATGTTCATCGAATGGAAGATCACAGGATACCCAAACAAATGTTAAGATATGAACCTGCAGGAAGAAGACCAGGACGTCCACTCAAAAGACTTCTCTTGAGGCTGAAACAGGTCAATAAATGGCCTAAATTCGTGAATGTACTATGATGATAGTTATTTTAATGATTATTCAAGACATAAGGAAACAGAGTTGGATTGAAAAAATAAATTATCCAAAAAAGATGAAGCAAAAGTTGAAGAAAAAAAACCTGAGATTTTTATATAAGAACTGGAAGAAAATAAAAAAAAAATTACAAAATAAAGTAAACAAAGAAATTGCTGTCAATGACAAAAAAGAATCAAACAATAAAAAATAAGATATTAAGTAATTTTATCTTGAAAATGCAATGTTTTATTGTAACATAGTTTGTGCCGGTTCTTTCATGATAGGCTGATGAGAATTCAGGGATTTATAATGTTTATACAATTAGAAATAATTTAAACTTATTACTAGAGCTTTTTAATGAATTTCACACAATTTGTTTATAGAAAACACAGTAATTTATACTTCAGAGTGGAGTCGATGAGTTTACTAAGTCCATGTGTGTTTTACATCGAGTCCGAATTTATAGAATACTTAATTTCTCCGAACTAAATTGGGTCTGAGATCGTGGTCTGTAGAGTGTGAGGACATTTTGTCACGTGCCCTCGCCTTATAAAAGCGATGACTCTGCCCATAAATTCATTGTCCCCACTCCAAATGCACATTATCCTTTAGAGGGTTAGATACTATTTGTTTGGGGTTCTTGACTGTATTGATAATGTTCCACGTGTTCCCTTTTCACATGTTATGTCCTTACTTGTTGGGATTTTACCCAGTCACTGCTATTTATCGTTATCAGTACATTTTCGTTTTGGGTCCATTAATTCTTGCTACGTAATGCCCATATGAGATTCTATCTAAATTATTCTACTGAACAAATTTTGGAGAACTCATCTTTATCTCTCATTCAAAGTAATAGGATTAAATTTGTAACCTATTTGAAAATATTCTTGTTTGAGTTCGCTGATGTTTAACAATAGTAGCTTTCCTTTCCTGAGGCTTAAACGTAACACAAATATACCTAAATAATATGAATTCCTTATACTACTTATTTTAGGAATTCTCACTATGAGGTATATCCATTAAGGTAGAATTTTTATCACTCACCTCATATTGTTCTTCTTATTTGACTATAAACTAGTTTTGGAACAGAAACTATGTTCCGAAACTAGTTTATAGTCAAATAAGAAGAACAATATGAGGTGAGTGATAAAAATTCTACCTTAATCTTTATACTAACTTACACATACAAATCCATCCATACCACTCACTCATCCATTCAAATCTTTTCACTTTAACATATGATTCATCAATGTTTTGATTTCATAGTTAGGTCCATCCTTCTTGCTTTTGAATAAATTATAGATAAGTGTTAATAAAACTGAGCAACAAAAAGAAACTTTTTTTTTGTCTCAGAAAGAAAAATATGTGATTCTGATAGTATTTTTTCTCCTGAATTCAAATATGATAACAGTTTTTCTCCATCATGCAAGGTTTCCGAGAGACAGGCATTTATTATAATTTCAAACACTTTAATATTTTCTACATTCGTAACTACACAATATTCGAACATTTGGACTCGCCTAGAAAGTAAGAAATGAAGATTTTCTGCTATATTTCGCCTGTGGAGCATCCCTCTTGATGGTCCAACAATAATCGGCCAGCATATTAGGATTTCATTTGCCTTGATATCTCTTTTCCATAGCTGAAATTTCCTGATGAAAGTGTTCCCCATGCTCATTGCTCACTGCACCAATATTTTCCGGGAAAAAATCTGGGTTTATTAAAAAAATAATTATTTAGAAATTGAAATAAAAAAAAACTGTGGGTGAAAGAGAAAAAAATTCTGAATACATTTTAAGTGGATCTGTGCCATATTTGTTTCATAATGAAGATTAATACTTATAACCAACTGTAAATAACTAACTCACTGGCACTATCACACCCATAGGTTTATGGCCACGCAGACATAAGCTTTCCATACATCCCTATCCTGAGCCAATGTTTTCCAGTCATCCTCTGTATAATCTATTTCTGTCAAATCATAGTTAATGCTATTCTCCCACCTCATTCTTTGTCTACCAACTGGGTGCATTCCCTCTGGTTTTCCTACAAGAAGCTTCCACGTCTTTCATTCCCCATTCGTGCCACATGTCCTGCCAATGCAATCTACAAAACTTAACTGTTCTCATTATGTCTGACTTCATATAAAAACCATGTAATTCACTGTTATGCAGTCTTCTCCATTCACCTCTCTCCATCTCTCTTTGGTCCAAAAATTGTATGCTATCATAATTGTTATTGAATATAATATGGTAAGTATTTATTTAAAGAATAAAATTCATTAAATATTTTTTAAAAATATCATTTCTCATTTTTTAAAATATATCCTTAACAATTTTTAACTAATAATAAAATAGTTTTATTTCTAATTTTCATTTAGAGCTGGGTTCAATCCCGGGTAAGACTGGTCCATGTACACCTTAAATTTGATCATGGAGTCAGTATTTCATTCTTTCATAATTGATTTTGCCCATAATGATGGCTAATTTTATCAAAAGTATTATAAGTATTAATGTTTATAAGAATTAAATGAATTGTGATTTCTTCTTACCTCTTACTTCTATGTTTTTTTAAACACAGCACTGCAGTATCAGCGACATCATCACCATCCTCAGCTGTTTTCATGACTGTCAATTTTTTCTTTTGCCAGTAATTATCCAAACTGCCATCTGGTGTTCTTTTGAAGGAATTATTTTCTAAACTGCCATCTGTTGTATTTTTTAAGAACTTTGTAATCAAGCTCGGTTCATCTGGAATCTCGAAGTATAAGTATTAATGTTATTCGTGCTCCTGTCATCTATTTTTCTGTGTGCATTTTGCACTATTTTCTCTGGAATCTGAATCGCATTTAGGACTTTGTTACACCCTGGACGGTATGTAAGCATTATGTTAGTTTGTAATCTACTTGTTGTATTGGACTTGATTCCTGAATTTGAAATGACTAAATTGCTTGCAAAAAAGGGTTATTGATACCAGCTTGTTCAATCGTCATCACTGCACGTGAGTTTGAACCAAGGAACATCAGTTTTAGTTCTTTCAAGTAATTCAAATGCTTATATATTAAATATCTTTTTTTAGACATTCCTATTTGCTACCTGTGTTGCGATTATGTTACGGTTGCCTAGCTTTCCCCCTGGCTTATTTTAATTGTTTCACTTTTCTCATATGTTCCAGGTAAATAGTCGTTTTCTGATGTTTCTTATTTCGTGACAATTACATGAATATTTTTGGAGTCCCTTTCTTTAATTCCAAGTTCTTCCACCACTCGGTTAACATTAGAACATATATATTCTAATTTATTTTCATTTTGCCCTATACTGGCTGCTGTGGATTTAGCTATGGTTTCTAGCTTCTCGCGTATCTGGTTAAAATTTTTATTAGTTTGACTAATTTCTGGAAACTGGCCTATATTTATTCCCTCACTTGTTTCAGAGATTTCAATACAATTTTCTATATTAGCTAAGTTCTTTAGTTTTGTACTTTACCTTCTAACCCTATTTCGTGTACTGAATTTATTTTCATAATAGAAATATTTGTAACTGATTTATTTAATTCAGGATCACTATATTCCCCAATTTTATCTTTTCCTGTTTCACGTGCATTATCTTTTTTCTGACTACTTGTAGTATCATCATATTTCTCTGTTACTTTCTCATTTCTGTTACTCGATGTTGTTAAATTTGTTAAATCCCTATGGATTTCAATATCATTAGTTTTAATTGTTGTTTGGAGTGATCTAATTTTAGTTCACAATTGTCATTAAGGGTTTGTATATTTGTATTTAATGAATTGAATTCTGTTGTCATGTCTTTTAACAACTGAAACAATGCAAATGTGGAAATTTTTTATTCTTTACTGTTATCTACTTGTTCAATCCTACACTCTGTATGTTCATTCTCTTTTTCCAAATAATATTTTTTTTTTTTACTCTTTCACTGGGAATTTCAAAATGCATGGTTTTCTTTTTATTCTTGCAGATGTAAATTTTCTCCCAAATTGTGAGTTCCTTAGATGTTTCTAACTGTTTTAGTAATTTTGCCTTAGTTTCAATTCTGTGTTTTTCTGACCATGCATGTGCAGCTATTGCAGATTTTTCTATTTTTTCATTTTTAACATTTCTAAGGCGTGTATTTAAATTCCTTTTTGTTTTTCCTATGTATATTTTTTCACAATCTTTACAATCAATTTAATAAATCCCTGATTTGTTGCAGTCTTCAATCTCTTAACTTTTGTTGGTTTTGATTAATCTATTCAAACTGTTATCATTTTTCGGCGCTAATTTAATGTTAAATTTGCTGAAAATTTTTTGAAACTTATTAGATACTAGAGGATGGTATGTAATTTTACTGAATGTTTTACCAGTTTCTTTATCTGTCTGAAGAGTACTTTCATTTATCACTTTTTGTTTCTTGCTTTTATTTTCTTATGAGTCGTCTTTTCCTGAAAACCATTCTCTTTTGCTCTTTTTGTAATTTTTTTTTTCTCTTTTCCTACATATATTTAACTCTGTAGGTACACCTTTGAGCTGAACTCAGAAAAATGCTAAGTTTAGGATATATTTTCATAGGATTATGTTTTGTTAGTCCACCGCTGTGGTCTCAAGGTAGCGTGCTGCCTTGTAACACAGTGGGCCAGGGTTTGATCCCCGGTCAGGGCAGTTTTTCTGGGTACGGTTTTTATTGGGGTTTTTCTACACCTGTAAGACAAATGTCAGGAAAACTTTAAGGCCCTAATGGTCCCCGAAATTGTATGGCCATCATCATCATCCTTCACCGGTGTGGAAAGCAACGGGAAGCTACCACACCTACAATTCCCTAGTAAAACTGCAAGCATGGCATGAAAATGCTACGATTGTAGTGAAGGACCTGCTCTTGGGCAGAATTACTATGGATGGATGTTTTGTTACATGCTGCCTTGTGTGATAATAATGGAACCTTTTTCCAGAATATTCTGTATAATTGTAATTTAATGTACATAGCTGAATATTCCGTTATATTTACTATTATTTTATTTAATAATTTAGAATGAAATCCAACTAATGTGCCTGGCAGGAGTGTAAAATCGCCTCCCCCAAGCTTTGTAAAATGTATTGTACATTATTTTTGTTTTATGTAACTAATTTAAAAACAATATTGTATGAAATATTCTCATTTTTGTGTCAAATGTCAAACATGGAGATTCTGAAATCAGTCTTTCTGCATTTCTTTATTTTGCAGTTTAAAAATTTTTAAATATTTTCATCAATTTTAATAAATAAATAGTTTTTATTTATTTTTTGTGCTCATTTATAAACTTGATAAGTTGCTGGATTGAAGATAATTGTTTTCACATGTATTGTAAAATGAAGATGACATTAATAACAAGGCTATGTGTGATGAATGATGGGTTAAACCAGTGGTTTTCGACTGTTTCCCTCCCTGTCCACCTCTCCACTGCAACTACAGGGCTATTCAGAAAGAAGGTACATACTTCAAACATGTATTTCTTCCAAACTACAAAAAATAAAAACAATTCCAATGTTCCTGGAAAGAGAAAAGTTTGAAGTTCTGATCACGGCCGCATTGGTGCTATTGCTTTTCATGTTGATTGTTTGTATCAAAATGGCGACACAATAGGATGTTGAATTGGAAGAGGAGGAGCAGAAAATCAACTTCATTGCCGGTGGCCTCCCAGGTCACCAGACCTAACCCCATGTGATTTTTATATGTGGGAATACATAAAAGACCGTGTTTTTATATCCCCTATGCCTGACACTCGTGAAAATATGCAACATCAAATTGTTGAAGCTGTGCATTTGATAACTAGAGACCAGCTGATTCGTTTGTGGCAAGAAATGAGCCACCATTTTGGTATTTGTCATGTAATATATGGTGCTCATATTGAATGCAGAAATTTTAACTTTTCTCTTTCCAAGAACGTTATAATTGTATTTATATATTTTTGTAGTTTGAAAGAAGTAAATGTTTAAAGTATGTTCTTTCTTTCTGAATAGCCCTGTATTTCGCCTTAGTGGGAAACCACTACAAACAGCCATCAAGTTATGCAGGAAATCCATAGCTGTTGAGCATGAGAGGAATAGAAAAGTTGAACTTTTATAAGAAAATCACTTTGAGGTTTAATTTAAGATTTAAATTAAAAGTTTTATACCTCACCTCATATCCAATCTTCTAATTATACCGGTTTCAAAGCTTAGGCAGCTTCATCTTCAGTGGTTTTTTGTTGACTGATGTCATGTTGATCACTTACCATCAATTGAAACACAAGTTTCAAAAAAAATTTAAAAGTGTAATATAAGATTGGCATCAAAGAATGAATACAGCCTGAATAGGATAATTAAAACCCAACAAAAATGAAGAAAAATCAGGAATTTGTCATAAATAATGCTAAGAGTGATTTCCAAATTATCGATAAATTCACGACTCACGAAGTGAGGAGTGAATTTATCTAGAGAATTTGGAAATCAAGAGTGGCATTTGTTAGGACTATTTAACGAATAAAATTAAGCTCTTTACTAAAAAATAATTATTTGAATACAGTTACCGGTGTTTTAAAATATTTATATAGTTAATGTAAACGGCGATGTTTGAAAACAAATTAGAAATGTGAGGTTATGTATATTCACTGCAACTCGATCATATTATTTATTGCCAAATAGGATCGCAATATTGTAAGAATGCACTCTAGTTGAGAAATAATGAAACACATCAAACTATTATAATCAACATTATAGGTTAATCATTTATATTTTGAATAAACAACTCAGTAAAATCACTAAATCTATTCATTATTTGCTATATTCAATGTATTTGTTGGAGAAAAATAATGATCTAACCTGTTCAGAATATTAGAAAAGGAGGAGCTTCTTTATCACAAAAGCAGGAGCTGATAAAGAGAAATCGATAAAGAGCAAGGTGAAACACGACTGTCATTGGTGTAAAACTGAATTCATTGAAACGTGATTGGTCATTGACTACCATTTGCGACATGAGTTAAATAGTCAGATCAAATGCATGGATTGTGACAAAATAATATAAGAAAAACAAAAGGAAATTTGAAAACCTGGGTGAAAGAACATCTTAAGAGATGTCAAGAATGGTGAAGTGGAAAAGTCAACAGTAGCTGCTTATGCTTGGTCTGAAAAACATTTGATACAAAAGCCCGTTAAATTAAACAAATAGAAAAACAAAATGAACTCACAGTTTGGGGGGGGGGAAATGTACATTCAAAATACAAGAAAGAAAAACTTGTGAATTTTGAAATTCCCGGGGATTTTGATTTGATCCGGAGGTTCGTCGGCCCACCAACATAGGGAAGCTCCTCCTATTCGTCGGATAGGCCTACAAAGGTAAGACACTGGTACTCACTTGTCAGTTGTGTTGTTACATTGGGAGTACACCTGTTGCAGGTAGGAGGGGGGACCGTCTTTTGACACATAATGGACAATTTTTAACAGACCTGATCTAGAATATTGGAACACAGTTGTACATTTAATGCATCCTGCTGTAAAATACGTGAATTGTATTCAACGGCACGACGGACTGAAACATTTGAGAGTCAGGTTCAACAGGTTGACAATTTCATTTTGACAGTATTTCAATGATAGTCAACTGTGGTTGGTTCAAACTGGCATGGGCTGCAAATTGAATTGGTCAGTATTCAACGCCTAGTAGCCTATATACACTAATTAGTCCAGTTCAGCGGTTTCCAACCTTTTACGACTCTTGAACCCCTTCCATAACGATCTGAGTTGAGTGAACTACTGACTTTTAAATATACATACAGTAGACATGCATAACATTTAATTCCAAACAAAAGGTTTATTAACCCTTAACGGTTAAAACCTAAAGTTACTCTAGTTACGGCTTAAAAGTTACACAACGTATAGGCCTAGTTGTAGCGAAATAAAATGCGTTCCTAACGTTGTTACATAACTGTAAATCAGGCATTCACGGTAAATATTAATTTATTGTGGAAATAATGTGATAAATTCCTGATCTTACACATGTGCAACAAGGACATTGTAGGGTTAATTTAATTTTAAAATAATAATTCATTATTGTTGTTATGACAATGCCGCAGAAATGAAGGAAACAATAACAGACCTAACGGAAAAGTTTTGGCAACCCCTTGAAATATTTTGCAAACCACAGGTTGGGAAACGATGGTCCAGATTATGCTGTATTTTCTAATTGGCACATTAAAAATTGTTCTGTCTGAAAATATTCATTGATTATACTGCAGTCTAATTAAACATGTATCGTTTTATGAAACAAAAAAATTAACATTTTGAGACCAAAGTATCATTTATATCTGACAATATCAGTGTGTATTCTGGGATAAATAAAAAAATACCTATGACAGCCTTTGAGGATGCCCCTAGCCACTGCGGTGCACACGTTGAAAACCACTGGGTTAAAAAATACAAAAATAGTGTATTACGATGCGATGTTGGGAAGTGGTTTATACAGAAGCGAGGAAAATGTTTAAAAACCAAGCAATAGCGAAGTTTCTAATTTCCGAGATTCTATAAAACACTTCACAAACATGCGTTGTACATTATTTTTTGCGCGATGGTGTTTTCTAAATAATAGTAAAATTATGACACCTTTGTTGGAAATATTTGTGTTCATTATAAACAACTGACTAACATTAACAGTGTGGGCAATGTTTTATTAGTTGAAACTACAGGAGGCCGTGACACCAATCAGGCATAAAATGATGGCAAGTACGTATTTATTGTTTTATATTGTTTCAAATAAAGTTTAGTTCATTTAAAGTGCAGTGATTTGTTTCGTATAATGTATATTAACACTACATTTTGTATATATGTTTTTGTATACATTCTACGTAGTATATATAGAGAGAGAGCAGTGGTTTTAATTCCCACACGTGGTTTGTAATGTGTAATATTGCAGTATAGTTATTTAGGTTAGCAACACCGAAATGTAGGAAATTGAACTTTCAATCATAGTCGCCATTGCTGTAAGTACGACAAAACGCACTATCGCGCAAAAAAAAAAACATTTACCGGGTGCTGAGACATCCAGAACATTTCTATTGTTATGAACAATACAACTTCACAAATTTAAGTGATTATAATACAGGGCTATTCAAAAAGAAGACTTCAAACATTTATTTCTTCCAGACTACAAAAAATAGAAACACAATTCCAACGATCCTGGAAAGAGAAAATTTTAAAGTTCTGATCACGTCCGCATTGGCGCTGTCGCTTGTTATGTTGTTTGTATTGGCAACACAACAGGACGTTGGATTGGAAGAGGAGGAGCAGAAGATCAACTTCGTTACGGGTGGCCTCCCAGGTCACCAGACCTAACCTCGTGTGATTTTTACCTGTGTGGTTACATAAAAGATCGTGTTTTTATCCTCCCTATTCCTGACACTCTTGAAAATCTGCGACATCGAATTGTTGAAGGTGTGAATTCGATAACTAGAGACCAGCTGATTCATGTCTGGCAAGAAATGAGCCATCGTTTTGATATTTGTCGTGTAACACATGGTGCTCATATTGAATGCATAACATAGTGAAATTTGAACTTTTCTCTTTCCAGGAACGTTGGAATTGTGTTTGTTTTTTTGTAGTTTGGAAGAAATAAATGTTTGAAGTCTGTTCCGTCTTTCTTAATAGCCCTGTATTTAAAATTAAATAAAAATAGTGGAGGTTCACCTGAAATCTGAATTAAAAATTGTCTCTAGCAACCGCCATGTTTGGTTCATCACAGTGTATACCATGCAATTTAATTAACCCGTAATGTTCTCTTATTCAACTAATTTAATTTATTTAGGCGTAGCAGCGCATGCTGGGTATTCCCTAGTGTTTTATAATATTACAAATATTCAAAGATCCTTCCTAGTAGACGCCGAAAATGTCCACGACAATTTTTGTTATATATTTTGTGTGTCTGTGTCATAGAGAAAAAAAAATCCATCAAGCAGAACTGCGAGCTAAACAAATTCCTAAGCAAATTGAATTTATGTAATTCTGGCTAGACCAGTGTTGACCTATGGCAGTGAAGCATGGACACTAAAAAGACAACATGAAAGCAGAATAACGGCTTGTGAAATGAGATTCATGCACAGAACAGCGGGTTACCCCTGATGGGATCGGAAAAGGAACACCGATATCTTAAAAGAATTGAAGACTACGCCAATTTTAGAATATATTAAACAGTACCAACTAAATTGGAAACACCATCTTGAAAGAATGAGTTCAAATCGGATCCCCAAAGCTGTTTATAATTATATACCAAGAGGACGAAGATCTCTGGGCCGTCCTATGAAACGCTGTAGGGAAAATTTTCTATAAGATCGTAACAGGCCTTGGCCTAATACTTGGAAGGAAGAAGAATTGAATTTAAGATCTGATTTTGCTGGTTTGTGGAATATACAGGTGCCAGCATAAGTCAGTTAACCAAAAATGCAAATATATTATTTTCTGTAGCTTACAACATATATACAAAAAACAACTACCAGAATTGTTCAAAGTGGCCTCCATTGTTGTTTAAGCATTTATGACATCCAGGAATTAAATTAATATTTTATTACCTCATATCCTTTTTCTTCTAGACTGCAGTTTCGGAGCTATATCTCCATCATCAGTAGCCTCACGTCGATCGGAGTTATGTCGTTTCTTGGCGAAAACCCGCATTTTTCTACAAGAAGCTTCCATGCACGTCTTTCATTCCCCATTCGTGCCACGTGTCCTGCACATCACAGTCTACAAGACTTAACTGTTATTATATCTGGTTTCCTATAAATACCATGTAGTTCACTGTTATGTAGTCTTCTTCATTCATCCGTCTGTTCATCTCTCTTTGGTCCAAACATTTTCCTAAGAACTTTATTCTCAAATACTCGTAATCTCCTTTCCTTCCTTGAAGTAAGAGTCCATGTTTCACATCCATATAACGGGTAAATAATAGTTTTATATATTTTCAGTTTAACGTTTTTTTTAAAGGAGTTGGGACATCAAGAGTCTCTGTAATGCATAATAGTACGCATGTTCAGAATTGAGCCTATGTTTAATTTCTTTGTGCATCTCATTCCTATTTGTGATTCTTGTTCTTAGATATTCGAATTCTGCCACTTCCTCAAAATTTCCTTCATTTGTCATTAGCTGACCATTTCCATTATATAATGTATTTCTACGTGTGACGATATAGTTAGTTTTATTGGCATTTACATCCAGTCCCAATTTGTTAGTGTTACTCAGTAGTTACGGCTTGCTTTAATGAGAGATGTGGAAGATGAAACGCCTCTTTTGATTATACAGTGAGATTATGTAAAACAGTTGTCAGGAAATATCAAAGTCCGAACATATCTGGCCTTCACAATTATACATACCATATTAGCATTGTTTAATATGGATGTAAGAGTGAATGATGTGTTTCTGTTGTCTTGGAGCTGGACCTGACATTCAGGGAGACCCTCCATGTCATCGTGTCCAGGGTTTAAAGCCCTGTCTCAAGAAGTCAGGTCTGGGTGACTTGGGGCATGTAAATATAGCTACAAGCAGTGAGGTTAAAATAAGCTAAAGAAATTATTATTAAGTTTTACAGATACAAATTTAGCCGCGTATGTTTGTCCTCGAAAAGTAGTCATTAGATTGTTATGGAAATTTGTACATACATGTTTCCAGTTTTGGAGAGTGTATAGTCGCTATCTATTATTCTCTAAAACCATTTAAAAATCCCTCTAGCTGTCACAATGTTTTATGTTTCACAACAAAACTCGGTATATGCTATTAAAATAAACTAAGGTATGTTGGTGGAACTTGAGTCCTAAAACAATAAGAACAGAAATTATTAATTTTTGAAAAGAAAATTCTAAGAAGAATATTTGGACCAAATAGAGGAACTGTTGGAGAATCAAAACAAATAACGAACTAAACAAATTAATTAGAATATAGTTAAGATCAGTCAGAATTGGTTGGCTTGGACATTTAATAAGAATGGATGATCAGAGACTGGTCAAGAAACTCTATAATTGGAAACCTATAGGAGCTTCATATTTTTTATACCTTTATTTAAATTAACATATTCCAATTCTGAATAGAATCTAATTTATGAAAGAAAAAATAATGTTTGAACTGGGATTTGAATCCTGGACCCCCAGTTCTACGTACTAGTGTGCTGTCGAATTACACCATACTTTCTTAAATCAGATTGTATCCAGAATTGGAATGTCATCATCATCCAGGGATTAAGCCTGTTGGCTCGTTCTGGTTTCATGAAAGCTGGAATTGTTAAAATTGTTCAGACCATCTTCTGTGTGGGCGTCCAACATTTCTCCTTCCGTGCGGTTTATAATTTAGCAATAATTTTGGAAATATTTCTTCTGGCATTCTATCAACATGTTCTTTCCAGTCGTTCCTATATTTAATTATTCGGTCTAAGTTTAAAAATATTTAGTTCCTTTCTTACATCTTCGTTCCTTTTCTTATCCAGCAGAGTATATCCTGCTATATTTCTTAAAAATCGCATCTCAGCTGCTTCCAATCTTTTTTCTTGTCTTTTAGTGATCGTCCAACATTCTGATCCATACATCGATACAGGAACAGCCATTACTTTATAAAATTTAATTTTTGTTTATTTTCTTGTGTTTTTAAGGGTTCTTTTAATAGTGCCACACATTAGATTAAATTTATGTTAATTTAAATAAAAACATCGAAAATATGAAGCTTTACCGCTAAAAATATATTTGTGAATGAAGCCGTCAGTTGGCGTGAGGGTAGCGACAGCTATTAGCTTTTGGATGAGCGAGAATTGTATAAATTGAAAGAAATGTTAATGTTTGTATCGTCGATTGAGTGGTGTAATGGACAGCACACTAGTACGTAGAACTAGGGGTGCAGGGTTCAAATCCCGGTTCAAACATGAATTTTTATTTCTTAAATTAAACGTATAGGACGCATAGCAGCTGGAAGACCGATATTAAGAAGGGAGGATGACACAATGAACGATCTAAAGAAAATGAAAGTGATTAACATGAACATTGCAAGAGACAGATTGACACCGAGAAGGCCAAGACTTTCACCATTTTAGGATGACGATGAGATAATGACCAAAAATAAGCGAAATCCGACAATTAGAAGTGGTGCTTTACCTGAATTCATCCCTGTTTGTCCTGTTAAATGGACGTGGATGCTCCCTACTGAAAAATTTCTTAACCAGACTAATTTAGTTACACTAATTTCCCTACAGGTTGGCTGCAGTGAATTAGTTGTTATGTTTATTGCCTCTGGTTCTGAGGGTCACAGGTGCAAACCCAAAAGGGTCGATGGATTTTTTTAGAATGGACAAATGCAAAGAGGGGCTCTGGGAGGGACTTTAAGCTGGGGTCCCAAGTCAAAGATTTTCATGCTCGTAAAAAAAAAACTTAAGCTTGAATAAAGAGGCCTCTAAGCAAAATTTACTGACCTTCATCAACCTGGTAATGCTTTAGTTTCCTACAGATGTATCTATAATAAGTAGCGACTCCAGGTTGAGAAAACCAGCTATATTGCTTGGGGGACCTGATATGCTTACCACTTGTCACTCCTACACTGGCTGGATGATCGTCTACCTCTGTGATTAACACATGTGTATGTGAGACTAGCAGCCGGCTGATTTACCAAGGACCTTCTAAGCCTGTTGCGCCATGGATAATACCTAAAAAGGAGAGACTAACCCAATATTGGGCTGTTATGGCACTGTAAATATTTCTCTACAGATATCATCAATGGGTATGTGATTAGTATATCGCCTAGAGACATCTAATATGAAACTACACTACAGCCGCCGTATGTCCGTCTCTGAAGTTTAGGTTGTACGAGGGGTGAAGGCAGAAACTCGCCCTCTACTGCCAATAAGAAAATGGTTGAGTGAGAGTAGATGTCTGCCACAACCAATCACTGCTCTTGACGCAGCTATAGCGCGCTAGTAATTATGAAATTGCTGAGATGTTGTCAGCTGTATGTCTGCTAACCGCATACATAAAGCGGCCCCACTCATCAAATATCCATATCGGCAACACTGTTGTGAAAAAGTCAAGGCCGGAGAATCAGTGGCTGGGGTATAAGGTATTACTCGCGTGGATGAAGGTCGCTTAAATTTTGGTCAGAGATCTTTTCATTCAGTCTTGATGTTCAAGTCTCGGGACCCATGACTTAAAATTTCTCCTGGAGGATGTGTCCCTTAGATTTTTCCATCCTATAAATGCATAGACCCTGTCCGGGTTTGAACCCACATTCCTAGGGGCAAGGCACATAACCACTGCTTGGATTGATTATATTGCATGTATAAACTTTTAAGATAATGCAGATTTAGGCCAAGTGTGATTAACTTCTGGATTTCTAGCATCTCTGGTAAATGTCGCTGTATTTTATATTGTTATTTATTTTCATGTTGTTTTTATCTTAATTTGTTCATTTGTTTTCAGGGAAGTGACCCTGATAAGAAGAATGACGTGCTTGTAAGGAAAGAATCACATAAAATAATTTGAAGTTTTTATGGTGTTAATTATTAATAACGGGTGGCGCAAAATAGGTGTTACAAAGTTTTTGTCTGCTGTGATTTAATGGTTTGCCATAAATAACACAGAGCAACAGAAAATAAACTTTTTTTTTGTCTCGGAAAGAAAAATATGCGATTCTGATAATATTTTTATCTCCTGAATTCAAATATGATATCGGTTTTTCTCCATCACGCAAGGTTTCGGAGAGATTCCATCCTTTTAGCCGGGAACCAAGCATTTCAGACTGGTTTTTGGATAACTTTAAATCTCGAATGAGATCGTTAAGGTCTTCTTGAGTCAATAAATGAGGCTCAGATGAACAGCTTTGTTCAAAAGTTGTCTCACCAAAATCTGTTTCTTCTTCTTCCTTACTTCCATCAGAATCACATCTAACGTCACATGTTCTGGAGGCTTTGGTACGGGCAATTCTTCGCAGTGTGGAGCTGGTCTCATTGCAGATTGCAAGTCAGGGTACACCACTGTATGTTTTGATTTTGACATAATCCCTTTAATGTTTGTTAAGCAGAAAATAATTATTCAAATCCATTAATTGAAATTGAAATAAAAAAAACTGTGGGCGATGGAGAAATTCTGAATACATATTTGAAAACATGATAAAAAAACTGCATTAAGTACAACTATTGGTACTCATGAGACAAAAATCATGTTGACCAGTGTAATTCTCCATTTGTTACTGTTCTGTTGTAGCTCTTAAAACTATATAGTTCACTTATTGATGTCTCAGTTCACGTTTCAGAATGGATGCACCAACATTGGAAAATTGTTTATTTTAATTATTATGAGTTAGATTTTTAGACTCACCCTATATTCATTGCAGGCCATAATTTCCCAACCTGCTGTTCGTGAACCCCCATGGAGTTCGCAAAATATTTCAAGGAGTATGCCAACACTTTTTCCGAAATGGTGGGTTTCGAGGTTAAGTCTATTGTTTACTTTATTTCTGTAGCATTGTAATAACACAGAGCAACAAAATAGAAACTTTTTTTTTGTCTCAGAAAGAAAAAAATATGTGATTCTGATAGTATTTTTTCTCCTGAATTCAAATATGATAACGCTTTTTCTCCATCGCGCAAAGTTTCCAAGAGACAGGCATTTATAATTTCAAACACTTTAATATTTTCTACATTTGTAACAACGCAATATTCGAACATTCGGACTCACTTGGAAAGTAAGAAATGACGATTTTCTGCTGTATTTCGCCTGTGGAGCATCTCTCTTGATGGTCCAACAATAATCGGCCAACATATTAGAATTCCATTTGCCTTGATATCTCTTTTCCATACCTGAAATCTCCCGTGCTCATCGCTCACTGCGCCAAGTTTTTCCGGGAAGAAATCTAGGTGTATTAAAAAAATAATTATTTAAATCCATTAATTGAAATTGAAATAAAAAAACTGTGGGTGATGGAGAAATTCCGAATACATATTTGAAAACACGATAAAAAAACATTATATACAACTATTGGTACTCATGAGGCAAAAATCATGTTGACAAGTGTAATCCATCTATCATCGAGTTTTTACAGCTGCTATCTTCCCGTGCCAAACCTCCAAAGCCTACGATCTTAGGCATCTTGCATTGTAATAATAATAATTATTATTATTATTATCATTATTTTAAAATTAAATTAACCTTATAATGTCCCTTGTCACATATGTGTAAGATTGGGAATTTATTACATTATTTCCACAATAAATAAATATTTACCGTGAGTGCCTGATTTACAGTTATGTAACAACGTTAGGAATGCATTTGATTTCGTTACAAATAGGCCTACACGTTATGTAAGTTTTAAGCCGTAACTAGAGTAACTTTAGGTTTTAACCGTTAAGGGTTAAGTTAATTTAAGGTTATTAAACATTTTGCTTGGAATTAATTTGTATGCATGTCTACTGTATGTATATTTAAAAGTCAGTGGTTCACCCAACTTAGATCGTTGTGGAAGTGGTTCGCGAGTCGAAAAAGGTTGGTAATCGCTGTTGTAGACCATGGTTTCAGTATCTACGTGTCATTTTCATTAACACTGAGCGACAAAAAAGAAACTTTTTTTTATCTCAGAAAGAAAAATATGTGATTCTTCTTCTTGTAAGCCCATGTTTCCCTTAACAGAGATTTAGGCGCTCTCCCCCTATAGCGGAGCATTTGAACCATACTAATTTAGTTACACTTGTTTTCGTATAGATGTCATTTGAGTGGTCCGTGGTCATACTGACATCTAGGAAACCAAGGTAGTACTAGGACGGGAAATTTCGGTAAATTTTGCTTAGAGGCCTTTCATTCAGGCTTAAGGATATTTTACGAGCCTGAAAATCTTCAGACTCGGTACTCACGGCTTAAAAGTCCCTCCCGGAGGACTTGCACCTTGGATTTTCCGTCCTAAAAAAATCCGTCGACCCCGGCCGGTTTGAACCCGTGACCCTAAGGCCCAGAGGCAAGGAGCATAACCACTAGTCCACCGCGGCCGATATTTGTGATTCTGATAGTTTTTTTTTTTCTGAATTCAACTATGTTATCGGTTTTTCTCCATCACGCTAGGTTTCCGAGAGACAGGAATTTATAATTTCAAACATTTTAATATTTTCTACATTCGTAACTACACAATATTCGAACATTCGGACTCACCTAGAAGGTAAGAAATGACGATTTTCTGCTATATTTCGCCTTTGGAGCATCCCTCTTGATGGTCCAACAATAATCGGCCAGCATATTAGGATTCCATTTGTCTTGATATCTCTTTTCCATAGCTGAAATCTCCTGAGTTAGCTCATTTGGTTTTATTTTACAATGGACAAAAAACGTTTATTACAAAATAATTATTTTAATCCATTAATTGAAATTGAAATAAAAAAAACTGGATCGTAGAGAAATTCCGAGTACATATTTCAAAACACAATAAAAACTGCATTAAGTACAACTATTGGTACTCATGAGACAAAAATCATGTTGACCTGTGTTATTAATAATTGCTGAATTTTGAAATTCTCAGTAGGAAAAAAAAAAGTTATCTGGAATTTCATCGGTCAGCCAACAGAGGGAGCAGAAATCGTTAAGCCATGGTCTGTAATAAAACTACAAATGATTAAAATAAACCTCGTATGTTACTTCGTTTAAATATTAAATAAGTATTTATTTATAATGTCTAACACCTATTTTCCTTCCCCGGTATTTTCTCATAAAACCATTTCTAGATCTATTACATGGTTAAATTTTGCACAGAAGCCTTTTTATTCAAGCTTTTGGTTCTTCTTTGAGCCTGAAAATCTTCAGACTTGGGACCCACGACTTAAAACCTTCCTGGAGGAATTACTCCCTGGATTTTTCCGTCCTAAATGTCCGTCAACCCTGCCCGGGTTTGAACCTTCAACCCTCGGGGCTAGAGGCAAGGAGCATAAGAACTATACCATGGCGGCCGACAGTAGTAGTAAATTCACAACACTCCTCCAAAGAGCATAGGGCCTCCATAAAAAATTGTCAACAGATTCTATTCTTGTCAGCATCTTAATTCTTCCCCAATTGTTCAGCTTCCTTCTCACATTGTTTCACCGATAATTATGGGTCTTCCTCTTCTTTGCATCCCTTGAAGATTACATTCCATAACTGTTGTTGCTCTATCTCCGCCTTCCCCTAACTAACTAACTCATTGGCTCTATTGAACCTGTAGGTTCATGGTCATGCAGACACAAGCTCTCCATTCATCCCTATCCTGAGCTAATGTTTTCCAATCATCTCCTGTATAACACTGGTAAACATGATTTTTGTTCCATGAGTACCAATAGTTGTACGTAATGCAGTTTTTTTATCGTGTTTTCAAATATGTATTCGGAATTTCTCCATCACCCACAGTTTTTTTAAATTTCAATTTCAATTAATGGACTTAAATAATTGTCTTTTAATAAACGTTTTTCGTCCATTTGTCCACTGTAAAATAAAACCAAATGAGCTAACTCAAATTGTTTCAGCTATGGAAAAGAGATATCAAGGCAAATGAAATCCTAATATGCTGGCCGATTATTGTTGGACCATCGAGAGGGTTGCTCCACAGGCGAAAGCAGAAAATCGTAATTTCTTACTTTCTAGGTGAGTTCGAATATTGTTTAGTTACGAATGTA
The DNA here is from genome assembly GCA_030220185.1 of Diploptera punctata. Classification (NCBI taxonomy): domain Eukaryota; kingdom Metazoa; phylum Arthropoda; class Insecta; order Blattodea; family Blaberidae; genus Diploptera; species Diploptera punctata. Next base: position 750,720 of record JASPKZ010007819.1, read on the forward strand.
GAAAATATTAGTGTTTGAAATTATAAATGCCTGTCTCTCGGAAACCTTACGTGATGGAGAAAACCCGATATCATATTTGAATTCAGGAGAAAAAATACTATCAGAATCACATATTTTTCTTTAAAAAAAAGTTTATTTTTTGTTGCCCAGTGTAATCTATGTCCCTCAAATCATTCTTTGCCTACCAACTGGGTGTTTTCCTACAAGAAGCTTCCATGCACTCTTTCATTCCCCATTCATATACAAAGCTTTCTGTTTCCTGACTACCTTTTGCTGACCATGTAATTTCCTGTAAATCAACTGTGGAAGAGAAGGCCACTTGGACTCAAGTCCACCAGGCTAAATAAATAAATAAAATAAATATAAAATTTGATATAATTTAATATTACACCGGTATTTATTCACTTATATCTCTAAGGGTGATTTATTCAGTAACATCTCTAGTGCTCCACTATTATATAACGTCCTAACATTCCATGTTTCTAGGAACATGTCCCTGTGTTTGAGCCTTTGGCAAGGATTCCCTGAAGTTGTCCCCGCCCGGAGAACTGAAGGGGGGACTATTTTACCTCCTAAAAATTTTACCCCAGTGGAACCCATGTCCATTGGTAACTCTTTCGACAGCAATGCTACCGCCGGCATAGCTCTCGGGGTCATTTAAACATGCAAACCACTGCATCACAAGGTAAAGATACCATGGAGTAATCTACAATTAAAACGTAAAGTATTTCCTTCCAGATGGATTTCAACAATTAAACAGGTAAGAACTAAAAAAAACTTGACATTAAATTTGTTTATTTTCTTTGCTGTTTGTACTTCGGCTTCACACATATTAAAGCATTTCAAAAGAAAACAGTATTACTATATTAAAAACTGCCCACTGCTGTAGTCTCGAGGTAGTGTGCTACCTTGCAATACAGCAGGTCTGAGTTTGATCCTCGTTTGGGAAAAGTTTCCTAGGTAAGGTAGGATTTTTCTCACCTGTAATTAAATGTCAGGAAACTTTAAGGCCCAAACGGTCCCCAAACATCATCTGGCCATTATTATAAACATTACCATATTTGCCTCATTGGATTAAGGACTCTCCTGGCGCATCATCAGTCACCTCTCATATCATCGCGGCAGCGTAACCCCACCTTCCAGGCGCCACAAGTATGCCAATGCCAGGAGAGAATGCCAAAAATTTAATATTGAAAACTTGGTTGCATTGAATAAAAATAATTTAAAAAAAATAATACAATATTTGTTAAGAAATACGTTTGGTCTGTATTATTCATACCTCATATAGTTGAAAACCTCATAATGTTTCTTATTATTGTATTTTCAAACAATATTCGTTGCTTAGTAACAGCATCTTATAATTTTGTAGAAAATTGATTATAATAATTTTTAAACATAAATTGAAAGTTAAATTATCAACATACGCAATTCTGAGGTATTTATATTTTTTATACTTAGTGTTTGTTGTATTTTATTTCATTTAGGTTCAAACCATGAGATTTTAAGAGTTTGGTTAAAAATTAAATTATGAAATTTATATATTGGGAACTCCCTCCATGGTATCTTTACCTTGTCGTGGTGGAGTGGCTTGCGTGCTTAAATGATCCTGAGAGCTATGCCGGCGGTAGCATTGCTGCCGATAGGGTTACCCATGCCGGACTGGTCGAAGGTGATAAGCCAGACGAAAAAAGTACCTTGGGCGAAAGAGTGACGATCTTTCACCGTAAAAATACAACCGTCAAGAAATGCGGACATGGGTTCAACTGGGGTAAAATTTTCCGGAGGTCAAATAGTCCCCCATTCGGATCTCCGGGCGGGGACTACTTCAGGGAACCCATGCCAAAGGCTCAAACACAGGGACATGTTCCTAGGAACATGGAATGTTAGGACTTTATACAATAGCGGGGCACTAGAGATATTAACGCGGGAATTAGATAAATCACCCTTGGATATAGTCGCTTTACAGGAAGTTAGGTGGCCAGGAGAAGGTAGTCAGGAATCAGGAAGCTTTGCATTATACTACGGGGGTGCAGAAAGACCTGCATTTGGAACGGGTTTTTTAGTCAGAAGGAGGATCCTATCCGCTATCCGAGATATTAAGTTTGTTAGTGATAGGGTATCATACATAATTCTAAAGGGTAAACAACATGATTTTATAATTGTAAATGTACATGCCCCCACAGAAGATAAAGATGACAAGATCAAGGATGAGTTCTATGAAGAATTAGAATGCTTATTTGATAGCCTTTCACGATATCATATGAAAATTATCTTAGGAGATTTCAATGCAAAAGTGGGGCGGGAAGATATATTCAAACCAACAATAGGCAAATTCAGTCTCCATGAAGATAGTAACGACAACGGGGTTAGATTAGTCACATTTGCCACATCAAAGAATCTCATTGTTAAGAGTACAACATTTCAGCATAAGGATATTCATAAATACACCTGGACGTCCCCAGATGGAGAAACTCGGAACCAGATAGATCATGTATTAGTGGATAAACGCTGGCACAGTAGCATCATCGATGTTAGATCAGTTAGAGGGACAGACTGCAATTCGGATCATCATCTGGTCAGAGTGAAAATCAGACAACGGCTATCGCTTATGAGAGGAACAAACGCTAAAGATGATTCTGTAAAATTTGAATTAAAAAACTTGAAAAATGATGAAATGCGGCAAGAATACCAAATCAAAATTGCTAATAGATTTGAAGTACTGGAATCTTCAGATGACAATGTGGCAAACGAAGAAGAAACTGATATAAATAAAGAATGGGAGGCTATAAGAGATACTATTAAATTGTCAGCATCAGAAAGCATTGGTTGTTTAAAAAAGAGGCAAAACAAGAAATGGTTTGATGAGGAATGTGCCGACATTGTAAAGAAAAGAAAGCTAGCAAAAATGAAATGGTTACACGAGCCAAATGAGGTAAATTTAGAGCAATTGGGTAGTATTAGACGGGAAACCACCAAGTTACTAAAGAGTAAAAAGAGGGAATATTTGAGAGAGAAGATTAATGATCTTGAAATGAATGCAAAAAATAGGAACATTAGAGAATTATATCAGGGAATTAGTATAGAGAAGAAAGGGTTTCAGGCTAGAACAAACATAATTCGGAATGAAAATGGGGATATGATTGCAGATTCCAGGAGTATATTAAATAGATGGAAAAGTTACTTTAATCAGCTATTAAATGTACATACAGAACAGGACATTGAGGAGGATAATTTACAGACAGCAGAAATGCTAGTCGCAGAGCCAAGTGCATTAGAGGTTGAAATGGCGATTGAAAAATTGAAGATGTATAAAGCATCAGGTTCAGATGAGATCCCAGCAGAACTGATAAAATCAGGGGGAGAAAAATTGATGGACAAGATACGCTGGTTGCTTAGTATGATTTGGGAAAAGAAGCTCTTCCAGACGAATGGAAGGAATCAATTATCGTACCAATTTATAAGAAAGGAGATAAAACTGACTGCAACAACTACAGGGGCATCTCATTACTTTCAACTTCGTACAAAATTCTAACAAATATATTAGTAAGCAGACTTACTCCCTATATTGATGACATTCTAGGAGATCATCAATGTGCATTTAGAAGAAACAGGTCTACAACAGATCAGATTTTTAGTATAAGACAGATTTTAGAAAAGAAATGGGAATATAATGGTACTGTACATCAACTATATGTAGACTTCAAAAAAGCATATGATTCAATTAAGAGGGAGAAGTTATATAGTATCCTGCTGGAGTTCGGAATTCCTAAAAAGTTAGTTAGACTTATACGAATGTGTCTAAATGGCACAAAGAGTAGGGTGCGTGTAGGCAAACAGTTTTCGGACACTTTTGAAATCCAGAATGGGTTGAAGCAAGGAGATGCACTATCTCCTCTACTATTTAATTTTGTACTAGAGCATGCCATTAAATCTTTGGAGAATGAGGAAGGCTTACAACTCAATGGTATTAATAAGCTGTTAGTTTATGCTGATGATGTAGTATTGTTGGCCGATAGCGAGGAGATACTAAAGGACAATACGCACACACTGTTGAGTAACACTAAGAAATTAGGATTGGAAGTAAATATCAATAAAACTAAATATATGGTCACACGTAGAAATTCATTATATAATGGAACTGGACAGCTAATGACAAATGAGGGAAATTTTGAGGAAGTGGCTGAATTCAAATACCTAGGAACAATAATCACAAATAGGAATGAGATGCACAAAGAAATTAAACATAGGCTCAATTCTGGAAATGCGTGCTATTATGCATTGCAGAGACTCTTGATGTCCCAACTCCTTTCAAAAAACGTTAAACTGAAAATATATAAAACTATTATTCTACCAGTTATATTATATGGATGCGAAACATGGACTCTTACTTTAAGGGAGGAAAGGAGATTACAAGTATTTGAGAATAAAGTACTTAGGAAAATTTTTGGACCAAAGAGAGATGAAGAGACAGGTGAATGGAGAAGACTACATAACAATGAACTACATGGTCTTTATAGGAAGCCAGATATAATAAGAACAGTTAAGTCTCGTAGACTGCGATGGGCAGGACATGTTGCACGTATGGGGAATGAAAGACTTGCATGGAAGCTTCTTGTAGGAAAGCCAGAGGGAAGACGCCCAGTTGGTAGACCAAGAATGAGGTGGGAAAATAACATTAACTATGATTTGAGGGAAGTAGATTATACAGGGAATGATTGGAAAGCATTAGCTCAGGATAGGGATGTATGGAGAGCGTATGTCCGTGCGGCCATGAACCTACGGGTTCGATAGTGCCAGTGAGTAAGTAAGTAAGTATAGGCAAATCTTTGAATAGTGGTCAAAATCAGTTACTTTAAATGTATTTCACAAGTTCAGTGAAAAATCTCACCAGCTTTCTTGTAATCTACCCCATTCAACGATCACATGTCTTATATACTTCACACGTGCTCCCTGTCAATGTGACAGTAATTGTAGCGCGAATGGCGGAAGGCTACAATTGGCGTTTGTTTATGTCAAGATCACTCTAAGAGCGGATCAGGTATAGATTTTGTTTCCGTGTGTTCATACAGAAAAATCTGTGTTTGTTAGAAATTATAGGTTATTTTCTTTAAATTACTTCTAAAAGTAACAAACAAGTACCAGAGATAAGTACAATATACTGTTATTAAGGGACTCTAAAATGCATTAGATTTGGTAGTGGTCACTCCTCTTGGAAGCATAGGGCTTTTGTGAAAGCATTCCACTGGAATCTGTTTCTTAAGAAGTTCCAGGGTTTGAACCCAGGACATTTGGCTTTCTAGGCCAATTCTCTACTGCTGAGTCGTCTGAGCACTCCAATCTAAACATATTTTTTTCTCTTATACATTGTTAATTCCCGATTTCCGAATGCTATGAGCATTTGCTCGATTTTGTTTATGATTTTTTCTTAATTGTTCAATTTCAATTGTTACAGTGCTGCACTATGTAATGTTTGGTCTTCCTCTTTTTCCAGGCAATTCCTGTGGATTCCATTTCAGTACTCTCTTTGGCACACTATCTGGTCTTCTTCTGAGAGTGTGTCCAATCCATTTCCATTTCTTCACTTCTTGTTCTTCGACTTTCCCCCACTTACAGGTTTGCCATCTTCAGTTTCCATTTATTCCAATCTCCTTCTTCCAAATTCATATCATCCATTATAGTTCTGACATAAGTTTTCCATTTCCATCTTGGTCTGGCATGTTTATTTCTTCCAGGGGGTGACCATTGGTAAATATTTTTGGCCATCTTTCATCTTCCGTTCTCTGTACGTGGCCATACCATTTAAGAGTTTGATTTTCAATCCTCTTAACAACAGATGTGGTGACATTCATTTCTCTCCAAAGGAATTAATTTCTTATTTTATCCTGTCTTGTTTTTTGAAGGCTTCTTCTAAGATAATCAAATTCAACTGTTCTAATTTTATTCTTTTGTAATTCCGTCAAAGATCAAGTTTCACTTCCATATGACAAAACAATCTGTATTATGCTCTTATACATTTTAATTTTAGTTTCCTTTGTAATATTTTTGTTCCAAAATATTCCATGTAATGTCTTAGTTGCATTTTTGGCCATTGCAATTTTAGTTTGTACATCTCTTTCACATGTACCTAAACATGTAATTATGGACCCAAGATATTTAAAAATTTCACATTTGTATTTGTGCTATTTAATCTCTTCGTGAGATGTTATCTTCCATAATTCCTCGTTTGATGTGGTTTTTTAGCCATCAGATTCTCAAAATAAATGTCAGACATATGTTTATATGTAATTGCAATGTGATTGTTCCTTTCCAAGTTTCACATCCATACAGCAATATACTTTTCATATTGCTATTAAATAGTTTTAATTTAGTTCTAGTTGAGATTTGTTTTTTTAATTAAATATCAGATCCGTACCAAAGAATGAATACACAGAGCAACAAAAAATAAACTTTTTTTTGTCTCTGAAAGAAAAATATGTGATTCTGATAATATTTTTTCTCCTGAATTCAAATATGATATCAGGTGTTCTCCATCACGCAAGGTTTCCGACAGACAGGCATTTATAATTTAAAACACTTTAATATTTTCTACATTCGTAACTACACAATATTCGAACACTCGGACTCACCTAGAAAGTAAGAAATGACGATTTTCTGCTATATTTCACCTGTGGAGCATCCCTCTTGATGGTCCAACAATAATCAACCAGCATATTAGGATTCCATGTGCCTTGATATCTCTTTTCCATAGCTGAAACCATTTGAGTTAGCTCATTTGGTTTTATTTTACAATTGACAAATGGACGAAAAAACGTTTATTAAAAAAATAATTATTTAAATCCATTAATTGAAATTGAGATAAAAAATCTGTGGGTGATGGAGAAATTCCGAATACATATTTGAAAACACAATACAAAACTGCATTAAGTACAACTATTGGTACTCATGAGACAAAAATCATGTTGACCAGTGTTATAGTTTGAATAAACTAATAAAAACCAACAAGAATGAAAAGATTAATGACAGTAAAAAAATGAGTAATATCTAATACTATATAAAAATCAATGTTTGTTTGTTTGTTCGTATTCTATGCGCGGCCATACCGTTGACCCGATTTTGATGGGGTTTTTTTGCAAAATGTTCAGGAGATTCCCGGGATGAACATAGGTTATAAGAGAGTTGTGATATTCAATCCCTTCACCCCTAAAAATCGCCCTTTGTAGTGAAAAACGTTAAATAAAATCCCAATTTTGACGCTTAAATGGCTTACGCTGCCTAAACCATAACAAATACACCAAATTAATGTACACTGAATATCTCAAAAACTCTACAAAAAATGTCCGCGACAGCATATGTTTATCTTTTACGGATAACTCATAATAACCATTTTTGTCTTTCATTGATGCCAAGAAGTTCGGGATAAGTAGGTTCCCGGGCAAGCGTGCTCTGCCATACCGTTCATCTGATTGAGATGGGGATTTCTGAAAAATGTTCAGGAGATTCCGGGGATGAACATAGGCTATAAGAGAGTTGTACTACTCAACCCCTTCACTTCTAAAAATCGCCCTTTGTAGTGAAAACGTGAAATAAAGTCCCTATTTTGACGCTTAAATGGCTTACGCCCTAAATCGTAACAAATACACCAAATTAATGTACGCCGAATTGAACATCTCAAAAAAGTCCGCGACAGCATATGTTTATCTTCTACGGATAACTCACAATAACCATTTTTGTCTTTCATTAATGACAAGAAGATCGGGATAAGCAGATTCCCGGACAAGTATAACAGCGCAGGCTGGTGGTAAAAACAAATTAACATGTATTTAGGAGTAGCAGCGCACGCCGGGTATTTGCTAGTATCAAATAAACTGTGCAGTCTGAAAACAAAGAGGGATTTAACCATTAGAAGTAAGGAACCCATAAATGTAAAGAAAAAGAGGAAGTAGAAAAACCTGCAGTGGATACTCACGTTTGGTCAGAAAACATAAAATAGATCATCTTCTTCTTCCTTTCATGTGGTCTGTTACGGTCTCAATCCAATGTTTGAAGGGTCTGCCCAAAGATCTCTTGCCTGGTGACTGGTAATTTAAGACTTGACGTGGTATTCTTGTCTGCTCATTTTTCTTACTTGAGATTTCCAGTTGTTTCTGTATTTTTGTACATATTTCATGACTGATTCTGTTTGTAATTCTTTGAGAATCTCAGAATTCCTTTTATGGCCTGTTCTTGAGTAACCCGCAGTACGTCTCATAAATTTCATTTCTGCCGCAGTTAGTCTTTGTTCATCTACACTGCGAATTGTCCAGGCCTCCCTGCCGTAACATAATATGGGCCTGACCAGTGTTTTATAAATTGTAGTTCCTGTGTGTTGCTGTACTGTGTTTGGATTGAAAATATTATTTATAATTCCTGTTACTCTGTTAAATTTTATAATTTTTTGACTAAAATCTTTTTCCTCTTCGTATGTAACTTGGTATCCGAGGTAGTTAAATGTGTTAGTTTGTTCTAATATTTTATTATTAATAACAATTTTACTGCGAACTGGGTATTTTCCTAGGAAAGACATGACTTTAGATTTTTCTGTTAAGATTTCCATGTTGTAGTTTATTGCAATTTGTTTAAAATAGATGTAAACACAAAATTATTAAAACAGTTAAAAAATACTAAAGAACTTACCGCTTGGTAGAAGAGATCTACATTCAGAAGAACAAGGAGAGAGATTTGATATGCAAGTTCTTTGGACCACAAAAAAGATTGAGTAGAAGTCGACATCCAGGGCCGACAACTTATAAATCAACTGTCTGGACAAACTGAAGATGGAATCTTCTTGTAGGAAAACCAGAGGGAAAACACTCAGTTGGTAGACCAAGAATGAGGTGGGAGAATAACATTATCCATGATTTGAAGGAAGTAGATTATACAGGGAATGATTGGAAAACATTAGCTCAAGATAGTATGGAGAGCTTATGTCCGTGCGTCCATCATAGAACCAGTGAGTTAGTTTATAATAAAAGAATTCAACTATTATGAGATAAGGTGCAACACACTCACCTTGTTTATTAATTTTTAGAACAATCTTCTTCTTCTTCACTTCACGGGCTAGGCAAATTGTCTGTTCCGTCTCACAGTTGTTCTGAGCATCTTTTCATTGGCCTTTCTACATTCCTTGAACCTCTTGGCTTGTAGTTAAATGCTGCTTTTGATAATCTCGTTACATTAATTTCTTCTACATGTCTAAACCATTTATCTCTGTATTCTTTGGTTTTATCGCTCAGTGGATATATATTTAACTCTGTTCTTATATATTCGTTCTTTATCCAATCCAATCTTGTGCAGCCTTTTGTTCTTCTAAGTTCATTTCTACGCTTTATATTCTTGTAAATTTTTTGGCCATTACCCAAGTTTCATGGGAGGAAGAAGAATTTAGTGCATAAGATTTGCTGATGATATGGCTTTGCTAGCAGAAGATGCAATGACACTGAGGAACATGCTGGTGGAGCTAAATAATAAGTGCGAGGATTATGGGATGAAGATAAATATAAATAATACGAAGGCCATGATTATTGGAAGGAAATCAAGAAAGATAAACATGAGGATTAAAGATGAGGCCATTGAGCAAGTGGAGAGCTTCAAATACTTGGGTTGTACTATCAGTAGTAACATGAACTGCAGTCAAGAAGTAAAGCAGAGGATAGCAATTGTAAAAGAAGTTTTTAACAAGAAGAGAAGCATTTTCTACGGACCTTTGGCAAAAGCATTACGGAAGAGGCTAGTGAAGTGCTTTGTGTGGAGTGTAGCATTGTATGGTGCCCAGACTTGGACATTACGACGGAATGAGGAAAAGTGACTTGAAGCTTTAGAGATGTGGATATGGAGAAGGATGGAACGTATAAAATGGACAGACAACGTAAAAAAATAAAGATGTGCTAGAGCTAGACAGAGTGGATGAAAGAAGAAGAACTGCTGGAACTCATAAAGAAGAGGATAAGAAATTGGATTGGCAACTGGCTAAAAAGAAACTGCCTGCTGACAGATGCCCTAGAAGGAATGGTCAACGGAAAGAAACTTAGAGGCAGAAAAAGATAGACAATATTAAAATAAATGGTTTGTATGCGGATACAAACATAAAAGTTGAGTTAAGGAAGAGTGGAGAATGCTGAGTTTGCAGTGAAAGACCTGCTCTTGGGCAGAACACTATGTATGTACTCAAGTTTCACTGCCATAGAGTAATGCAGGAACTGTCAACGTTTTATAATATTTCAATCTAATATCTCTTCTTGTTTTGTTTTTATTGCTCTGTTTCCTATTGCTTCTGGGCTGCCTTTTCAATACAACTTTTAATATTGTTCCCTTTGTAGAACAATAAATTACACTGAGCAAGAAAAAATAAACTTTTTTTGTCTCAGAAAGAAAAATATGTGATTCTAATAATTTTTTTTTTTCCTGAATTCAAATATGATATCGGGTTTTCTCCATCACGCAAGGTTTCCGAGAGACAGGAATTTATAATTTAAAACACTTTAATATTGTCTACATTCCTAACTACACAATATTCGAAAATTCGGACTCACCTTGTAAGTAAGAAATGACAATTTTCTGCTATATTTCGCCTGTGGAGCCATCCCTCTTGATGGTCCAAAATAATCGGCCAGCATATTATGATTCCATTTGCCTTGATATCTCTTTTCCATAGCTGAAATCTCCTGATGAAAGTGTTCCACGTTTTATTTTACGAAAAAAAGTTTATTAAAAAATAATTATTTAAATCCATTCATTGAAATAAAAAAACTGTGGGTGATGGAGAATTTCCGAATACATACTTGAAAACACGATACAAACTGCAATAAGTACAACTATTGGTACTCATGAGACAAAAATTATGTTGACCAGTGTTGTTATTCTTTTTTCAGCAACCAAAGAAGGAATAAAATAAATATAATTAAAATGGATATAAAGAAATTAGACTGGTTAAGAGATTTCCACAAATTCATGCACCAGCAAGGGAGACCCTTTAACGTATGTACCACGGTTTCTAAGAAACCGGTTGACATCTACGAGCTGTACATGCAGGTGAAGAAAAGAGGTGGCTTTAGCAAGGTAAGTTGTTTTAATGCAGCGGTTCCCAATCTTTATCGACTCGCGAACCCCTTCCACAACGATCTGAGTTGGGTGAACCACTGACTTTTAAATATACATACAGTAGACATGCATACAATTTAATTCCAAGCAAAAGGTTTAATAATGTTAAATTAACTTAACCCTTAACGGTTAAAATATAAAGTTACTCTAATACTATTATTAAAAGATTCCGGGCTATGTGAAGAAGCACTCGGCACTGAAGATGCCCTCCGTAGTTGAGGGAGAAACATCTGGAAGAAATACCAATTAAAGACCACGGCCACATAGCTCAGAATCTTTTAATATTGTTAATTAAATAAAAATAAAACTTACAGTTTTATTTGATTTTCATATTTATTAAGATATAATTCAGTTACAGCTGTTTCGGTACGCTGTACTTTCTTCAGACATGTTAACAAATTATGAATTGTGTTATTATAGTACATATCAACTGATCTAAGCAACAATACAACAATAATGTATTTAAATTTTGAATTTTAACAAAGGCGATTCATTCAAATCAAGTTGAGAATTTAAAAGTTTATTACTACTTTTCAATTTATTTATTTCTACAGCCTCCAAAAGGTCCAACTTCTTACCCTTATCACAAACATGTAAAATTTCAAAATTTGGATCGAAACAATGATTAAATTGGAATAGGTGGTTAGCATATTTTGAATATTCTAAATTTATGTTATATGTTCTCATGTGTTCCTTTAGAATATTCAAAATATGCTAACCACCTATTCCAATTTAATCATTGTTTCGATCCAAATTTTGAAATTTTACATGTTTGTGATAAGGTAAGAAGTTGGACCTTTTGGAGGCTGTAGAAATAAATAAATTGAAAAGTAGTAATAAATTGTTAAATTTTGAACTTGATTTGAATGAATCGCCCTTGTTAAATTTAAAAATGTAAATAAATTATTGTTGTATTGTTGTTTAGATCAGTTGATATGTACTATAATAACACAATTCATAATTTAACATGTCTGAAGGAGGTACAGTGTACCGAAACAGCTGTAACTGAATTATATCTTAATAAATATGAAAATCAAATAAAACTGTAAGTTTTATTTTTATTTAATTAATAAATATGTATTTTCATTAAGTAAACACCAACTCAATTGATTTTTTAATATTGTGATTACCGGCTGTGAAAGCCTACATTTCACTATAAAGTTACGGCTTAACAGTTACACAACGTGTGGGCCTAGGTACAATAATAAATACAAGTTTGATTTGTAATTACTCACCAATTATTATTATTATTATTGTTATTATTATTATTATTATTATTATTATTATTATTATTATTATTATTATTATTATTATGACAGTGATGCAGAAATGAAGGTAACAATAATAGGCCTAACCTCAAAACCCGCCATTACGGAAAAGTTTTGCCGAACCCCTTGAAATATTGTGCGAACCACAGGTTGGGATACAATGTTTTAATGAATGAATGAGTCACTTCTTATCTTACCACATATGTCATGTTTTTTTAAAACACATAACTGCAGTTTTCAAGGGAAGTCCCTCTTATCTTCAGCCGACATTATGACTACCGGATTTTCGTTGGAATCTTCATCTAGGCCCTATAATGTTGCCATCTGGTGCTGATTTTATGAACTTTGAGATTAAGCCCTGTTAATTTTTTTTTTTCAAATGCCCCAGATTGTCTTTCGACATTCCTGGTTTCTCTCCTGGCATGGCGTACTTGTAACCCACTTCTGAGGTTGTGGCGCCTGGAAGGCGGGGTTACGTTGCCCCGATGATATGATGGGTGATGATGATGATGATAATGGTGCGCAAGGAGAGTCCCTAATCCTAAGCTTAACCTAAGATGAATATGAATTATGATGATTGCGATGGCCATATGATTTCAGGGACCGTTTGGGCCTTAAAGTTTTCCTGACATTTGTCTTACAGGTGAGGAAAAACCCCGATGAAAACCTCACCCAGAAAAACTGTCCCGACCGGGGATCGAACCCGGGCCCGCTGCATGACAAGGCAGCACGCTACCCCGAGACCACAGTGGTGGACTTTAATTTGTTATGTATTTCAGATCATTAATTTCAAATTCCTTGACGCCCTTGAAAGTTTAGAAATCTAAAAAATAAGGGCAAAATTATGAATAAAGACAAGGGCCCTATTCCATACAGCGCCCTTTATTCTTTAATTGACACAAAAGAGGATTAGTATTATTACGTCATAGAGTTCGGGGGCACGCCGTAGCGTAGTGGTTAAGGCACTGAGCTACAAGCCGAAGGGTCGAGGGTTCAAGTCCTGTTGGGGTCAGGATTTTTAAACTGACCCAAACCCTCTGGCGGCACTATGGCCCTGGGGTCGACTCAGCCTCTAACGGAAATGAGTACCAGACGCTTGTTCTGGGGGCAAAGGCGGCCGTCACGCAGGGCTGACAACCCGGCTGACATGAAGTGCCGATTGTCTAGAAAAAGTGGGAGTCCTAACCTCCTACTACCCCAAGGACCTCCGGGTCTGTTGTGGGATCACTTTACTTTACTTTACGTCATAGAGTTCACGTGTAAACGACTATGTCATATGACGTAGTTTGTTTTTAATTTGATTCTGTTTATTCAATTACCATGTTAGTCTTTAGTCAATACTTAGTTTTGAAAATGACAGCTTCGCTGTTGAAACATGTTGACTCTTTTAATTTTTAATTGGTGAAATGGATACATTGACTACATGTTTTACGATTTTATCACCAAGAAGATCATTATTTTATTAAATATTTCAGGATGATAAGTAATTTTCTTTAATTGTTTTCAATTCGATATCACATTAGCACCAATAAATAAATTTAGCCTTGGTAATCTGTTAATAACCAATAAGGAAGTGAACACCCCAGATAGTAAAAAATCTGGAATTTATCAAATTAGTTGTAAAGACTGCAATAAAGTATACATAGGACAAATGAAAAGGAATTTGGACACTCGCACAAAGGAACACCTTAGAAATAATAGAAAATAGTGAACTTGAAAAAATCAGCTATTGCAGCACATAGTTTGCTGGAGAATCATACAATTGAAAAAGAGGCCCAACTTATAGAACGTTTGGAAAAACCTTTAGAATTGACAGTTTGGGAGAAGATAATTATATATTCAGAAGAACAAATTTAAATCAATGAATTTTGAAATTTCCGATGAACAGGACTTGATTTCAAAGTTCATCAAATCAGCACCAGATGGCAACGTTATAGATGAAGATTCCAACGAAAATCCAGAAGTCATAATGTCGGTTGAAAATGAGAGGGTCGTCCTCTTGAAAACTGCAGTTCCTGTGTTTAAGAAAACATGAAATATGAGGTAAGATAAGAAGTGACTCATTCATTCATTGAATTAAGAACCTCATAACGTTATTTCCCATATTTAATAATGAACTTCATTAATGTTTGTTTTTGTACTTTATATTTCAATTGTTCCACAAAATTGACTAAAACTATTTAATTTCGGTGAAACGTCATTAGTTTTCTTGTATCCTATATTATATCCTAAATATGTAAACTCATTTATTTGTTCAATTATTTTCCAAAAGAAAATAATTTTTGTTCTTCTGGGTTGTGTTCCCTGAAAAGTCAATACTTTAGTTTTATCCGTTGATATTTTCATCCCATAGTTATCAGTAATCTAGCTTAAGACCTCTCATAATAGAGAATAATATATAATATATAAAGAAAAATAAATGTTTGTACTAGATTTGCTTGGTGGCGTAAGTGGTAGCGCACTGGAGTACTAATCCATAGATTCGGGTTCAAATCCCGTCCAAGCATTTATTTTTCTTATTACGAGGGTTGGGGCATAAGTCATGGCAACTAATTTTCTTTTTAATGGCAAGGGTTGGTATCACAAAATGTCATGTGTCACACGGAAGCCGTACCGTCATAGTGCATATTCATAACACGACATGGCTCTGTGGTTGAATAGAGAGTAATGTTGTGAGTCTAGCGCTGTGCAGGATGGATGTAACCCGAGTTGAGCAGCGCTCATACATCAAAATAGCCGCTCTCCGTTGAAGGATTGCCACAGAGAGTTTGTAGAAGCTGTCGGGAACAATGCCTTTTCATACGGGACAGTCGCGAGGTGGGTAACAGCGTTTCAGCGAGGACACGAAGCGACCAGCGATCATCAACGGACAGGAGGACCTGAGAGTGTGCGAACTGATGTGCCACGCGCAGTAATTGAGCATCTGTTGGAGACAGACAGATGATGGACACTACTTGAGTTAGGAAAGAGAAAGTGGCATCGAGAAATGCACCATACACAGGATTTGTGGAACGATCTTCACGTCCGTAAAATTGCATCGAAGTGGGTACACATGCACTCACACAGGTTCAAAATCGGGTGCGATATGGAACATGCTGTGCGCACCTAGCACGTTGGCAGCACTTCCTTTCAAGAATAATCGCAATTGATGAATTTTGGGTCAGGGTATACGAACCAGAGTACAAACGTCAGTCTGCAGAGTGGCGACATGCAGGATCACCAAGAAGTCAGAAGTTCCGCCAAAATACTCCCCGTGTGAAGTTGATGGTGATTGTTGCATATGACGTCAAGGGAGTGATTGTGTGCTACTTCGTTCCATATGGTAGAACAGTGACAGCAGCTTACTACAGGTCCTTCTTGATGAAGCAGGTACGCCGGGGCATTGGAGAGAAACGACCTGATCTTCTGGACAGTGCAATCATTCTACACGACAACGCAAGACCTCATGAAGCAGACTATGTAGAGCAGCGCTTGGGATGGGAAGAATTGCAACTTCCACCATACTCTCCAGACCTTTGAGCATGTGATTTTGACCTCATACGGAAAGTAACGGAACCATTACGTGGTAGACGGTTTGGGACACGAATGGACATTACAAATGCTGTTCGACAACATACGATCAGATTCACACATGGTGAAGAAAATGGTGAAGCAGATGGTATTCGGCGCCTCCCACATCGTTGTCAGCGTGTTGTGAACGTTGCAGGAGACTACTTTGAGGGCCTGTAGAACGTGAGAGAGTGAGTTAGTGAGTGAGAAAGAGAGTAAAACAATGAGGGTGAAAAAATAAAAAGGTGTGATGTAATGATTCTGGAACATGAAAACTGTATTGATATGACAATTACCTTAATAAACATGAGGAGCAAAACATTGGCGTGTTGTTAATTCCTTTAATTTCGTTTATCCCTTGTTCTTTTATATGTATATTTTAGATTTTTCACCCACACTCAAACTCTCACAAAAAAAAAGTAGTTGCCATGACTTATGCCCTAACTCTCGTATATCATATATCCATCCATCCATAGTAATTCTGCCCGAGGGCAGGTCATTCACTGCAATCATAGCATTTTCATGCTATGCTTTGCAGCTTTACTAGGGAATTATAGGTGTGGTAGCTTCCCGTTGCTTTCCACACCGGTGAAGGATGATTATAATAAGGATATGATGATGGTCGGATGATTTTCGGGAATCGTTGGGCCCTAAGCTTCCTGACATTTGCCTTACAGGTGAGGAAAAACCCCGAAAAAAACTCACCCAGGAGCCTGTCCCAACCTGAAATCGAGCCCGGGCCCGCTGCGTGATAAGGCACCTCGAGACCACAGCGGTGGACATATATATATATCCATCCATAGTAATTCTGCCCGAAGGCAGGTCCTTCACTGCAATCATCGCATTTTCATGCTATGCTTGCAGCTTTACTAGGGAATTGTAGGTGTGGTAGCTTCCCGTTGCTTTCCACACCGGTGAAGGATGATGATATTAATAAGGATGATGATGATGGCCATATGATTTTGGGGACCATTTGGGCCTTAAAGTTTTCCTGGCATTTGTCTTACAGGTGAGGAAAAACCCCGATAAAAACCTCACCCAGAAAACTGCCCCAACCGGGGATCGAACCCAGGCCTGCTGCGTGACAAGGCAGCACGCTACCTCGAGATCACAGCAGTGGACTTATATAACCGTCTATGAATCTGTCCTTTACGTACTCAAAAACCATTTGAATGGGGTTTTCACCATCATTTAGAGAATTTTTCTGGGGCAATTAATGTATATAACATTTTACCATAGTTCCATAGGGTCGGAGCTGAAAAAAAAAGTGCGTTGGTGCACTAGAAAGGTGGCTTACACTGTCTAAACCTTAACAAATACACAGAATTGAATATCTAAAAAAAGTCTCCAAAACCATATGTCTATCCTTTAAGGATAACTCACAATAACCATTTTTGTCTTTCAGCTATTTGATGCCAAGAAGATTGGGATAAGTAGATTCCCAGGCAACACTGGGTAATCAGCACGGGGTATCTGAAAATAATTACAATATAAATTTATAATTATTTTTCTTTTTATTATTTAACTAAACATAAAAACACATTTAATTTATTTAGGCATAGCAGCACACGCCAGGTATTAACTAATTAACTCACGAGCACTATTGAACCCATAGGACATAAGCTCTCCATACATCCCTATCCTGAGTTAATGTTTTCCAATCATCCCCTGTATAATCTACTTTCCCTCAAATCATGGTTAATGTTATTTCCCACCTCATTCTTGGTCTACCAACTGGTCGTTTTCCCTCTGGTTTTCCTACAAGAAGCTTCCATGCACGTCTTTCATTCCCCATTCATGCCACATTTCCTGTCCATCGTAGTCTACGATACTTAACTTATCACTGCTTCCTGTAAAGACCATGTAGTTCACTGTTATGCAGTCTTCTCCATTCACCTGTCTGTTGTTTGAGCCTTTGGCATGGATTCCCTGAAGTAGTCCTCGCCCGGAGAACCAAATGAGGGAATATTTTACGTCCGGAAAATTTTACCCCAGTGGAACCCATGTCTGCATTTCTTAACGGTTGTATCTTTAGCTAGTTTAAAATAAAAACATTAAAAATGAAAAATATTGTGCTGTACTGTATTTTTTTTTAGATAACAAAAGTGAAAATTTGGAGGGAAATAGCAAGATCGTTAGGCATTACTCCAACTAAGGGAACAGTTCCAGGAATTAAAAAAATCTATAACGACAATATAAGACCTTTCGAAGAATACTCTGGTCATAGAGGAAGATCCGATAAAAATCAAGCTCCATCAAGGGATAAGAACACAGGTTAGTATTTGAAATATCATCAGGCGCAGCGTGATTTAAACATGTTCTGAACTGAAAGTGCATTGAATTCATTTCTCATAAGTAAGGGGCGGATTTCTATTACCTAAAAAATGGAAAATATGTATGGTTTACTAGTTGCAGGTAGCAGCAGATCACCTGATATCAGCCCCTGTGTTAATGATTCTTCTTGCAACACTGATGATGAACTGTGTTTGTCTTCAGGCACTGCGTCATATTATTCCAGTCAACAGAGCTCTAATCAACGAGTAAGTATAAAATATTAACGTCTTAGGAATTAACACTTATGAGGTATTCTTTTTTTTATTATTCATTTCATACATCTCAATGATGGGTAAATTATATTTGAAGTGAAAAATATACTTAAATTTGAGTTGTTTTTCGACTCACCTCATATTTCTCGACTTCTGTGCAGACCCAGGTTTCATCACTGAATTTGTGACATTATCGATGCATCACCACAATCACAACTGCCATCTTGCGGTAGTCCCTCCTGCAAATTGATTTCTGCGTTCTCTGTTGGCTGACTGATGAACTTACAAATCAATCCCCTCTCATTTTCACCGGGTATTTCAAAATTCATAGTTTTCTTTTTATTCTTGCACATGTAAATTTTCTCTCAAATTGTGAGTTCCTTTGATTTTTCTAACTGTTTAAGTAATTTTGCCTTGGTTTCAATTCTGTATTTTTTTCTGACCAAGCAATAGAAAACACAGAATTTAAACCAAGGTAAAATTATTTAAACAGTTAGAAAAATCAAAGGAACTCACAATTTGGGAGAAAATTTAAATATGCAAAAATAAAAAGAAAACTATTATTTTGAAACACCCGGTAAAATGAGAGGGAATTGATTTGGAAGTTCATCGGTCAGCCAATAGAGAGCGCAGAAATCAATTTGCAAGAGAGACAACTGCAAGATGGCAGTTGTGATCGTGGTGAAGCATTGATAATGTTACAAATTCAGTGATGAAACCTGGATCTGCATAGAAGTCGAGAAATATGAGGTGAGTCGAAAACAACTCAAATTTAATTAAATCAAACCTCAAATGTTATTTCCTACCTACATAATTTTAGAAAAATATATGCTCAGACTGGGGTTTCAACCCAGGACCTTTTACTTTCTATGCAAATGGTATACCAAGATCTACCATCTTAAAAATCAATTGACCCTGTCTGGGTTTGAACCCTAGGCTCTTGGATTAGAAGCAAGGAACATAAGTTGTAGATCACCGCAGTTTTATATATTTTCAGTTTAATGTTTTTTGAGAGAAGTTGGGACAACAAGGGTTCCTGTAATACGTAATAACACGCTTTTCCAGAATTGAGCCTGTGTCTAATTTCTTTATGCATCTCATTCCTGTTTGTAATTGAATAGTTGCCTCGAAAAGAGATCTAATGCCACAAAATTTTGAAAGTTAAGTTTTCAGTGGATTAAGATTAAATTAAATGCTTCACACTTCTCCTCACATCCAGTCTTCTAAGTAGACCGCAGTTTCAAATCCTTGGTGGATTCATCTTCAGCTCCCTCTCGTCGACTGATGTTATGTTGATCAGAATAACTACTACTTCTTCCCTCTGTTGGTGGACTGATAAACCTCCAGATCCAATCAGAATTTCAAAGTTCATAAGTTTTTCTTTCTTGTTTTTTTTTTTTAGGTTTATCGGCCCACCAACAGAGGGAAGAAGTAGTAGTTCTTCTGATTGACATAACATCAGTCAACGAGAGGTTAGTGGAGATGAATCTGCCAAGGATTTGAAACCACGGTCTACTTACATACAAGAGCAGGTCTTTCACTGCAAACTCAGCATTCTCCACTCTTTCCTTAACTCAGCTTTCCTTTTTGTATCCGCATACAAACCATTTATTTTAATATTTTCTATCATATGATGTATTTTTCTTCCTCTAACCTTCTTTCCGTTGACCATTCCTTCTAGGGCATCCGTCAGCAGGCAATCTTTCTTAGCAGTGGACAATCCAATTTCTTTTCCTCTTCTTTATGAGTTCCAGCATTGTTCTTCTTTCACCCACTCTGTCTAGCACATCTTTATTTTTGTCTGTCCATTTTATACGTTCCATTCTTCTCCATATCCACATCTCAAAAGCTTCCAGTCACTTGTCTTCATTCCATCGTAATGTCCAAGTCTCTACACCAAACAAAGCTATGCTCCACACAAAGCACTTCACTAGCCTCTTCCGTAATTCTTTTATCAAAGGTCCGCAAAAAATGCTTCTCTTCTTGTTAAAAGCTTCTTTTGCCATTGCTATCCTCTGCTTTACTTCTTGACCGCAGTTCATGTTACTACTGATAGTACAACCCAAGTATTTGAAGCTCTCCACTTGCTCAATGGCCTCATCTTTAATCCTCATGTTTATCTTCCTATAATCATGATCTTCGTCTTATTTATATTTATCTTCATCCCATAATCCTCGCACTTATCATTTAGCTCCATCAGCATGTTCCTCAGTGTCATTGCATCTTCTGCTAGCAAAGCCATATCATCCGCAAATCTTATGCTCTTAATTTTTCTTCCTCCGCGGTCTGCTTGGGATATGAAGCATTTAATTTAATCTTAAATTAAACCTCATAGTGATTTCTTCCTATAAAAGTTCAAAATAATTTCAGTGGATTAGTGATCTATCCAGAGAGTATCACAGCATGGTGCATATAAAACTATCTCAACTCTCTTCCAGACCTGTTTTATTTATTTTTAAAAGTTGGCGTTCAAGAGAATAGTGATCTATGTGTGACAAAATGGTGGAAGCAGTTAGTCAAGGCATGAGTAGCAGTATGGGTTACATCTGCTTTCGGGGCAACTGTTCAATTATTGTTTTTATAATTCTGTCACTTACAAAACACTTGATACAATGTTAGCTGTTGGTTATTTACAGATTCTCATCTTCACCTGTCTCTTCATCGCCTTGTACTTCGTCGCATGTGTGACCTGTAGGATCTAAATTATCATAGAGTATTTTGTTTTCCGTGTTTTGCAGGTACTGTGAAAGATTTTGGATTTCTTATTTTCATCTTTCTCTTTACTTCCTTCTTCTAGCAAAATTAATCACTTTTAAATTCTTCAACCATTTTGTTCTTAGTCGGCCATAGTGGTTATGCTCCTTGTCTCTAGTCCTGTAGATCGCAGATTCAAACCCAAATGGGGTCGATAGATTTTTTAGAATGGAAAAATCCAAGAGACAATCCTCCGGGAGTGACTCTGAAGATTTTTAGGCTCGTAAATGAACCTTAAGCCATGCAAAATTTAACTGACTTCCATCCATCCGAGAGAAAAAAGTTCACTCTTTGTCTCCCATGAATTCTTCTAAGTTCTACAGAATCGCAGTGTGCATAAGCGAGTTATGGTAGTTGCTGAAATGGTAAATGTAGCTTCTGGTAGATGGCTCTGAAGTCGGTGTTACCAACTTTTGGAATAAATTCCCAAATGCTAAAAAAATGTACGTAAACTAACTTCCCTTTTCCTAATCTAACAAATTACATGCATGTTATTTAATAAACTATAAACTAATTTCATGTACACTAACTTGTCCCATCGGAATCTAACAAAATGAAGTTAATTTCTTGAAACATGATTTGGAATTATTTGTAAATGTTGGTAACACCAATTTGAGAGCCATCTAGCGGATGTTACATTAAGCATTTGCACGTTAGTAGAACTATATTCACAATATTCACATAATTATATACATATTTAAAAATCGTAACAAATGTTTATAAAATGGTTCCAAAATGTTTAAAATAGCACAAAACATTATTATAAATGGTCAAAAAGTGTTTAGTGCAACAGTGGCATAAGGATGGTGTATGGAAAAATCGTGGGTGACAAATAGGTAACCTCAGCCCATCCAAGTATTATCTTCGTTTTCTTTTTTGTGATGTTTTTTTATTTGAATTAACATTTTCCAATTCTGGATAGAATATAATTTAAGAAAGAAAAATTGACGATTGGGGGAATGTTAATTCTAAACATAGGCTCAATTCTGGAAATGCATGTTATTATGCTTTACAGAGACTCTTGATGTCCCAACTCCTTTCAAAAAACATTACAATGAAAATATATAAAACTATTATTCTACCAGTTATATTATATGGATGTGAAACATAGACTCTTACTTTAAAGGAGGAAAGGAGATTACAAGTATTTCAGAATAAAGTTCTTAGGAAAATTTTTGGACCAAAGGGAGATGAACAGACAGGTGAATGGAGAAGACTTACATAACAGTGAACTACATGGTCTTTATAGGAAGCCAGATATAATAAGAACAGTTAAGTCTTGTAGACTGTGATGGGCAGGACATGTGGCACATATGGGGAATGAAAGACATGCATGGAAGCTTCTTGTAGGAAAACCAGAGGGAAAACACCCAGTTGGTAAACCAAGAATGAGGTGGGAGAATAACATTAACTATGATTTGAGGGAAGTAGATTATACAGGAAATGATTGGAAAGCTTTAGGTCAGGATAGGAATGTATGGAGAGCTTATGTCTACGCGGCCATGAACCTATGGGTTTGATAGTGCCAGTGACTAAGTAAGGCAATGTGCTAACCACATGTTACTTGTTGGCATCTATAGGAAAATAGGCATAACTAAATTATTTATGATTTATCCATCATTGAGGTGTATGAAATGGATAATAAAAACATTGAAAGAAGCCGTACTGGCTTTATAATGTGATGTAAAATTCCCAAATAAATGTCTTCTCAATAAAGAAGTCACCATTTGCAAGTTAGAAGCAAAGGTTTCATAGCATTTGGTGTGTGGGAATTATCAGCGTATATAAGAGAGAAATTTGCATTTAGATTGGATTTTCTCAGATAGCTCACTCAGTAGAGCATTCGCCTAGAGTGCAAGAGGTGCTGGGTTCAAACCCCAGTGTGAGAGTATAATTTTTCTCTTCAAATATAATATCTCAACTGAAAAATCTCTGAATTAAATCAAACCAGATGGAGTAAGAAGCAGTGTAACATCAGTTAAGATATTACTGAAGATGAAACCACCTAGGTTTTTGAAACCGGTTTAATTAAAAGACAGGATATGAGGTGAGGTATAAAGAATTTTATTTTAAATCTTAAATTACACCTAATAGTGATTTTCCTGTAAAAGTTTAATACATTTATATAAAACATATTTTTTTTATGTTAACACAGTTATTGCTGTCTGAAACTTCCAAAAAGAATTTCCCTGTGTTTGAAGATGTAAAATTTAAAAAGTTGCCTTTCTATGAAGTCGTGGATGAACTGTTAACACCCAACCGTCTTGGTGAGTAAAATAATGTACACTACTAGTAAAACACCATCAACACTTCTAGATGGTGTTAGATAGCAGCACTGTATAAATTGAGGCACTTAGAATAATAACGGCAGATCCCAACCAAAGTTCATTTTGACATAAATGTCATTTTGTGTTTTTTTTCCAAAACATGGAAAGTAGTTAACATTATGACTTGATATTTTCTGGGTATTTGAATTAAGGGATTTTAAGTCTATGTGCAAATTATTGAACCTTTGTGGTTAATAGTTTTCCTGATTTTGTGTTGTTTATTAGAACAAAAAATATACAAATCAGAAAAAAGTGTGTAAATTTGACTTCTCCTTCATTTAACATCTTGAAATACCTAATGCAGCTCTATTTCCAAATCTTCACATTTTTCGTCATCATCAACACCATCATGACGAAGACTGTTATAAAAATCATGATAGATGGGTGGTATATTTCAATACATTATCAGGTCATTGTATTTATCTTTCTCTGTTCACTGTACTTCTGCTGTAACTTAAACAACGAAACATGTGAATTTTTACCTCTTTTCCTAAAATTAACATTTTGATATGCTTCAGTGTTAGAATAACATAAACCTAATTCAACAATCTCAGGATTATCGTGATCCACAATAATGAATGTATCCTTAGGTAAAAGTTTTTTTTTTCCTAATTACAAAGTTTTTAGTGATACCATTCTGTATGTCAACAAAGTCTTCCCATATGCATATTAAATTAATGTTAGGAAAAACTGCAGTATCGTAAAAAAACATGAAATCTATGAGCTGAGTTGTCAAAAAATGGTCTTCAATGAATTTGAAAATCTTTCCATATATCTTCGTCATATTCACACCGTTCACCACAATGCCATGAACATGTAATGGACATAAAGTAAAGCACTCATAGTTGGGATATGTCATTGTTACACTGAGAATTTGTTCGTTTTCACTATGGACAAATTTTAAAGGTGGAAAATGAGAGCATTGGCATATCCCAATTTGTTTGATACTTCATCACATGAAAGGTAGATGGCAGCTGTGCATGGTCATGCTTCTATCTCAAAATTCAATGTCGGTTGGGAACTGCCGTTATTATTCTGAGCGCCTGAATTATAAAAAACTTAATAACAAGTATACTTTATCATAAATGATAATAATCACTAGGCATTGGAAGATTAGAAAAATGTCTATTTTTAATGTTTTTTATTATAAATTTAACACTTCTCATTGAAGGATAAATTATATTAATAAATACATTGGAGAAAATGCTTTAACATCTCACCTCATAAAGTTGTGTGTCTTCATGGTACCGGTTTCAAAAGTGTAATTTTACTTCTTCTCCAGTCAAACTTCAACTGTCGAAATTTCACCATTAACACTATCTTCTGAACTGTCATCTGGTGTCGATTTTATGAACTTGGAGATAAAATTATTCTTGTTGGGAATATCAAAATTCATGGCTTTATAAAATTGACACCAGATGACAGTTCAGAAGATGGTGTTAATGGCAAAATTTTGACGGTTGGAGTTTTACTGAAGATGAAAGTAAAATTACATTTTTGAAATTGGTATCGTGAAGACACGCAACTTTATGAGCTGAGGTGTTAAAGCACTTTCTTCAACTCATTCATAAATGTAAATACCTCATAGTGTTACCTCCCACTTTGATTTTGATAAATTAAGTTTGGAAATGAAATGAAAAAAAAAACAAAATATTTATCGATTGATGAACCAGAACAAAATTTAATTTTGGAGACTGGAGAAACAAAATCTTGTAGTGAGATCACATATTTAGGAATTAAAATAAATAAAAATGGAAGTTATGAAGAGGAAATAAGAAATAGAAATAAGAAAGGAAAATTTGTAATTGCTTGCCTCAATGGAATATTGTGGGATAAAAATATAAGTAATAAAAATAAAACAAATATATATCATACAATTGTTAAAAACATCATTACTTATGGGGCAGAATTTTGGTCATTAACAACAAAAATAAATAAGTATCTTTTGGCAATAGAAATGGATTTTATACGAAGGGCAGCAAACATTTCAAGAAGAGAAAAAATTAGGAACTCAATTATAAGGGAGAAAATGAAGACTGAAGACACTATTTTAGATTATATTAAAACTCAGCAATTAAGATGATACGGACATGTCCAGCGAATGGAAGAGGATCGGCTACCAAAATGTATTATGGAATGGAAACCCAGGATACCCCTTCAGTATTAATACTATGTATAGTATGTATTGAAACAATTAGAAATATAATTCGACCAGGAACTTTAGCAGTGTGACTTGCAGCCAATATGATTGCCTGAGGAAGACGAGGCTGAGGAAGACCTAAAACCTCCTGGAGTCAGGGAATATATTTATACATGAAGGAGAAACATCTACAACAAGGAGATTGGATGGCCGACAAAATTGGGAATCGGACGATGTCAAAGACATTAATCAACCGATGATCTATTTATGTTTGAAAATAAAAACATTGAAAGAAGCTCTGTTGGCTTTATAAAGTGATGTTTGGATTCCCAATAAAAGTCTTCTTAAATAAGAAGGTCCATACAACAGTTTGCAACAATTGGTTCTCGGAAATTAAAATGTATAAGAGAAAGATTTGCGTTTAGATTGGAGGCATTGGATAGCTCATATGATAAGAGCATTATCGTATAAAGTTGAAGGTTCTGGGTTTGAACTGTGGTCTACGCGAATTCTCTTCAAATATGAAATACCTCATATTTGAAGAGAAAATTATACACTCAGACTGGAGCTTGAATCCAGGACCTTTGGCTTTCTAGGCCAATGCTCTACTGACTGAGCTATCTGAGCAAGGTAGCTTAAATAACCTTAGCTTAGGTTTTAAG
Source organism: Diploptera punctata (assembly GCA_030220185.1). Classification (NCBI taxonomy): domain Eukaryota; kingdom Metazoa; phylum Arthropoda; class Insecta; order Blattodea; family Blaberidae; genus Diploptera; species Diploptera punctata. Next base: position 777,102 of record JASPKZ010007819.1, read on the forward strand.
GAGATTTGTTTCAACCTCCAAATGAATTTCAATTGAAAGTAAATATATCTTGCTTTAATGTTCATATTATTCGTTTTTAAACATCTTAATGATGGACAAATTATATTTGAAAAGAAAAATATACGCCTAGACTGGGGTTTGAAAGTCAAAGGTCAAAGGTCCTGGGTTCAAACCCCAGTCTAGGCATATATTTTTCTTTTCAAATATAATATCTTGCTTTCTTTATTCTGGCATCATTATCTTAATCTGAACCACCGTTTGTAATGTTACTAACTCTAACTAACTAACTAGCTCACTGGCACTATCGAACCCATAGGTTCATGGCCGCATGGACATAAGCTCTCCATATGTCTCTATCCTGAACTAATGTTTTCCAATCATCCCCTGTATAATCTACTTCCCTCAAATCATAGTTAATGTTATTCTCCCACCTCATCCTTGCTCTACCAACTGGGTGTTTTCCCTCTGGTTTTCCTACATGAAGCTTCCATGCACATCTTTCATTACCCATTCATGCCACATGTCCTGCCCATCACAGTCTACGAGACTTAACTGTTCTTATTATATCTGGCTTCACTTTGGCATGGGTTCCCTGATGTAGTCCCTGCCCGGAGAACCGAATGGGGGACTATTTGACCTCTGGAAAATTTTACCCCAGTTGAACCCATGTCTGCATTTCTTGACGGTTGTATTTTTATGGTGAAAGATTGTCACTCTTTCGACCAAGGTACTTTTTTTGTCTGGCTTATCACCTTCAACCAATCCGGCATGGGTAACTCTATCAGCAGCAATGCTACCGCCGGCATAGCTCTTGAGATCATTTAAGCACGCAAGCCACTCCACCACGACAAGGTAAAGATACAATGAAGGGTTTTTAATGTTACTTTCTGTCTTAATTTTATAATGTTACCATTATAAATGAACTTATAATAACTTACGTGAACTGCGGTTGGAACTAAATTGTGTCAGCACTGTCCAAATATTTCAGACAAAACCTGTTACTATAACATTGTGTTGCTTAAAATATGTTTCATGTTGGTGTGCAGTTCCAATGGACAGAAGAAAATTCCAGGAAAATGTATTTATGTTCCTTCTGACCTCCAGACAAGTCACCAGCCTCAAACGCACTCAGAACACAAACATGGAATCCTCATATCAGGTTGGTCTTCATATTTTTTGTTGAATAAAGCTTATTATGTATGATAACTAGAGATTTGTGAAATTCGCGAGTCGCGATAACGTGAAATGCTCTAATTTGTCTTATTTTTACCATTTCTTAACTCCACTTCCCATAACCTCAAAAAAAGCATTTATGAATCACAAAATAATGCAAAATCCTACGATAATGCACAATAACACTGAAATTTAAAATTTTCAATGAATTCCAGTGACTTTTTTTGTGCTATTCGCGAAATTTCATAATGCATTTTTAAACACTGTTTTCGGATTCCATCTTCTTTTTAACTGCCAAATCTGCTTCCTGCATACATGGAGGTAATATTTTCTGTCTTTCTCATGCTCAAATATCGTCTCTCCATGGATTTTAAGTTCTATGGCCAATATAAATTCCAAGAAATACGAATTATATTAACATGTAAGATAAGTTTTTTTCCCTCTAAATTTTTGCAGATATAATTATCAATTTTATATCAATCATTATTAAGTACTGGTGTGTTCAAATCTGAAGAAAACATTTCTTTAAGTACAAGCAGTAACCTGACAATAATGCAAGCACTGCCAAATTTGAAGAAGCCAACAATGGACCACGAGTAATTATATTGATAAATATTATTACATGTCAGGAGCTATGCTGGATGGAAACTGGACGAAAGCCAACCAAGAGCTAAGACATGTTGTAACACATGGCTTTCATCATAAGGTGTGCAGAATCAAGAAATATCACGAACCTAGTGAGAAGTGCGTGTGTGAATTGTGTGGCAGACAGAGCGACCGATATCATATACCAAAATGCCCAAGAAACACGAAATCGCTGAATGACTACAAGCAAAGACTAAAGTACAATCAATGTCCATTAGGGCAAACCTTTCTTATTATTTAAATATTATTATTCCCAATTTAATTAAACTATTGGATATATCATTCTTATTGGGTTTAATATACTAAACTAGGATTAAAAAAGACTCAAATTTACATGTTTTTAGAATAACACCGCCAAATTCCCATAACATTGAAATCTTTAAATTTTAAAACAAATTTTTCCCTAAAAATAAAACCACTTTCACGGATCTCTAATGATAACGGATCACTTATGGCAATAAAAATGAAGGAGATTTTGAAGAAATTGCTTAAATCTAATGCCTAAGTACAATAATTACAAACAGGAATGAAGTGCACAAAGGAATTAAACATAGGTTCAATGTTCATAGTTAAATATGGGAAATAACATTATGAGGTTCTTATTCATGAAGAATGAGTCATTTTTTACATCTTTACATCATAGTTCATGTTTTTTTAAACATGGGAACTGCAGTTTTCAGCAGAACTATCTCTCTCATTTTCAACTGACATTATGACTACCGGATTTTCATTGGAATCTCCATCTATAGCATTGCCATCTGGTGCTGATTTGATGAACTTCAAGATCAGGTCCCGTTCATTGGGAATTTCGAAATTCATGGATCTAAATTTGTTCTTCTGAATATATATCTTCTCCCAAACTGTATATTCTAAAGGTTTTTCCAAATGTTTTAAAAGCTGGGCCTCTTTTTTCAATTTTATGACACTCCAACAAACTATGTGCTGTAATAGCTGATTTTTCAATTTCATCTTCTTCTTGTAAGCCCATGTTTCCCTTAACAGAGATTTAGGTGCTCTCCCCCTACAGGGAAGAATTTGCCTCCCCCTACAGGGAAGAATTTGAACCATACTAATTTAGTTACACTTGTTTTCGTATAGATGTCATTTGAGTGGTCCGTGGTCAGCGTTCTGCCTCATACTGACATCTGGGAAACCAAGGTAGTACTAGGACGGGAAAATTCGGTAAATTTTGCTTAGAGGCCTTTCATTCAGGCTTAAGGATTTTTTACGAGCCTGAAAATCTTCGGACTTGGGATCCACGGCTTAAAGTCCCTACCGGAGGACTTGCTCCTTGGATTTTTCCATCCTAAAAAAATCCATTGACCCCAACCGGGTTTGAACCCATGACCCTCGGGACCAGAGGCAAGGAGCATAACCACTAGTCCACTGCGGCCGATTCAATTTCATCATTTTTAATATTTCTAAAGTGTTCTTTTGCGCGAGTGTCCAAATTCCTTTTTGTTTTTCCTATGTATACTTTATTGCAGTCTCTACAACTAATTTGATAAATTCCAGATTTTTTACTATCTGGAGTGTTCAATTTCTTATTAGTTATTAATAGATTACCAAGGCTAAATTTATTTATCGGTGCCAATGTAATATTGAATTTTTTGAATTTTTTAAAAAATTTGTTATGTATTTCAGGATGACAAGTAATTTTCTTAAATTGTTTTCCTTTGTTTGAATCAAATTGCAAGATGATGTATTCTTTTAATCTTTTTTGTTGTCTAAATTTCTTTAATTTATGTAATCCTTTCCAAAACCATTTAAAGTACCTATGTTCAAATTGTGATTGTATTCTTTCTTAATATCTTCTTCATGTAATAGAACATTTTATAATCTATATATCAAACTGTTGAAAATTGCATGTTTATGCGCAATGTGATTGAAACCTGAAGACTTTATATAATTTTCAGTGTGAGTATCCTTCCTGTATATATTGAATTCAATTCTTTGTTGTTGTTCATTCCTTATTATGTAGAGGTTCAAAAATGTGATTTGGTTATTCTTTTCTAATTCCATAGTAAATTTTACACATTCATCTTGAAGGTTGAGTAATTTCAATGCATCTTCAATGTATTTAGAATTTATCACAGAGAAAATATCATCCACATTTGTATACCAACATTTAAACATTCAGGGATAAGCATTGGTGATACGACATTCTAAATAACCCATAAATAAGATCAATTAAAATGTTTCATACCTCTCCTCACTTAATGAAACATTTTAATTTATCTTAAATTAAACCTCATAGTGATTTATTCCTTTAAAAGTTCAACCCATAAGTAAATTAGTAAAAAATGGTGAAAGTGGGATTCCCATAGCCAGACCTGAGATTTGTTTATAAAATTTTCCATTGAAGGTGAAAAAATTAGTGTCAATACAAGTTTTACAAGTTTTTGTGTTTAAGAAAACATAAACTATGAGGTAAGACGTAAAAATGACTCATTCTTCATGAGTAAATTAGCCTGGTTCAGAAATTCCTACTTGAGAGCAGGACATTTGTGGTATATACATTTTGTTTTAATAAATAAGGAAGATTTAAGAATTAAATTAATATTTTTAATACCTCATCTCATATCCTTTATTCTTGTAGACTGCAGTTTCAGAGCTATATCTCCATCATCAGTAGCCTCTCATTGACCGGTGTTATGTTGTTTCATGGCGATTTTGTCTTTCTTTTATTGGTGGACCAATGAACCTCTAGATCAAATCAAAATTTGCAGGAGTTTCGAAATTCATGAGTTTTTCTTTCTTGTTTTTTTTTAATGTGGATTTTTTCCCAAACCGTGAGTTATTTCAGTGTAAAAGAGAAAACTCACGGTTTGGGAAAATCCACATAAAAAAAAACAAGAAAGAAAAACTCATGAATTTCGAAACTCCAGCAAATTTCAATTTGATCCAGAGGTTCATTGGTCTACTAAGAAAAGGAAGAAGAAAACTGCCAAGAAACAACATAACACTGTATGATGAAAATTAAAAATTAAATTGTACCGGTTGGTAGGTGCTGTCGTCCTCAACTTTGTTAATATATTGTATATAAAATTAACTGGAGCGCTTTCGGAAGTTATCTTCCATCTTCTGCAGATTGAGCTTCCACTACTCATTGTTGTTGTGTACGGTGATGTATACTCCAACTGTTTTTACTAGTATTGAACATAACACTGGTCAATGAGAGGCTACTGATGATGGAGATATAGCTCCGAAACTGCAGTCTACAAGAAACAGGATATGAGGTGAGGTAATAAATATATTAATTTAATTCTTAAATTAAACCTCATAGTGTTCATTCCCTGTGAAAGTTAAATAAGGGTGCTTTATTTATTGTTAAGTATTGTTTTTTATAGGTTCAAATGAGGTTTGCTTTGTTGAATTTGTTTTGTGAACAAAATGACTTTTTCCCTCCTGGACTGTGTGTAGAAGTAAATGAAGAAACTTGTGCAATGCCTGTAAGTATTATTCTGAGATGATTTGTTGCCTACAATATACATAAGGCTTCATGTAGCTCTCATTTTTAAACCAAACTTAGTATTCCAAAACAGCACAAGCTCCACCAATTCTAAATTATGTACGCTATACTAATTCCGAGCTAATTTCCAGTTGTACTGTAAACAAACTTGTTACTTCACAGACTCAGTGTATTGGGGGAACCGTGGTGCTACTTTTACCCACCATATGACTGAATTGTACATGTTAGTAACATTGTTCTTGGGAAACATCATATTTCTTCTTCTTCCTTCCAAGTATTAGGCCAAGGCCTGTTACGATCCTATAGAAAATTTTCCCTCCAGCGTTTCATAGGACGGCCCAGAAATCTTCGTCCTCTTGGTATATAATTATAAACAGCTTTGGGGATGTGATTTGAACTCATTCTTTCAAGATGGTGTTTCCAATTTAGTTGGTACTGTTTAATATATTCCAAAATTGGCGTAGTCTTCAATTCTTTTAAGATATTGGTGTTCCTTTTCCGATCCCATCTGGTGTAACCCGCTGTTCTGCGCATGAATCTCATTTCACAAGCCATTATTTTGCTTTCATGTTGTCTTTTTAGTGTCCATGCTTTACTACCATAGGTCAATCTGGTGTTTTTTTTGTACAAGGAATGGTTTCATAACTTGATTAATAATTCCCAAACTTTTATTATAACTAGTAATTTTTTTCAGGAATATCCTTTTCATCCCAGATAGAGAGATAATATCCAAGATATTTAAATTGGTTAGATCTCTCTAAAATTTTATTCTGGAGACAGATTTTACTTTCTATGGGGTCCTTCCCATGAAATGCCATAATTTTAGTTTTGTTAATTGATATTTCCATATTAAATTTGGCAGCTATTTTTTGTAAATTATAAATTGATCGTTGCAAATAATTTTCGGAAAGTGCCAGAAGTGCAAAATCGTCTGCAAAAAGAAAACATATTTTACATGAAATAAGACTGAATACAAGATAAAATGGTACCAATCTTTTGGAATTTTTCTCCATTTGTTATTTATTTGTGACAAAAAAATATTTTTTGTCTAATGCCACCAGGTTGTCTTTTATGACATTTCTGGCATTTTCCTCTGGCATTGGGGGAATTGTAATCCATTTCTTAGGTTGGGGCACCTGGAAGGTGGAGTTACATTACCCCGATGATATGATGCATGATAAATGATAATGAAGCACCAGGAGAGTTCTTAACCTAAATTCCAGACCATGTGCAACCACAGGAATCATTTCCTTTAAGAAAAAAATTCCTGTGGTCTGACCGGGAGTCGAATCCGGGACCTCATGAACAGTAGTCAGTAACACTGACCACTAGCCCGTGAGGCTGGTCATAAATTGAAAATAGACCGTATTAATGCCATCTGTCCGCCCAGCATGGGACCAAAGCATGTAAAGTGCACTGGATGACATTAGAAACACACACACAGACAGAATAAATCTTATTTTTAACTTGCCTTTACATAAAATGAGCAATTTTGGAAAAATGTTTAAATTTTCCGTTTCAGGTTACAGATAGTAAACCAAGAGAGAAGCCAAAATTTCCGTCTCAGCCATTAAATATAACATCATTAATAAAATGTAAGCCCGATGTAGCCAATCATGTGGTAGTAATGTGGAATACAAAATCCGGTCTTGATTATGTAGTTGCCATCTATCTGGTGCGCAGACTGACAAATTCAGAAATATTGGACAAGTTGAAATCCCTGAGTGTCAGACCTGAAGAATTTATCAGAAGTCAAAGTATGTATAATAGACATTTATGTCATAAGCGAGGCTACGATTTTAATTAATTCTAAAGGAATGAACCTATTGAGGTAGTTCTCAAGAAAATATATATTTTTTTTAAATTTACGGATCTTCACCGATTCTATTGAAAATGACCAAGACCAAAATTTATATATGTGTTGAATTTTTCTGATTTTTGGAGAATATCTTCCTTACTGTATTTTAATAAAATATACGAGTTTTATTCCAAGAAATTGAAAATTACGACCCTGCTAGAGCGATTTTAAAATTTTTGTTTTAGGTGAACTCCTACAACTGTTAATGAAGAGTCTATGTGTATATTTTCTCTTGAAATATGATGAACTTAGTCCATCGCTGTGGTCTCATGGCAGTGTGCTGCCTTATCACACAGTGGGCCTGGGTTCGATTCCCGGTCGGTACAGGCTCCTGGGTGAGGTTTTTTCAGGGTTTTTCCTCACCTATAAGACAAATGTCAGGAAGCTTAGGGCCCAACAGACCCAAAAATCATCCAGCCATCATCATCTTCCTTATCATTGTCATCATCATCTATCACCAGTGTGGAAAGCAACAGGAAGCTACCACACCTATAATTCCCTAGTAAAGCTGCATAGCATAGCATGAAAATACTATGATTGCAGTAAAAGACCTGTCCTCAGGCAGAATTACTATGGATGGATGGATAATGAACTTAACCTTAGTTTTTTTAATTGATTACATATGCCAAGTTTTGTTCTGATAAAACAAACATTGTGGCCATTAGAGCATTAACAGACATATATGTATCCATCCATAGTAATTCTGCCTGAGGGCAGGTCTTTCACTGCAATCATAGCATTTTCATGTTATGCTTTGCAGCTTTACTAGGGAATTCTAGGTGTGGTAGCTTCCCGTTGCTTTCCACACCGGTGAAGGATGATGATGATGATGATGGCCATATGATTTCGGGGACTGTTTGGGCCTTAAAGTTTTCCTGTCATTTGTCTTACAGGTAAAACCTCGATATAAACCTCACCCAGGAGCCTGTCCCGACCGGGGATCGAACCCGGGCCCACTGCGTGACAAGGCAGCATGCTACCTCGAGATCACAGCAAAGGACACATATATGTATAATATATGAATTTTGGTGTCTGCTAGATAGTATTGGTGAAGATCTATACAATTTTTTTTTCAGAAATTTTTTTATAAGAACAACCTCCATACGTTCAGAATTTGATATATATATTGTTCTTTTTTTAAATAAAATTTATTAATTTGGTGCAGAGGAATTGACAACATATATATATATATATATATATATATATATATATATATAAGAGAAAAATTTGCATTTAGATAGGAACTCGCTCAGATGGCTCAGTCGGTAGAGCATTGGCCTAGAAAGCCAAAGGTCCTGGGTTCGAGTCCCAATCTGAGTGTATAATTTTTCTCTTCAAATATGATAACATTTTATTACCTCACTTTAATCTTCTTCTTAGATTAGTTTTGTCACCTTCTTCGGTTCCATTATCAATATTTTCACGACCATTGTTTTGTCGTCTTGAAGAGCTGCCTCTTTCTCCCTCTGTTGGCAGACTGAAGAAACTTGAAATTAAATCATTTTCCCTGGGTATTTCAAAGTTAATCATTTCTTCTTTCCATTTTTTTTAATGTAGATTTTTTCTCAAACCATGAGTTCTTTGTGTTTTTTATTAACTAACTAACTCACTGGCACTATCGAACCCGTAGGTTCATGGCCGCGCGGACATAAGCTCTCCATACATCCCTATCCTGAGCTAATGTTTTCCTATCATCCCCTGTATAATCTACAGTTAATGTTGTTCTCCCACCTCATTCTTGGTCTACCAACTGGGCGTTTTCCCTCTGGCTTTCCTACAAGAAGCTTCCATGCACGTCTTTCATTCCACATACGTGCAACATGTCCTGCCCATCGCAGTCTACGAGACTTATCTGTTCTCATTATATCTGCTTCCTATAAAGACCATGTAGTTTGCTGTTATGCACTCTTCTCCATTCATCTGTCTATTCATCTCTCTTTGGTCCAAAATTTTTCCTAAGAACTCTATTCTCAAATACTCGTAATCTCCTTTCCTCCCTTAAAGTAAGAGTCCATGTTTCACATCCATAAATATAACTGGTAGAATAATAGTTTTATATATTTTCAGTTTAACGTTTTTTAAAAGGAGTTGGGACGTTGAGAGTCTCTGTAATGCATAATAGCACAAATTTCCAGATTTGAGCCTATGTTTAATTTCTTTGTGCATCTCATTCCTGTTTGTGGTTATTGTTCCTAGGTATTGCATTTTTTATTTGTTTTAGTAATTTAGCCTTTCTTTTAATTAGATGCATTTTTCTGACTGTGGGTGGGCTGCTACTGCAGATTTGTCTACTTCAATTCAAAAGACTAAAATATACTTCGAAAAGAAAAAGAAGAAAACATAAAATTCAAGAAATTCACATATCATCCATTGAAGCACCGTAAGTTTCAATTTTTAAAAAAAATTTAAACATACAATTGGTGCTAAAAATGACTTCAGCACCATTAGATTAATTAGATCCAACAAAAATGAGAATATAGAAGAAGAAAAGAAATCAGGGATTTATCAGATTAAATGCAGACAAAGTGAGAAAATATACACGGGGAAAACAAAGAGAAATTTAAGAACCAGAGTGAATGAACATCTCAGGAATGTCAAGAATGGGGAAAGAGAAAAATCTGCATTAGCAGCCTATGCATGGTCAGAAAAACATGTAATTAAAATAAATTGTGAATTATTAAAACAAATAGAAAAACCCAAGGAACTCACTGTTTGGGAAAAAAATCTACATTAAAAAAAAAAAATGAAAAGGAGAAATTAATAACTTTGAAATTCCCAGAGAAAATGATTTGATTTCAAGAGGTTCTTCAGTCTACCAACAGATGGAGCAGGAAGCAGATCTTCAAGATGACACAAAAACATTCAACAATATATGATGAAAACTAAGTTATGTAGGTAGGAAATAACACTATGAGGTTTATTTTAATTTTCTTGAGTTGTTTTTGACTCACCTCATACTTCTTAACTCCCTCGCAGACTCGAGTTTCTTCACTGCATTTGTGACATTCTCAATGCTGTATCATGTTCACAACTGACGTCCAACGGCCTCCTCTGCTGCAGACTGACCTCCGCTCCATCTGATGGCTGACTGACGAACTTCTAAATCAATCCCCTCTCCTTATATAATACCAGGTGATAAGGAGAGGGGATTGATTTGGAGGTTCGTCGGTCAGCCATCAGATGGCGCTGAGGTCAGTCTGCAGGAGAGGAAGCCATTGGACGTCAGTTGTGAACGTGATATAGCATTGAGAATGTCACAATGCAGTGAAGAAACTCGAGTCTGCGAGGGAGTTAAGAAGTATGAGGTGAGTCAGAAACAACTCAACATAAATGTCATGAAAATATTGATGATGGAACCAAAGAAGGTCCCGACACTAGTCTAAGAAGAAGAAGATTATGAGGTGAGATAATAAAATTTTACTTAAATAAGTAATATCTCATGGTTTAGGTAAAGTTTATTCACTCACCTCATATTTTTGTTCTTTAAACTAGTTTTGTAACTTTACATATCAGTTCCATCATCAGTATTCCCGCGACCATTGTTCTATCGTCTTGAAGAGCTGACTTTCGCTCCCTCTATTAGAAGACTGAAAAGCCTCGAAATCAGGTCATTCTCCCCAGGAATTTCAAAGTTCATCAATTTCTCCTTTTCGCTCCTTTGAATATAGATCTTTTCCCAAACAGTGAGTTCTTTTGGTTTTTCTATTTGTTTTAATAATTTAGCTTCTTTTCAATAAGATGTTTTTCAGACCATGCATGGGCAGCCACTGCAGATTTTTCTACTTCCACTTTCTTGATGTTCCTGAGATGTTCTTTCACACTATTTTTCAAATTTCTATTAGTTTTTCCTATGTAGACTTTCTCACATTCTTCACATTTAATCTAATAAATCCCTGATTTGTTTTCTTATTTTATTTTCTCATTTTTTGTTAGGTCAACCAGGTTGGAAAAAAAAAACAGTTATAATGGCTGAGGGCCTGACATGCTGACCACGTGTCACCACTATACTGGCTGGATGATTGTCTACCTCTGTTTAACAGATTAACACATGGGTGTGAGGTCAGCAGCCAGCTGGTAGGCCAAGGGTCTTCAAGGCTTGTCGTGCCATGGAGGTTTTTTTATATAACTAACAAATATAAACATTGTATTTCAAAATGGATGTCAATACCAGCATGTGGCAAGTTTGGTAGCAGTACTCCAGTTACAAAAATAGGAAAGGCAAAATTACATTGTGGGTACATTAGGAGAGTTTGTGGTTTAATCTGAAAGATAAACACAGATACATTTGTTTCTAATATGATATCCACTTTTGTGAACAATCAGGTAAATAAGAATACACAATAAAATGGTCCCAATAAGAGCAGATGATAGAGCATTGGCCTAGAAGGCCAAAGGTCCCAGGTTCGAGTCTCGGTCTGGACGAAAATTTTTCTCTTCAAAGATAATTTGTTAGTTCTAATCAATCTACTGATGCTATAGTCATTTTTGGGTGCCAACCTTATGTTGAAATTTTTTTAAATTTTGTGAAACTTGTGGTGCTTCAATGGATGATATGTGAATTATTAAAAAAATAAGAAAAATATGAGGTGTGTGATACAATTTTGCCTAAATGAATGTACCTCATAGTTTTTTTTATTTTAAAATCATTAGGAAGTAACATTATGAGGTTTAATTTAATAAATGCACAGAACAGCGGGTTACACCAGATGGGATCGGAAAAGGAACACCAATATCTTAAAAGAATTGAAGACTATATTAAAAAGTACCAACTAAATTGGAAACACCATCTTGAAAGAATGAGTTCAAATCGGATCCCCAAAGCTGTTTATAATTATATACCAAGAGGACGAAGATCACTGGGCCGTCCTATGAAACGCTGGAGGGAAAATTTTCTATAGGATCGTAACAGGCCTTGGCCTAATACTTGGAAGGAAGAAGAAGAAGATTTAATAATTGAGTTTATATTCTTTAACATTCTTACCTCATATGTTCAACTAAACAATCATATGAGGTAAGAATAACTCCTCCTTGAGACTGTAACAGGCCACACGGCCTAATACTTGCATGGATGATGATAATGATGAGGTAACAATGTTAAAAAAAATACAAACTCATTTATACCTCATAGTGTTAATTGCTAAAAAAAACATATTGTTCTCTTGAAAGCAGTGTATTGTATTATATTTGTTGCAGTTAAACAGAAATTCTCTGAAAGATCTGATTGTGGAATAGCTACAACAAGGTACAGTTTATCTCTAATTTGTCCTGTTGGGAAAGCGAGGATGAACATACCATGTTGTTCGAGAGAATGCAGTCATGTGCAGTGTTTTGATGGATATTTCTATTTGAAAATGAATGAAAAGAAGCCCATGTGGACGTGTCCTATATGCGATAAATTGGCCCTGTTCGAGGATCTTATCATTGATGGGTGAGACATTTTCTTTTTCATTTTTTATGAGAGATATACTCGACATGGTCAGCCTCAATGTATTCCTTGGCTCTAGTCCTGAAGGCCGTGGAATTGTGTTAATGATGCTAAGAAGTGACGGGATGGTATTAAGCCATTTTTTTTAAATAATGCAACCTCTAAAGCATTAACACACATATATTATATATTTACTTATAATGTTTGTAATGCTAATCTTCAGAGTGTTGCTAGATAGGATCTGTGAAGATATGTAACAATTTTTTTTTTTAAATATTTTCATGTGGGCAACCTGAGTAGCTTTGTTTTGAATGTTACTTTCACCAGTATTGTACATGTGCTGGTATTTGGTGTTTAAAATACAGGGTTCAGTATAAGTCAGTTAACCACTGCACATGGTTACAAGGGAAAAATCAGATTGGTTGAAACTGGGGTTTGAATACGGGGGACCTTCAGAATATAATCTCAAACACTACTGCTTGAGGTAATTTCCTAACTAAGGAACAATTTCAGTAGTTGTTTTTATATAGATGTTGTAAGCTACAGAAAATAATATATTTGCATTTTTGGTTAACTGACTTATGCTGCACCCTGTGTATTATATTATTATTATTATTATCGTTAGAAGATAAAAATATATGTGCATGAATCTACATTTAAATTTTAATGATAATTTTTAGCATTTCAAAATTATTTATAACTTAGATATTGATCTCCTTATAACATGGAATTGACCACCTGCACTTCTAGATTTAAAATCAATTCAAATGTTAAAAAAAAAAACAAAAAGTCACATATCGATGGTGGGCAATGAAAACCTCGTAACTCCATTTTGGTAAATTTTACAGAAGAAACAAATAACTGTTTTAAATAATTATGAAAATTGATACAGCAATAGTTCCCACATTATGTCCCACATCATAATGTCGGTTGAAAATGAGAGATATGCTTCTCTTGAAAACTAGTTCACGTGTTTAAAGAAACATAAAATATGAGGTAAGATGTAAAAAAAAGACTCATTAAGTTATGAAGGTTTTCATTGCCTACCGTCGATAATAAATATGTATTCATATATGTTGACCCATCATGTGATGCGTATTTATTGATGATAACTTGCAGATACATTCAAAATGTACTCTCATCTCAGAAACTTCCAAAAGATGTTAATGAAATTCAACTGGAACCAGATGGTTCATGGTCACCACTCATCATTGATAAGAAGTTCTCCTCAAGAGTAAGTTCATTCAGAATTTTTTGATCTAGTTTAATTCTTCAGCCATGAAAATACATTATGAGGATCTTCTTATTAAATAAGTTTGGTCTCATATTTAAATTAATATCGGGAAGTAAACATTATGAGGTTATATCATTAATAGTGAGTGGAGAACATATTTTAATCGACTCACCTCATACATTTTCAAACTTCTTTGATACCGACGGTTTCAGACAATATCATGTCCTTCATCAGTCATGGCGTCCACTGATGAAATTCCGTGATTGTTGATTTCTTTAGTGACATCACCTCTTGTGCTGCCATCTTTTGTTGGGATTAAATATTTGACAAATACAACATTACTTTGGCACCAATTAATAAATTTAGTCTGGAAAAACTTATAAATACCAATAAAAAAATCAACATCCCAGACAGTAAGAAATCTGGAATTTATCAAATTAATTGTAATAATTGTAGCAAAGTATACATAGGAAAAACAAAAAGGAATTTAGAAACACGCACTAAAGAACATTTTAGAAATATTAAAAATTGTGAAATTGAAAAATCAGCAATTGCTGCACATAGTTTGCTGGAATATCATAAAATTGAAAAAGAAGCGAAACTTTTAAAACAGTTGGATAAACCATTGGAATTGACAATTTGGGAAATGATATTCATTCAGAAGAATAAATATCGATCTATGAATTTCGATATTCTGGTGGATAAAAATTTAATTACAAAGTTTATAATCCCAACGAAAGATGGCAGCACAAGAGGTGATGTCACTAAAGAAATCAACAATCACGGAATTTCATCAGTGGATGCCATGACTGATGAAGGACATGATATTGTCTGAAACCATTGGTATCAAAGAAGTTTGAAAATGTATGAGGTGAGTCGATTAAAATATGTTCTCCACTTACTATTAAAGTTTGGTCTCACTTCAACTTACCTCATATTTTGTCATTACCTCATATATCTTCAGTTCTTTATTCAGACTGGTCTGAGCACCGCAACCTCAGAAAGCTATTGTGCTATCCCAGTATTATGAAGACAAGTGGAATGAATACCTTGGTGCAAGTGTTCCACGGCATACCCAAGTGGTTTAAAACTTTGATCTATTATAGCAAAAATCACTATGAGGTTTAATTTAAGATATAAAATAAAATTCTTTACATATCACTTTATATCCTGTCTTCTAATGAAACCAATTTTAAAACCTAGTTGGTTCCATCATCAATAATCTTGCAACCAATGTTCTGCCATCTAGGAGCACTGCTCCATCTGTTGGTGGACCGATGAACCTCTGAATCAAATCAAATTCCCCAGGAATTTCAAGAAAGAAAATCTAATGAATTTTTAAATTCTGGATGAATTTGATTTGGAGCTTCATTAGTCCACCAACAGATGGAGTAAGAAGCAGTGCTCCTGGACGACAGAACGTTGGTCACAAAATTACTGATGATGAAACCACTTAGGTTTTGAAACCAGTTTAACTACAAGACTAGATATGAGGTGAGGTGTAAAGAATTTTAATTTAAAGTTTTAAAGCATGATGTACTGGCACAGAGCTACAGGACTTGTGCTTATGGAATTTTGGCCAGTATTACAGTGGTGCCCACCCAGCATCCTGAGGAATTTGGGTAGTTAAAATATGTAGTGGGCTCTAGCTGTAACATCTGGGAACCAGATAAGAGGATCGCTCCAAAATTAATGCACAACATTTATATATAAATTACATATTCATCCTACATCCTTCCTATTTTTACAGTGTGTAGATACATGCTTTAGTAACAACATTTCATTTTTCCACTTAATCCCTATCCTTTTCAACTGTTTTACGTCACCTTGGAACTAGGGCCTCTATACCCGCATGGTAAAATTCTCGACCAGCATGTATGAGCCACAGATTGGCAGCTTTTACGAGGGAGTCATCATCTTTAAACCTTGTTGCAGAGAGGGATTCCTTCAGTTTACCAAAGAGATGGTAGTCACATGGAGCGAGGTCAGGACTGTAAGGCGGGAGTTTCAATGCTGTCCTTCCAAGATTTCTGATCTCTCACGTGTTTCTTTGTGAGTCTCTGTCAACATCCTTGGAACCCACCTGCAACAAACCTTTTTCAATCTCAACACTTTCAATATTTAACTTTTATAGGAATTAATCACTATGAGGTTTAATTTATGATGAAATTAAATGTTTCTTACTTCTCCTCATATAAATCTTCTAAGTTGATCGCGATTTTGAGACTATAACTGTCTCATTCTCAGAACTTTCTTTCAGTCGCCAAGAAAGTTCTGAGGATGAGACAGTTATAGTCTCAAAATTGCGATCAACTTGGAAGATTTATATGAGGAGAGGTAAGAAACATTTAATTTCACCACATTCAATATTACTTATTTTAGGAATTGTTTCAATAATTTAGCTTTCAGACCATGCATGGTCTGATGATGGAACTGAAATCTAAAGTTCCAAAAGTGCAGTATTTTAATTAAAACAAGAAGAAAAATATGAGGCGAGTGATTAAATTTTACCTAAACTTTCAATATTCTGCAAATGCTTGTCTCTCCTGTTCCAACGTAGAATAACAATTCTTTCACTTGATGCATTTGTCAGCCAAAACCATGTCGCTAACTCTCTGCACATTCTCAGGAGTTTGTGCAGTGTGGGGTCTGCTGCTGTGAGGATTATCCCAAATATTGGCATACCTCTCTCAGCATGTAATCTGCCTGTGCACTGACTAACTGTACTGAGACTGACTGCAGCACCTACAACCTCGTGTACATCTTTCCCACTGTCTCGTTCTCAAAACAGAGGAATTCTATAACAGCACATTGTTTTTGACAAATGTCAAGTTCAGCAGCCATTTTGAAAACAGCGCCACTCACGGGAATGGGTTGAAATACATTTGAACTCAAATGGAAAGGATGTATCTATGAACTCCATAAATTGCAAAGATGTAGAATGAAAAATAACTTAAGAAAAAAATAGTGTGCATTACTTTTGGAGTGACCCTCGTATGTTGACCAAAAATCATCCCTGTACTGGCTAGATGATTGTATACTTCTGTAATTAACACATGTGGATGTGAAGCCAGCAACTAGCTGGTAGGTCAAGGGCGTTTTAGGTCATGTTTCTTGGAGTTTTGTCTAAAATGTGTCTCATTGATGAGATAAGCTAAGCACATTATTTGCTGAAATATGTAGGGAAGTAAGTGTAACTAAATATTAACCTTGTCTAAGTAACTGCAAGTGGGAATGTACAGATGTTGATATACTGCCAGTTCATTCTCTCTTGGGGCACTTGAGACTGATACATTATATTATAAAATGTGTAATTTGTGTTTCAGCCGGATGTGAAACCAAAAGCGCAGAATATAACTTCAGATACTCTGAGTAAGTTTTAAAAAATACTAAATTAACATACCACATATATTTATTTCCTAAATATGTACATTTTTCCACTTTTTGTGGATTTATGCTTGATAACTTAATATTCCAATCATTGTTCTGGTTTCTACATATTTTCGTATCGAGTACAATTTTTTCTCTTATAATGGAACTTAATTGGTTTATAGCATTTAATTAACAAAATAAGGGTATATGAAAATTTTTTTGACTATTTAACTCATGCCCCAAATGGGACTCAATGGCCAATCACGTTTCAATGATTTCTGTTTTACAACCAATCACAGTCGTTTTTCACCAAATATTTATCAGTGTTATAATTACCATATTAAAGAAGGCTCCTCCTTTTTAATATTCTGAACAGATCTGACCATTATTTTGCAGTGACTGAGCCTGTGGGAAATACAGCTACCAGATTGTATATATAGTGCATGAATGTCAACACATGCCACATGCGGGAGTTAATATAAAAACATTTGTAGCAATTGATTATACCACCAAAAAAAGAAACCACTGTTTGCACTTTCTTAAATGTATTTTTTCCCAGGTACAATCCAGAAAAATATAATTGTTATATTTACATCATACGACATCAGAAATGAATTAATATACAGTTTGATGTGTTTCATTTTTTCTCCACTAGAGAGCATTCTTACAATATTGTGTTCCTTTGGCAATAAATAGTATGATCTGGTTGCAGTGATAAACAAAAGAAGCAGATGAAGCGTACCTATCGCTTCTCATTTGTTTTCAAACATCGCCGTTTACATTAATTATATTCCGATTGAGGGTCTTTCCACTTTTCAGCGGTTGCCCTTTTACCAGCCGGCTGCTGGCTCTTCACATCCACATGTGTCAATCACAGAGGTAGATGGTCAACAGCCAGTGTAGGGGTGACATGTGGTTATCATGTCGAGTCCCCCAGCCGTTATAGCTGGTTCCTCAACCTGGAGCCGCTACTTATTGTAGCTACCCAATTGCCTCACGATGCTGGGTGGGCACCGGTCCCATACTGGCCGAAATACCATGAGAAAATTTCTTCCCCCATGGAGACTCGAACCAGCGCAAGTCCCGTAGCTCTGCACCAAGGCTTCCTACCTTAACCGCTCGGCTACGGCGCAGGACACATTAATTATATAAATATTTTAAAATAACTATAATTAAATAATGATTTGTGAGTAAACAGCTTAATTTTATTCGTTAAATAGTCCTAACAAATGCCACTCTTAATTTCCAAATTCTCTAGATAAATTCACTCCTCACTTCATGAGTCGTGAATTTATCGATAATTTTGAAATCACTCGTGGCATTACTTATGAAAAACTCACCTCATCAATTTCGTGCTTTTCACGATACCTCAGTTTCAGACGACTTCTCGTCCATCCTCAGTCATAACTCTGACTGATGAAATTCTTTGGCCGTCAGCTATTCTATTGTCAACATCTTCCATGCTACCATCTGTGGTTGAATTTACAAAATTTGAAATTAAATTTTGTTTGTTAGGAATATCAAAGTTCATTCATCTATATTTATTTTTCTGAATGTATATCTTCTCCCAAACTATCAATTCTAAAGATTTATCCAATTTATTTAACTTTCACAGGGAAAGAACACTATGAGGTTTAATTTAAGAATTAAATTAATGTTTTTATTACGTCACCTCATATCCTTTTTCTTCTATATTGCAGTTTCGGAGCTTATCTCCATCATCAGTAGTCTCTGGTCAACCGGTGTTATGTCGTTTCTTGGCGGTTTTCTTCTTACTTCTATCGGTGGACCAATGAACCTCTGGATCAGGTCAAAATTTGAATTTCGAAACTCCCGCAAATTTTGACCTCATCCAGAGGTTCATCGGTCCACCGATAGAAGTAAGAAGAAAACCGCCAAGAAACGACGTAACACCGGTCGACCAGAGGCTACTGATGATGGAGATAAGCTCCGAAACTGCAGTCTAGAAGAAAAAGATATGAGGTGAGGTAATAAAAACAGTAATTTAATTCTTATTTATCCAATTGTTTTAAAAGTTTGCTTCTCTTCCAATTTTATGATGTTCTAATAAACTGTGTGCACCAATTGCAGATTTTTTCAATTTCACAATTTTCCTGTAAAAGTTCAAAGCATAACTAAGTTATCACTTCTCACCGAATGACAAATTTTTTAAAAGAAAAATATACGCCTGAATCGAGATTTGAACCTAATGGTTCTGGTTCTGTACACCAGTGCTCCAAACCACTGAGCTACCAGGCTCCCAATCGAAATCCATATACAGAACCAGAGACATCAGCTTCGAATCCCGACTCAATGTATATTCTTCTCTTCAAACAAAAGTTGTCTTTCGATGAGAAGTGACTAAATTTAATATTTAAGTTAAAAAATAACCTTCATTGGCTATAAATGTGGTGTTAATTCTGAATAAAGTCTTCTTGTTAAAGAAGCCACTACAGGCATAGTGGAATGAAAAGTTCATAGCCTCAGCACATGGGAATTCATACATATCAAGGAGAAAAATAATATTGACTTTTTATTATTAATTTAACACTTCTCACTGAAGGATAAATTATATTAGAAGAGAAAAATTTTCGCCTAGACCAAGACTCGAACCCGGGACCCTTGGCTTTCTGGGCCAAGTGCTCTACCAACTGAGCTACCGAGGCGAGTTGCAATCTAGACGCAAATTTTTCTCTTATATACGTTGTAATTCCCTAGCGCCAAATACTTGAAACCTTTGCTTCTATCTTTGCAAATGGCAGCTTCTTAGTTAACACATTGGTGACCGACTGCTGTGCGTTCCATCCACCGCTGCTGGACCGGACATTTCTGTCAGTAGCGTGGACTTTTAAATTTTAAACCGCGCTAGCACAGTGTGATTTTTACATCAATATATTTACAGTCAATAACAATATTGCATAAGTAAATCTTTATTAGTGTTCTCATCAGACCTTCTAGTAGAAATTGAGGGTTTGATAGCGTTATAAACATTTCCCTTTATGTAAAGGCACAGGGCAAAAGAGCATATGTAGCAAGTTTCTTTTCTTGTGTTCACTAAAAACGTGGCAAGGTTTGGAAAGTTTTTTTTTTCAGACACAGTTGGTGTTAATTTATGTTTCTATATGTCTTAGCCTTCTTGGTGGGTCTTGACATGGTGTCCTTTTCACTCTATCTTCCCTCCTCTTCCCTGTCATCTGTTCCTAATTTCACGACTGCCAAACAAGAGGCTGTTTCAAGCAAAAAACTTCTGTTTGACATATTGTTGTTAGGATTTTGAAATTTATAGACCCAAAAAGCATTAAAGAGTGCACAATTCACAGACCATAATACAACTTTCTTGCTTCATTTCACTGTTTTTCTAAGGATGGAGTAATATGATAGGTACTGGTCAGCCCTGTTTACACCCTTCACATACTTGTTATTTTGAAGTATTCAATAGGGCATTTTTACAACTTTACCTCTCCCACTCTCGTGTTGCCTGATGCAATGTGCTAACCATTCTTACGTCTCTTTTATCTTTCGATGTTTGTAGCAAAAGGTCCCCCTTACTTCAAAACACACATTCTCCTGGTTTGAGTTTATTTCCTGCTTCCACAAATGATTTTGGAAGCCCTCTGTTAATCTTTATTGCTTCAGAAACTCTCGTCTTTCTATCGAGCAAATTTTCAGCTTTAGCCACACTTATAATAATTATCCTGGTACACATGATACCGGGGCACGCCGTAGCGTAGTGGTTAAGGCACTGACCTACAAGCCCGAGGGTCGAGGGTTCAAGTCCCGTCGGGGTCAGGATTTTTAAACTGACCCAAACCCTCTGGCGGCACTATGGCCCTGGGGTCGACTCAGCCTCTAACGGAAATGAGTACCAGACGCTTGTTCTGGGGGTAAAGGCGGCCGTCACGCAGGGCTGACAACCCGGCTGACATAAAGTGCCGATTGTCTAGAAAAAGTGGGAGCCTTAACCTCCTACTACCCCAAGGGCCTCCGGGCCTGTTGTGGGATCACTTTACTTTACTTTACACATGATGCCACAGATATAAATTCGGCTCCAGAATGCAAAATAGTGTTTCTTCTAATTTTTCCCCTCTGCAACATATATTTACAGGTTACATACGTATCCCATAATCGCCTAACTATCGGCACTAAAATTCCATATTTCACCAGCCATCTGTCTTAAAATTGTAAACAACTCTTTCTGTAAAGTTAGCAATTTCATAAAAGAGAAGAGAGGGTACAAAAACAACTATAGTTTATTTCACAATGAGAGAAAAAACAAAATTGCACGCTCCTTCAAAAGCGAAGAGGCTGGAAAACCATAGAAAACGTAAACACGGAAATCTCCGTGGCCCGTCGTCTAGCGCTGGCCATTTAAACACGGAGATCTCCGTGGCCCGTCACCAATGTGTTAAGAAGACATTTATT
Organism: Diploptera punctata; assembly: GCA_030220185.1. Classification (NCBI taxonomy): domain Eukaryota; kingdom Metazoa; phylum Arthropoda; class Insecta; order Blattodea; family Blaberidae; genus Diploptera; species Diploptera punctata. The sequence continues at coordinate 798,703 of JASPKZ010007819.1, forward strand.
CAGAATTTAACACTACTTTATAAAGCCAGTAGGCATGAGGGAATTACAACGTATATAAGAGAAAAATTTGCACCTAGATCGCAACTCACCTTGGTAGCTTAGTTGGTAGAGCACTTGGCCTGGAAAGCCAAGGGTCCCGGGTTCGAATCTCGGTCTAGGCGAAAATTTTTCTATTCAAATATGAAAAATAATATGTTTAATTTTGAGTTTTTTTGACTCACCTCATATTTCTTGACTTCCATGCAGACCAAGGTTTGTCACTGCATTTGTGACATTCTCGATGCATCACCACGATCACAACTACCATCCAGCAGTTTTCTCTCTTGTGGATTGATTTCTGCACTCTCTGATGGCTGACCAATGAACTTCCAAATCAATCCCATTTCAATTTCACCGGGTATTTCAAAATTCATAGTTTTCTTTTTATTCTTGCACATGTAAATTTTCTCCCAAATTGTGAGTTCCTTTGGTTTTTCTAACTGTTTAAGTAATTTTGCCTTGGTTTCAATTCTGTGTTTTCCTGACCAAACATGAGGAGCTATTGCAGATTTTTCTGTTTCTCCATTTTTTTTCTAAGCTGTTCTTTCAAAGTTGTATTTAAATTCCTTTTTGTTTTCCCTATGTATATCTTTTCACAATCTTTACAATCAATTTGATAAATTCTTGATTTGTTGCAGTCTTCAATATTTTTATTTTTGTTGATTTTGATTAAATTATTCAAACTGTAATCATTTTTCGGTGCTAATTTAATGTTGAAAACAACTCAAAATGAATTAGAATAAACCTCATAGTCTTATTTCCTACCTACATAACTTAATAAAATAATATGTGTTTGAATTGGGAGCCTGGTAGCTCAGTGGTTTAGAGGGTTGGTGTACAGAACCAGAGACATTAGGTTTGAATCCTGATTCAGGCATATATTTTCCTCTAAAAAAAATTTAAGTTAATTTGCTTAAGGAACTTCCCAATTATTATTTTAAAAATAAATATTAACACCTGAATCGGGATTTGAACCTCTAGCTCTGTACACTAGTGACTATTTGAGGCTTCCAATGCAAATGTTACATTTTTCTTCTTCTTATACAGTTCTCTTTATTATCAGAAGCAGATACCCATCACTACTAGTGCTATCTAGTGGCCTCTAATTCAACAAGACATTTTGTAATGAGAAATTATATTTCAATGTATTAATTTAAATTTTAATATTCCGATTGAGGGTCTTTCCACTTTTCAGCGGTTGCCCTTTTACCAGCCGGCTGCTGGCCCTTCACATCCACATGTGTCAATCACAGAAGTAGATGATCAACAGCCAGTGTAGGGGTGACATGTGGTTAGCATGTCGAGTCCCCCAGCCGTTATAGCTGGTTCCTCAACCTGGAGCCGCTACTTATTGTAGCTACCCAATTGCCTCACGATGCTGGCCGAAATACCATGAGAAAATTTCTTCCCCCATGGAGACTCGAACCAGCGCAAGTCCCGTAGCTCTGCGCCAAGGCTTCCTACCTTAACCACTCGGTTAATTTTTCTTTAAAAAATAATAATTATCTACATTGCGAATGTTAAAATTTAAATTAATACATCAAAACGTCACATGGCCTGAACTAAACAAACAAGGACCAATCATATTTGAAGAGAAAAATTATATGCTCAGACTGGGACTTGAACCCGGGACCCTTGGTTCTCTAGATCAAGTGCTCTACCACCTGAGCAAGTACCAATCTAAACGCAAATGTTTCTCTATATACGTTGTAATTCCCACCCACCAAATACTATGAAGCCTTTGCTTCTGTCTTTGAAAATGGCTGCTCCTTTATTAAGAAGACATAATTGGGAATTATATATTACATTATAAATGCAATCTTTAATGTTGATATGAACTCTCAATTAAAATTACGCTGTTATCCCTAAGGTAATTCAGTCTTTTAATCGCCAGTAAAGCTCTTTTCTTCTTAATAAAGGAGCCACCATTTGCAAAGATAGAAGCAAAGTTTATTAAGTTATGTTGCTATGAGGTTTATTTTAATTTTGTTGAATTGTTTCTTGACTCACCTCATACTTCTTAACTCCCTCGCAGAACCAGATTTCATCACTGTATTTGTGACAAAATCTGGATCTGCGAGGGAGTTAAGAAGTATGAGGTGAGTCAAGAAACAAAAAATAAATAAATAAAATAAGAAAATAGAAGCAAAGGCTTCATAGCATTTGGTGGGCAGGAATTACAATGTATATAGAGAAAAATTTGTGTTTAGATCGGTACTTGCTCAGGTAGCTCAGATGGTAGAGCAGTTGGTCTAGAGAACTAAGTGTCCTGGTCTGAAAGTATAATTTTTCTCTTCAAATATGATTTATCCATCATTGAGATGTATGAAATTAATAATAAAAACATCGGAAAGGATCAATCAATCAATCAATACATTTCCTGTGTGATGTTGCTTTTTCAGGTATGAATCAAACTGCTGGTGAACAGTTCTTTTCAAGAATAATTTTAAAGCAAGAGCCTGAGTAAAACTTCAGTTCAAGGAAATTAATCCAATTCTCACGGCCCTACAAATTCCAGTTTGTCACTTCATTTTCTTAAATTCTAGGATTTGAACAATAAAATATTATATTCATTGTTAAAAAGAAGTTTGATAATGATTGTGTCATGTCATTAGCTTTTGTCTAAATCTATTATAAATATACAACTTTTCAAAGCATTTATAAATAATCTTTATTTATAAAAATTTAGCCTGTGTATGTTTGTGCTTGCAAAACTTGAAAAGTAGTCAATCAATTGACTTGAAAATTTGTACATACAGGTATACAGGTATGGTGATTGTTTAGCCACCATTAATTATGCTCTAAAACCAATAGGTGCAGGAGTTCATCTAAAACAAAAATTTAGAAATTGTTCAAGCAATTGTAATTTTCAATGCTTTACAAAGAAACTCAGTTAATGCTATTAAAATAAACCGAAATAGATAAATGCCATGTATTCTTGTTAGGTCCAATGTACCTTGGGCCATAGAGTTTTGAAAGAAAAAAGCATGTACTCAGGAAAACTGTTCACATGCAATAGTTAATACAACTGCAGATAGATGGCAGTATGTAATGACTTTTAAAGGTATTAAGGTAGAATTCATAATAAACCTAGTGATAAATAGAAAGAAGAATATGAAAAATGGGGACTTTATATAAATATAGGGAAAACTAAATATATGTGTATAGGAGAAGAAATGGAAAATATAAATTTCAACAATGGAGAAGAACTAAAACCTAGTATTGAATGCACTTATTTAGGAACAAAATTAGACCATTCAGGTGATAACACAGTGGGAATTGAAAATAGAATCGCACAAACAAAACAAGGAATAAATGCTTTAAACTATGTTGGTGGAGCAAAAATATTATAAAAAATAGAAATTTAAAAATATATCAAACCAAAGTTCAGAGCATTTTAACGTATGGTGCTGAAGTTGGCAAATTCCTACCAGGGAAATGAAAAAAAAAATTTAAGTACAGAAATGGATGTTTTAAGAAGACCAGCTGGAAAATCTAGAATGGATAGAATACGAAATAAAGAAATAAGGGAAATTATGGGTGCACAACAGAAGCCAGACATCATAGACATTATAGAAAAAAAAAGATTACAGTCGTATGGCAATGTCAAAAGAATGCCAGAGCAAAGATTGCCTAAACTTATTATGGAATGGATCCCAATGGAAAGGAGGAAGAAAGAAAGACCAAAGAAAACTTGGATAGAAGGTGTGCAAGCTGCTATGATTATTAGAGGATTGGAGGAAGATCAATGGGTGGACAGAGAGGAATGGCATTTGGTTTCTGGAAGATGGCAGCAGCTGTCATGATATGGATGATGATGATGATGATGTAATATTTACTCACAGAATTATTTTCTAAGCTAATCTGTTAAGGATTTAGAAGCGACTGAAAGATGGAGTTAGTTTTATGCTCGCACAGCCCATTAAATAGAATGATTACACAATATATAATTTACACAGATGTTTTTAAATAGAACATTTAAGTTGTGTGTACAGGTGTGACCTGACCTTCACTCAAGTTTGTCTAATTATTAATTAATGTATCATTTATCTGTATAAAATATATAATTATCTGTCAATTTTCTTCAGTTCAGAATTTCAGATTGCTGAATTTAAGGTAAGTGTAAAAAAAAGTTTTTTTTTAAAGTAAAATTGCATCAATTTATGGATGAGTTCGAGAAAATGTTTTTATATCTCATCTCATAAAGTTATGTGCTTTTATGAGTATCTTATCATGAAATCACGCACCTTTATATAAAAAACATTTTCTCGAACTTGTCCATAAATTGAAAATACCTCATAGTGAAGACAAAGAATAAAATAAAATAGCAATTTTAAAATTTTAAGATATGCGAGTTGTAAATTATATCTTAGATTAATTTTTATATGTACATATACAAAGTGCTGAATATAGTTGTTATTCAGGTCATTTTCATTATGTAAACCTTGAAATATCAATCAATTTAGATTTAAGTAATGATAGTGTTGACATGAGTGGGAAGTGAATTCCATGTTCTACCCGTAGAAGTTATGAAATATTCAAAGTATTAACAAGTCTTTTGCTGTGGTTATCAAAAGTAGATATGGGTATGTTGCACATAATCCCTTAAATATTATCAATTTACAAAATGTATAGGTTATGTTTGTTCATTAATTGTAAGGGATCACATGTTATTGTAGAAAATACCTAAATATGTCACTTCTATAAATAAAATACTTTAATTTTATACTATAGATTAAATTTATTGTTTTCCTTTCTAATATAAGATCAGGAAAAACTCTACAAATGGAAACCTATAGGAGGCAGAGCTGTAGGAAGACCGAAGATCAGATAGGAGGATGACACAATGAACAATCTAAGGAAAATGAAAGTGACTAACTTGAATATGGCAAGAGACAGATTGTCATGGAGGAGGATTGTTCAGAAGGCCAAAATTTTCACTTTTGAAGTTGTCATGCCTTAAGATCACAGAGTATTCGAATTTCTCTATGCCTTAAGATGATGATGATGAATATAAGATCAGGATAAAAGAATATCTTAATTATATTTTAAGAGAAAAATTTACGCTCAGACTGGGGTTTGAACTCAGGATCTTTTGTACTCTAGGGCAAATGTTCTACCAACTGAGCTACCTGAGAAACTCAAATCTAAATGCAAATTTTTCTCTTATATAAGCTGTTAATTCCCGTGCTCCAAATGCTATGAAACCTTTGCTTCTATCTTGCAAATAGCGGCTTCTTTATTAAGAAGACATTTAATTGGGAATTTTATATTGCATTATAAAGCCAGTACGGCTTCTTTCAATGTTATTATTATTCATTTCATACATCTCAATGATGGATATAATTTAAGAAAAAATATACATTCAAACTGGGGTTTGAACCCAGGACCTCTCACACCCTAGGTGAATGCTCTACCAACTGAGCTATCTGAGAAACTCCAATCTAAATGCAAACCTTTCTCTCATAAATGCTGTTAATTAAATGTCTTCTTAATAAAGAAGCCACCATTTGCAAGATAGAAGCAAATGCTTCATAGCATTTGATGCACGGAAATTAACAGCGTATATAAGAGAAAGATTTGCATTTAGATTGGAGTTACTCAGGTAGCTCAGTTGGTAGAGCATTTGCCTAGAGTGCAAAAGGTCCTGGGTTCAAACCCCAGTCTGAACATATATTTTTCTTTTCAAATGTAATTTATCCATCATTGAGATGTATGAAATGAATAATAAAAATATCTCAATGCTGATATCAGCTAATTAAAAATAATTATTGGGCATTCTCAGATATTTTTATTTTAAAAATACAATAGGAAGTAACATTAAGAGGTTTATTTAATATTTAAGATATTTGGTCTGTGTATTCTTAGTCTGTAAAAGCTGAAGATGGGGCTCACAAGCCTTGAAACATATGTTCAACAAAAACAACCATAAGAGGTAAGAATACACAAACCAAATATCTTAATTATAAATTATATTTGAAGAGAAAAATTTTTGCCTAGACCGGGACTCGAACCCGGGATCCTTGGCTTTCCGGGCCAAGTGCTCTACCAACTGAGCTACCGAGGCGAGTTACGATCTAGACGTAATTACAACGTATAAAAGAGAAAAATTTGCATCTAGATCATAACTCGCCTCGATAGCTCAGTTGGTAGAGCACTTGGCCCGGAAAGCCAAGGATCCCGGGTTCGAGTCCCGGTCTAGGCAAAAATTTTTCTCTTCAAATATAATTTATCTTTCATTGAGAAATGTTAAATCAATAATAAAAACATCTTAATTATTCTCAGATGTTTTATTTTCAGTGCTGGATTTGAGAGATTTGTTAACATGATAGTGTTTCTTTTATATCTCATCATGATAGTGCCCCTCATTAAGGGCCAAACTGTGGACTATTGTTATGCCAACATGAGTAGTCCATATGTTTACTTCTCTGTTGATACGCCGTATGAGGAAGTGCATGGGACTGATACAAGTGAAGTAGTTGTTTCTGGTGAGTACTGTTATACAGAACTAATGTTGACTGAGTGTTTTGATGTAAGGAACCTATTGTCTCTGGTTACATATCACTAGTTAGCATTATCTTTGGGTGAACAACCCTTGGAAAAACTTTAGTTTCCACCACACAATTTTTATATCTTATAGAATAACAATGCGCATGTGCAAATGTTTATAGAGTTGATGCTAGGTGGAACCACATATTTGTGAAGTCCTACAGAAAGTTTATAGAGATATTGCTAGATGGAAAATGTAGCTGTGAAATTGATATGATCAACTTTGCAATAAATTCCCAAACCTTTATTAGAAATGAATGTACACTAACTTCTCCCTTCCTAACCTAACAAAATAAATCACATGCATATTATTTAGACCTACTGAAGTGTACACTAACACTAACCTAACAAAAATAGTGTAATTCAGTTGTTGATGGTAGCAACATTGGAAGAGGAGGGAAAATGGCTAATGAGTATCACAATATTATCTAAAAATGTTGTAATGTTACCATGTTTTTACATAAATAAATACATAAAAATTGTAAAATAATGTTATAAGTATCATTGAAAAAACATTTTAAATATTGCAAAATGTTAGTAAAGACAAAAGAAGTAGCTACATAGAGCAACAGTATTACAAAAATATACTATGGAAAATGAAGGGAAAGGTAATGTGCAGTTGAACCAAAATTTGTCATTTCATGAGAAGTAATAAGTTTAATATTTAAGATTGAAAATAAGCTTCTCTTGCTATAAATGCGATGTTAATTCCCATTAACACTTTGAGTCCGGTGGTGGTACTAGTACCACGGCATTTAAATGACACTGAAGCCGGAGAAAATTAAATCCCTTGGCATGCCTGTGCAGACGGATTTACAGGGTTGTTTTCTGGTTCAGAAAAACTCCTGTGAATCCGTCTGCACAGGCATGCCAAGGGATTTAATTTTCTCCAGCTTCAGTACCAATGCAGGACTCAGAGTGTTAAAGTCTTCTTGATAAAGAAGCCACTAGAAGTGTGTGTGTGTGGAATGGAATAGTTCATACCTTGGTGAGGGAATTCATATAATAAAGGAGAGAAATGATATGCATTTGAATTGGAATGCCTGGTTGCTTAGTGGATAGAGAGCTGGTGTACAGAACCAGGGACATTTCAAATCCAAATTCAGCAAAATACTAATTTTCATTACTTCCCACAAATTTATGAAAATGGTCAAGATAAATTTTGGAAAAAAAATTCATTTGATTGTGACAATTTTTAAAAATAAATTTGTGTTTTAATTTTGTACAGGATGTGAACCTGTGCAGTTCTGGTTGCTCTCTCGTCATGGCACAAGATATTGTGATGAAGACGTTATTGATGTTATGTGGACTCTTCCTGATCTTAGAGACCAGATAGTTAAAAATCATGACGAAGACCAATGTAAGTTCATAGAATTTAAATTTTATTAAGCTTTACAAGACAGTGTAAATTTGTTATTAAAAATACTTCAATAAAAGCCGACAGTTAGTCATTGGTAGCAACATCTATCTGTGTTAGGATGATTTGAGAAGTGTATATTAAGAAAGAAATGTTAATGTTTGTGTCGTAACTTGAATGGTGTAATGGATAGCAGTATGAGAGTTCCAGGGTTCAAGTCGTGGTTCAAGCGTTAATTTTTCCTTTCAAAATTAAAAAAAAAATTTAGAGGATTCTATGCCAAGGTGCCACCTACATAAATTGAAATGAAAAATGGAAAAACATTAAATTTATTATTAAGTAAGTTTGGTCTGCCTTCATGTTGCCTCGTAATTTGTTGTTTCTTATAAGATACATTTCATGGACAGAAGAACAAGAAGAGAATCATGAATTTTGAAATTCCAGGGGAGAGAAACTCAACCCATTCGCTTCAGGTTTTTAAATGCTCAATGCATTTTCCCAAAAACCGGATTTAAGTTACTGTAAATTATATTGTCTGTTTTCAGACATTCAAAACAAACAAAAGACAACGGTACTTTAGATCACAATAAGGGTGAAGGCAAAAACACATTCCCCTACTATTCATAAATGTTAACAAAAGATTACCCTGCCAATGGATTTACAACATATTGCAAAATATATAACAGCGAGTGTACCTCATCTACTGAGTTGAAGGCCATTTAACAGCATCTTTTGACGCGAATGGGTTAATAAGCAAGTTCTTTGGACCACAAGAAGAGGGAGCAAGAGTCGTGATTCAGGGCCGATAACTTAAAGAAGATAAGTCTGTACCAACTGAAGATAAAGCTAAGAAGCTTTGTAACATGTCTTACAAGAAACAATAAAATATAAGGTAAGATGACAGCAGACCAAACTTATTTATTAAGAAGAACCTCAAAATGTTACTTCGTATTGTAATTTTATAATAAACTAGCTAATACCCGGCATGCGTTGCTTCACCTAAACAAATTAAATATTAAAGGTTAATTAAATTGTATGGTATATGCTGAGATGAACCAAACATGGAGGTTGCTAGTCACTTTTTAATTTTGGATTTCAGGTAAACCTCCACTTCTAATTATTGGATTTCACTCATTTTTGGACAATACCTACCTTAGTTTATTTTAATAGGATATACTGAGTTTCGTTGTGAAACATCGAAAATTGTGACTGCTAGAGCGATTTTTAAATTTTCACTTCAGGTAAACTCCTCCACCTAATGGTTTTAGAGGGTCCAATTTTGAATCTAAACCATCCAAGGTCCCACGCAAACTCACACACGAAAAATTTAATCAAAATCGGTCCAGTCGTTTAGGCAATTTTTAATTTCGGATTTCAGGTAAACCTCCACTTATAATTGTCAGATTTCACTCATGTTTTGATAATACCTACCTCAGTTTATTTTAATAGGATGTAGTGAGATGCATTGTGAAACACTGAAAATTGTGACCACTACAACAATTTTTAAATTTTCACTTCAAGTGAACTCCTATACCCAATAGTTTTAGAGTCCAATTATGAATCTAAACCATCGAGGGACCCAATCAGACACACATAAAATAATTTCATCAAAATTGATCCTGTTGTTTAGCAGGAGTAGAATGACAGAAGAATTATATGCATAAAGATTTGCTAAAAATACTGATAAACTTATAGTAAATAATTTTAAAAAATGACAAATTGTCGTGTTTATAATATTATTACTCTACCAGCTGGCAGATTGTGTGCTCAAGATTTGGACAACCTTAGACTGTGGACTCCACAAACTGTGACTTCTCTGGCGGAAGAGCTCGCACCTCAGGGATACATAGACTTGTACAACATGGCAAAACGATTCCAAAGTCGATTTCCAAGTCTCCTTAACCAGTCGTACAGCGCTGATAAGTTTAAGGTTTGTATTTTTATACATATATATATATATATATATATATATCCAGCATGCGATGCTATGCCTAAATAAATTAAATATTAAGGAAAATATACACCTAGACTGGAGTTTGAACCCAGGACCTTTGACTCTCTATGTCAATGGTCTAGGTGTATATTTTTCTTTTCAAATATAATTTGTCCATCATTAAGATGTTTAAAAGCGAATAATTAAAACATCAAATATTAAGGGTTAATTGTATGGTAAACACTGTGAGTGAATCAAGCATGGTGGTTGCTAGAGTAAATTTTTTATTTCGGAGTTCAGGTAAACCTCCACTTCTAATTGTCAGATTTCTCTGATTTTTTGGTAATACCTACCTTGGTTTATTTTAATAGGACATACTGGGTTTCATTGTGAAAAATCGAAAATTGTGACCAGTAGAGCGATTTTTAAATTTTCGTTTCAGGTGAACACCTGCATCTAATGTTTTTAGATCATAATAGATAGTGGGTAAACATTTTCCACAGTGAATACAACGTTGTGTCAAAACTTCAAGACAATCGAGACTGACTACTTTTTGAGTTTTGCAAGCAAAAACACATGTATGCTGAATATATATATATATATCCCAAGCATCTATTTTTCTTTTCATGTCATATTAAGCTTGCATTGCTCAGTGTCAAAAAATGTAATTATAACATCAAATTAAAGAAGCTTCACTGCTATAAAGTAAAAATATTCTCTTTAATTTGCTTACTTGTTATAGTAGCTACTAGAGGGCAGTGAGACTGAGTTCCCATTACCTCTCATAATAGGGTGATTCAGAAATATGGGTATACGTTTGATCGCATTTTGTGACGAAAATATTATTATTAAAGGAAATATGATGTTATCATTGGAAAGGTAATCCTTCAAATTACAACAATAGAACAAAACAAAACAAATCACTTACAACAACACTAAGCAAATCACTTTATTACTTCAAACTGTTCACCGTTTACATCCAAGCATAATTGGCAACGTTTTGGGAAGTCATTCATTGCGTTATGATACATGTTTAGAGGAATAGCTCTAATTTCTTCCTCAATCACTAATTTCAGCATGTCGATGTCTTGAGGTTTCCGTGCATAAACCTTCTCCTTCAAATAACCCCAGAACGAATAGTCACATGCTGTGAGGTCACTGGCCATTCAATGGGGCCTCTTCTTCCCACCCACCTGTTTTGCAAATGATCATCCAAAATTTCCCTCACCGCAATTGCATAGTGAGGAGGCGCACCATCCTGCTGGAATAAACATTGTTCATGTTCAGCACTTTGCATTACTGGCAGAACAATTTGTCTAAGGATATCACTATACCGATCACCAAATACAGTCTCATCCAAAATTTGCATTCCTAACAGTCCTTCCCATCCGATCATAGCCCAAACAGTGACTTTGCCGCATCTTAAACGTGTCTCTTCAATAACATTAGGATTCTCTTTACCATAATAGTGATAATTGTGTTGATTAACACGTCCGTTCACATGGAAAACAGCTTCATCAGAAAAGTGCAATTTTCTGTACCAATGTTTGTCGTTTGCTGATTCCCTTACAACAAATTCACAAAATTCCATCCACTTGTCAGGGTCGTCTTCATTAAGTTCGTGGATATGAATCGGTTTGAAGGGGTGGTACTTCTCACCCTTCAAAACACGACACACACTTGATTGACTGATATGAAGCTCATATCAGCTTGGCAGGTTGATTTTTGTGGGCTAGCATCGAATGCCTCCACAATTCTCTTCATTGTTTCTGCATCCGTGCTAATGTGATGCCTTCCAGGAGGTTTGATTTTCTGCTTCCTTCCCGTTTCCAGCAGTCGTTTTCTCCACTTGCTCACAGTCGATGGCTGCAATGCTATGTTAAACTCACGTCTTGCCCGTCTAGCGGCCTCACGATCATTAGCATATGTTATTGCCCATGCAGCAATTGTAATTTGCTGTTGCATATTCAATGCCATTTTGACTAATGACGTAAGTTCTACACTGTTTTGTTTTATTCCATTGTTGTAATTTGAATAATTGCCTTTTCAACGGTAATTTCATATTTCCTGTAATGGTAATATTTTCATCACACAATGCGATCAAACGTATAGCCATATTTATGATATAAATAAAAATAAATGTTTATACGAGGATTCTTGGATAGTGTAACTGGCAGCGCACTGATGTACCAATTCAGAAATCCGGGTTCAAATCCCCGTCCAAGCATCTATTTTTCTTTTCATGTCATATATATATATATATATATATATATAAAGAAAGTGTGTATGAGTGTCCTTTATGGAACTCCTAAATTGCTCAACCAGTTGTCATGAAAACTTGTACAGAGAGTGTTTAGCTGCTAACTGTTAATACTCTAAAACAATTAGGTGTAGGAATTGATTAGAAACAAAAACTTAAAAATCATATTTAATTTAATTAGACATAGCAGTGCACGATGGGTATTAGCTAGTTATAAATAAGATAACAAAGAAAAACATTAATTTGTAACATTGCTTGTTATAAGATCTAATATTTCATTTTACAGGTCCAATTTACAACGAAGCAAAGAACTGCACTCTCTGCATTTGCATTTCTTGATGGATTATTTGGCACTACTTCACGTGTGAATTATCCACAACCTATAAAAGAAGATATGCTTATCAGGGTAAGAGACAACTACTGCATTTTCATTTCAGATAATACAAACTTATTCTCTATACATCGGTTCAAGGCATCAATTTCTATCGGTTTTCTGACAAGGAAAGTACTTATGTTGGACCAGTTGGATTGTAACAAAAATTGGAGGATATGTTAATTGACTGACATTAAATATGACAATGTTAGTCATTTTGCTGCAAAATTAATAAAACTCGTGTTATTTGACATTAAATTTCAATCGCGTCATTGACCGGTTCGTAACGGCACGGTTGCATATTGCAGCTGGTTTCAAGAACAAGTGCAGCTAGCGGGGCGAAGAATGTAAATATTAGTTTCCCACCTTGTTAACATCAATAATTATTTTTTGAATCCCTTATACAGATAGCAGAACACTGTGTAGGACCTACTTTTTGTTACTTGAAATTGTACTTACAATGTATTGAGTTTTTTTTAATGTTTAAATAGAAACAGTTTGTATATACTGTATGAATACTTGACTGCGGGAGTGGAAAAAACATACACACTCCAGTGTGCTGCTCTTCAAGTAACCTGTGCCGCTCCATTGTAATATTTATTCGTTAGTTTATATCTCTCTCCCTATCCCTTATTAATTTTCCCTCTTTCACCAGACTCTCATTTTCTATTTTTATTTGTTTATTTTATTTTTTCCAAATGTTTTACTTATTTATTCTGTCATATACAGATGTTAAGCCTCTATTTATTTTTTCTTGTTCCTTATTTCCTATTAAATATTATGCATACTATTGAATTTGCAGTGAAATGACTAATAGCACGGTGTTCAGTATCCTTCATTCAACATATCCTCCAATTTTTGTTACAATTCAACTGGTCCAACATAAGTACTTCCCTTGTGAGAAGAACTGAGTGAGTTAATCCAAAAAATATCAGTCTCAGTGGTTACGATTCTTGTCTCTGGTTCTGGGGTATGCAGATCAAACCCTTCTAGGGTTAATAATTAAGATTATGGTCTGTTTATTCTTACCTCTTATGGTTGTTTTTGTTGAACATATGTTTCAAGGCTTGTAAGCCCCATCGTCAGCTGTTACAGACTGATTTTTCTCAAGTTGTCGGTGCTGATCCTTGACTCCTGCTCCCTCTGCCTGTGGTCCAATGAACTTGCTAATGAAGTTCCTTTCTCCGGGAATTTCAAAATTTGTAATTCTTTCCTTGTTCTTCTGTATGTAGATTTTTTCCCATATGGTGAGTTAATTTTTGTTTTCTAACTGTTTTAATAATTTGTAGTTACATCTATTTTGTGTTTTTCTGACCAAATGTGTACAGTCACTGCAGATTTTTTCTACTTCACCCCCTTTTTTTTTTTTTTACATTTCTTATGTCTTCTTTAGTTCTAATGGTTAAATTTCTTTTTTTATTTTCCCTATGTATATCTTATCATAGTCTGCACATTTTATTTGATATATTCCTGATTTTTACCATTATCAATCTTTACATTTTTGATAGTTTTTATTAGTTCAAACTATAATCATTCTTTGGTACTAAACTAATATTAAATTTTTCAAAAATCTTTTAATATTTATTGTGTGCCCAAGGGTGAATTTCCTGTATTTCTTATCTTTGGTTTTTCTGTCTGAAGAGTGCTTTCATTCCTCAATTTTTGTATTTCTCAATTTTGTTGTATATCATTTTATCCCTGAAACTATTTTCTTTTGCAACCTTAATTATGTGTTTTTTCTCTAACTCATAATTTTTCTTGTTCATGGGTACATTTACCAATCTATGTACTAGGCTGTTGAAGACTGCCATTTTATGTTCTAGGGTTGGTGAATTTTTAAAAATTATTATTTATTTATTTCATAAATTGATTATGTGAAATTACATTGTGAGGTTTTAAAGTTAATAATTAACAAATAGTCTTTATCTTCACTTTCAATGGAAAATTTTATAAACAAATCTCAGGTCTGGTTATGGAAAAACCACTTTCACCATTTTTGGCCAATTTATTTATGGGTTATCTTGAGTGTCATATCACCAGTGCTTACCCTTGGATTTTTAAGTGTTGGTATAGATATGTGGTTGATATTTTCTCTGTTATAAATTTTAAATATATTGAAGATGCACTGAAATTTCTCAATCTTCAAGATAAATCTGTAAATTTTACTATTGACTTAGAAAAGAATAACCATAATATTATTATAAATTAATTACTTTGAAATGTGAAATGTTTCAGCCCTACAAGAACTGTAAGAAGTGGCAGAAAGATGTAGATGAAAATTCAGATACTCTCGATGAAAGCAAGAAATTTGAGGACGGGGCCTACATGAAAACTGTTAAAACAAGTGTATCTCAGAGATTAGGATTTGTTGATGACGATCTTAAACAAGGTATTCATTTTATTTTATTGTTGATCAATTAAATAAATTAATTTGAACTTTTATAGGGAAAATCATTATGAGGTTTAATTTAAGGCTTTAATTAAAATTCTTTATACCTCTCCTCACATCCAGTCTTCTAGTTAAACCAGTTTCAAAACCTATGTGGTTTCATCTTCAGTAATATCTCGACCGAAGTTATGTTGTTCAGGAGAACTGTTTCTTACTCCATCTGATGGTGGACTGATCAACCTCCCAATCAAATCAAATTTCAAGGAAATTTCAAAATTCTTTAATTTTTCGTTCTTGTTTTTTGAAAGTGGATTTTTTCCCAAGCCATGAGCTCTTTCGTAATAAAACAAATAGAATTCCTTTGAAGTATTAGGCCAATGCCTGTTACGATCCTATAGAAAATTTTCCCTCCAGCGTTTCATAGGACAGCCCAGAGATCTTCATCCTCTTGGTATATAATTATAAACAGCTTTGAGGATCCGATTTGAACTCATTCTTTCAAGATGGTTTTTCCAATTCAGTTGGTACTGTTTAATATATTCCAAAATTGACATAGTCTTCAATTCTTTTAAGATATTGGTGTTCCTTTTCTGATCCCATCTGGTGTAACCCGCTGTTCTGCGCATGAATCTCATTTCACAAGCCGTTATTCTGCTTTCATGTTGTCTTTTTAGTGTCCATGCTTCACTACTATAGGTTAACACTAGTTTAGCCAAAGTGTTATATAAACATAATCTGGTGTTTTTTTGTACGAGGGATGATAACTTGATTAATAATTCCCAAACTTTTATTATAACTAGTATTTTTTTCAGGGATATCCTTTTCATCCCAGATAGAGGGATAATATCCAAGATATTTAAATTGATTAGATCTCTCTAAAATTTTATTCTGGAGACAAATTTTACTTTGTATGGGGTCCTTCCCAAGAAATGCCATAATTTTAGTTTTATAGAAGAAATAGAAAAATCAAAAGAGGTTAATGGAGTGGAATTCATACTAATTAATTTTTTATATTAAATTAATGTTGGGAAGTAAACATTGTGAGGTATAATCATTGAAATTCATCAGAGAACATATTTTTGACAATTCACCTCATAAATTGAATGTTTTCAATGAAACCACGGTTTTAAACGTAATGACGTCCATCTTCAGCCACAACTCCAACAATAGAAGAGTTGACGACCAAAGAATTTCATTAGTTTAGAGTTGTGGCTGAAGATCGATGTGATTACATTTGAAACTGCAGTATCGTGAAAAACATGAAATTTATGAGGTGAATTGTCAAAAAATATTCTTCGATGAATTTCAATCATTTGATTTTTATTTATTTATTTCTTTTGTTTGCAGATGATATAGATGCTATGTATAATGCATGTAGATACGAAAAGTCTTGGCATTTGAGTGAAGTTTCACCGTGGTGCAGTGTTTTCAGTGAAAGTGAATTACAGGTGAGTTTATAATTATTAAAGAGTACAGGGAAAAAACCAGATAAGTCACTTTTTCCTCGAAACCCAGAAAACATTCATTTAGTTGTACAGTATATATACTTCCTTACCAGCATGCCAAACTTTGGAGGTAAATAAACTCATGAATAAACTGTATATTTTATCTTTTACTGTTTCATACTTCTAAATGATAGTGCTTTCCATGGAGATTGTAATCACACCTCATTCTCCATTTTGACAAAAAAAGTGACTTGCTGGTTCTTTCGCTGCACCTTTCTTCTCTTCTTCTTCGTCAGGCTCTACGACTTCCAATGGAATATCTTGGCCTTCTCAACCAGTTTACACCACTTCTTCCTATCTTGTGCAGTAGATTTCAAATCAAAAATCCCCATCTCTCTCAAATTTTCAATTACATCATCTTCCCATCTATCCTTGGGTCTTTCCCTTGGTCTTGTTCCCTGTGGCTTCCAATTCAAAATATCATTCGGCAATCTTCCCTTTGGCATTCTTAGTGTATGTTCAAACCATTGTAATCTTTTGGATTTGATGAAACGCTGCACCTTTCAATTGTATTAATTATTTTATTTGTATAAATGGAACTGTCTGAAAATATTTTTTTACTTTTTAAAACATTTGCTAAATTATGATGATCTTGAATAAGATTTCCAGAGTCTCAAGATAACCCTTGAGGATGCCAAATGCAGTCTCTGGCAAAATGTTGGGGAACTTCAAACCTCAAGACCACGGCCTGCAGCCAGAAATCTTATTCAAGATCATCATAATAACTTCGGCCGTGAAAGCTAATTTATTTTTGCTTATATATATATATATATATATATATTTTTTTTTTTCCATGTTGGCTACGTGTTCAAACCCTAATGGGGTCAATGGAATTATTTTTTGTATTGTATTGTATTGTATTGTAAGCCTATGTTTTCCCTTTACAGAGATTTAGGCTCTCCCCCTAGAGGGAAGAATTTGAACCATACTAATTTAGTTACACTTGTTTTCGTATGGATGTCATTTTGAGTGGTACGTGGTCAGCGTTCCGCCTCATACTGACATCTAGGAAACCAAGGTAGTACTAGGACGGGAAAATTCAGTAAATTTTGCTTAGAGGCCTTTTCATTCAGGCTTAAGGATTTTTTACGAGCCTGAAAATCTTCAGACTTGGGACCCATGGATTAAAGTCCCTCCCGGAGGACTTGCTCCTTGGATTTTTCCATCCTAAAAAATCCATCGACCCCAGCCGGGTTTGAACCTGCGACCCTTGGGACCAGAGGCAAGGAGCATATCCACTAGTCCACCGCGGCCGAATGGAATTATTTTTTAAGAATGGAAAAATCCAAGTAGCAAGTCCTCCGGGAGGGACTTTAAGACATGGGTCCCGAGTATGAAGATTTTCAGGCTCGAAAAAGATCCTTAAGCCTGAATAAAGAGACCTCTAAGCATAATTTACCAACCTTAGTTGCATACTAGATGTCTTATTGGGTTGGTATGTTGACTCCATGCTATTCATGACATCTGTAGGAAATAAACATAACTAAATTAATGTTTTATTTAAGAAGTAATATTTTGAGGTTCTTTTAATTATATTATTTTGAGTCTGTTTATCTTACCTCAATATTAATGTTGATTTGTTCTTGAACATGTTTCGATTGTATATCAGTCATCTTCAGCATCTTGCCCAGACTGGTTGGATTTATGTTGTAAACCCTGGATGTCGATGTCAGGAGGGAGATGACATCGACATCCAGGGTTTACAACATAAATCCAACCAGTTTGGGCAAGATGCTGAAGATGGTTGATATCCAATTGAAACATGTTCAAGAACAAATCAACATTAATATTGAGGTAAGATAAATAGACTCAAAATAATAATCATAACTAAATTAAGTTGGTCTAATAATTACTAACAAAGGACAGGCTAAGGTCCAACATTGGACTGTTACGCCACTGTAGATGTAGATTTTTTTTTTCATGGGCATGATAGGAAAACCAGATGGAAAACTTCCAGTACGTAGACAAAGAATGAGGTGGGAGAATACCATTATTCTTGATTTGAGGGAAGTAAATTATACAGAGGTTCAACTTGGGCAATTGTCCTATTGATGATGATAATGATAAAAAGCAAAGAGCTAAATAAATATAAAAAATATTCATACAAGCATTTTGTTTATTTTTTATAAAATTAAAGAACTATTTACACTAATAATTAATTCACTTGTCTGCACAGATTCTGGAATACAGAGATGATCTAATTTACTACTATAACACAGGCTATGGAATTGAGATGAACCAACAAGTGGGATGTCCTCCGATAAAAGATTTGATCGATCGCTTCAGGTAAATATAAAATTATACTAACTGGCACTATCAAACCGATAGGTTCATGGCCATGTGCACATAAACTCTCCAAACATCCCCTGTATAATCTACTTCCCTCAAATCATGGTTATTCTCCATCTCATTCATGGTCTACCAACAAGGCATTTTCCTTCTGGTTTTCCTACAAGAAGCTTCCATGCCCCTCATTTATTCCCCATTTTATATGTCCTGTCCTTTGCAGAGTACGAGTCTTCCATCCATCCATAGTAATTCTGCCCGAGGGCAGGTCTTTGACTGCAATCATAGCATTTTCATGCTATGCTTTGCAGCTTTACTAGGGAATTATAGGTGTGGTAGCTTCCCGTTGCTTTCCACACCGGTGAAGGATGATGATGATAATGATAAAGATGATGATGATGGCAGGATAATTTTCGGGGATCGTTGGGCCCTAAGCTTCCTGACATTTGTCTTACAGGTGAGGAAAAACCCCGAAAAATATCTCACCCAGGAGCCTGTCCTGATCGGGAATTGAACCTGGGCCTGCTGCGTGACAAGGCAACACGCTACCTTGAGACCACAGCGGTAGACATACGAGCCTTAACTGTTCATATTATATCCAGCTTCCTATAAAGATTGTTCCACACTAGCCTAGTGGTTAAGGCAAAATGCCTTGTTGCAGAGCTACGGGACTTGCGCTAGTTCAAGTCTCCATGGGGGAAGAAATTTTCTCATGGAATTTTGGCCAGTATGGGACCGGTGCCCACCCAGCATCGTGAGGCATTTGTGTAGCTACAATAAGAAGCAGCTCCAGGTTGAGAAAACCAGGTGCTGGCTGGGGCCCCGACATGCTGACCACATGTCACCCATATACTGGCTGGATGTTTGTCTACTTCTGTAATTAACACATGTAGATGTGAGGCCAGCAGCCAGCTGGTAGGCCAAGGCCTTCTAGACTTGTCATGTCATGGCTTTTTTTTCTAGGCCTGTCACACCATAGAGGTTCTTTTTTCTTTTTCTTTTTTCTTTTTCTTCCTATAAAGACCATGTAGCTGACTGTTATGAAGTATGTTCCATTCACCTGTCTTTTCATCTCTCTTTGGTCCAAAAATGTTTTCCTAATCATTTCTCCTTCCTTAAAGTAAGAGTCCATGTTTCACATCCATATAATATAACTGGGAGAATAATTGTTTTATATATTTTCAGTTAAACTTTTTTTGAGAAAAGTTGTGACAACAAGAGTCCCTGTAATACATAATAACCAGGGCGCGGATTTTGATGACATGTCATCTTTTTTTCTTTACATCCCTTACAATGCCCATACATATATAAATCCTGGATAAGAGCTGCTGATTACAGATATGTAGAATTTTTACGTCATTTTTTGGTCTTTTTTACTGTTTTAATCTTTCAGGTCATTTTAAAAATTTATAGGGCATTTTTATCATTATTTTTAATTTTAAGGTTATTTTTAGTCATTTTAACAATTTTTAGAATTTATAAATTGTAAAGGAAAGAAAGCTAGCAAAAATGAAATGGTTACACGAGCCAAATGAGGTAAATTTGGAGCAATTGGATAGTATTAGACGGGAAACCACCAAGTTACTAAAGAGTAAAAAGAGGGAATATTTGAGAGAGAAGATTAATGATTTTGAATTGAACGCAAAAAATAGGAACATTAGAGAATTATATCAGGGAATTAGTATAGAGAAGAAAGGGTTTCAGGCTAGAACAAACAAAATTCGGAATGAAAATGGGGATTTGATTGCAGATTCCAGGACTATATTAAATAGATGGAAAAGTTACTTTAATCAGCTATTAAATGTACATACAGAACAGGACATTAAGGAGGATAATTTACAGACAGCAGAAATGCTAGTCGCAGAACCAAATGCATTAGAGGTTGAAATGGCGATTGAAAAATTGAAGATGTATAAAGCATCAGGTTCAGATGAGATCCCAGCAGAACTGATAAAATCAGGGGCAGAAAAATTGATGGACAAAATACGCAGGTTGCTTAGTATGATTTGGGAAAAAGAAGCTCTTCCAGATGAATGGAAAGAATCAATTATCGTACCAATTTATAAGAAAGGAGATAAAACTGATTGCAACAACTACAGGGGCATCTCATTACTTTCAACTTCGTACAAAATTCTAACAAATATATTAGTCAGCAGACTTACTCCCTATATTGATGACATTCTAGGAGATCATCAATGTGCATTTAGAAGAAACAGGTCTACAACAGATCAGATTTTTAGTATAAGACAGATTTTACAAAAGAAATGGGAATATAATGGTACTGTACATCAACTATACGTAGACTTCAAAAAAAGCATATGATTCAATTAAGAGGGAGAAGATATATAGTATCCTGCTGGAGTTCGGAATTCCTAAAAAGTTAGTTAGACTTATACGAATGTGTCTAAATGGCAGAAAGAGTAGGGTGTGTGTAGGCAAAGAGTTTTCGGACACTTTTGAAATCCAGAATGGGTTGAAGCAAGGAGATGCACTATCTCCTCTACTATTTAATTTTGTACTAGAGCATGCCATTAAATCTTTAGAGAATGAGGAAGGCTTACAACTGAATGGTATTAATAAACTGTTAGTTTATGCTGATGATGTAGTATTGTTGGCCGTTAGTGAGGAGATACTAAAGGATGACATGCACACACTATTGAGTAACACTAAGAACTTAGGACTGGAAGTAAATATCAATAAAACTAAATATATGATCACACGTAGAAATACATTATATAATGGAAATGGACAGCTAATGACAAATGAGGGAAATTTTGAGGAAGTGGCTGAATTCAAATACCTAGGAACAATAATCACAAACAGGAATGAGATGCACAAAGAAATTAAACATAAGCTCAATTCTGGAAATGCGTGCTAGTATGCATTGCAGAGACTCTTGATGTCCCAACTCCTTTCAAAAAACGTTCAACTGAAAATATATAAAACTATTATTCTACCAGTCATATTATATTGGTGCGAAACATGGACTCTTACTTTAAGGGAGGAAAGGAGATTACAGGTATTTGAGAATAAAGTACTTAGGAAAATTTTTGGACCAAAGAGAGATGAACAGACAAGTGAATGGAGAAGATTACATAACAGTGAACTACATGGTCTTTATAGGAAGTCAGATATAATAAGAACAGTTAAGTTTCGTAGACTGTAATGGGCAGGGATTGTGGCACAAATGGGGAATGAAAGACTTGCATGGAAGCTTCTTGTAGGAAAGCCAGAGGGAAAACGCCCAGTTGGTAGACGAAGAATGAGGTGGGAGAATAACATTAACTATGATTTGAGGGAAGTAGATTATACAGGGAATGATTGGAAAGGATTAGCTCAGGATAGGGATGTATGGAGAGCTTATGTCCGCGCGGCCATGAACCTACGGGTTCGATAGTGCCAGTAAGTAAGTAAGTAAGTAAGTAAGTAAGAATTTATAAAAAATACGTCCTTGATTCTTGAATACGGAAATAAAAAATATACTTCTAAGATATCATTTACTACCAGCATTCCAAGTTGCCTGCACGCACAATGTTGCAACTCTGCTTTCCTATCAATAAGCTGTTGGGGCCACTCCTTGGGTTGCATGACATCATAGCGAGAACGGGGAAGTCCCTTTCTATGTGCATATTGTGTAAGCAGTGAAGTGCGTTCTTTCTTCACACTGTTTCAGTAGTGAATGAATAGATCTCTCAGTTACAACAGTTTTTTTCGTACCTGCAATAATGCCAAAAGTGAAGCCTAGCAAGGCCACTAGTTTAAGAAATATTGTTAGTGAGTTTGGGGAGGAGGTTTTTTCAACAGACGGTTCGATATTATTTTGTAAAGTTTGTGAAGTTAAGGTGGCGGCTGAGAAAAGATTCACAGTGCAACAACATATCGGCCGCAAAAAACACAAACGTGCAGTGGAAAATGCTGACAAAAAGAAAAATTCACAGTTATTAATTGCTCAGAGTGTAGGGGTAAAAGCGAGTACATCCTCCAATTTTTTAAAAGAATAATGTGACGTACTAGTGTCTGTGAATATTCCATTGAAGAAAATAAACAATCCTAAGTTAAAAAACTTTCTGGAACGTCACATGGGACGTTTTTTACCAGACGAATCAACATTAAGAAAACATTATATTCCTGTGTGCTATAACGAAACTATGGCAAGAATTAGAGATGAAGTCAGAGGTAAGAAGATCTCTGTTTCCATAGATGAAACCAGCGATGCTGAAGGTCGATATGTAGCAAATGTTATAGTAGGGACGCTAGAGCCGGATGGACCCGGTAAAACATTTTTGCTGACTTCTGAAATTCTACAGAAAGTAAATCATTCAAGTATATGTATTCTGATGTTTTTATTATTGATTTAACATTTCTCACTGAAAGATAAATTATATTTGAAGAGAAAAATTTATCTTTCAGTGAGAAATGTTAAAGCAATAATAAAAACATCATTAGAATCCTTACTAGCTTTATAAAGTAATGTTAAATTCCCAATAAATGTCTTCTTAACTAAGAAGCCGCCATTTGCAAAGATAGAAGCAATGGTTTCAAAAGCATTTGGCGATAGGGAATTACAACGTATATAAGAGAAAAATTTGCATCTAGATCGTAACTCGCCTCGGTAGCTCAGTTGGTAGAGCACTTGGCCCGGAAAGCCAAGGGTCCCGGGTTCGAGTCTCGGTCTAGGCGAAAATTTTTCTCTTCAAATATAAGTTATATGTATTCTGTTTGACCAGTCAATGTTCTTGCTGTGGCCTAATGGAATCCAGCATGAGGATGTGCTGCTTTTTGTGACAGATGCAGTCACATATATGATTAAAGCTGCAAAATCAATTAAGGACTTCTATCCAAAAATGGTGCATATTACTTGTTTAGCACATGGGCTACATAGAGTGGCAAAAGAAGTGAGGTCATACTTTTCACAAGTGGATGCACTTATTTCAAATGTAAAAAAGATATTAGTAAAATCTCCTTCACGCAGAGAACATTTCAAAGCCCTGGCTCCCGGTATTCCTTTACCTCCGCAACCAATAATAACAAGATGGGGCACTTGGTTAGAAGCTTGTTTTTACTTTTGTGAATATTTTCAAACAGTGAAATCCTTTGTGAATTCGCTTTCTACAGAAGACGCCAGAGCAATTCGGACAGCCCAAGAAGTGTTTAAAGATGATGAAATGGAGGGGAAATTGGCTTATATTAAGACAAATTTTGGCTCTTTACCATCAGCTATTGATCGTCTTCAAGAAAGGGGCATAGCTCTGGAAAATTCCATAGCATTGGTTAAGGATGTTCAAGAAAAACTGGACAGTATGGTTGGTGATAATGGCGAAAAGGTTTCAATGAAAATTAGAAGTGTGTTGGACAAGAATCCAGGTTACAAAACCGTGTGCACAATTGTAAAAGTACTCTCAGGTGAAAGCTTTAAAACAGCGCAGATACAAGATGAATTAACACCTAGCGATCTGTCACTCTTCAAGTATGCTCCTGTGGTTAGTGCGGAAGTGGAAAGAAGCTTCTCAATGTATAACAATGTCCTCGCCGACAACCGCCGATCATTCTCATTCCAGAATCTCTGGATGTACACTGTCATCTATTGCAATAGAGAGGAGAGCTATTAATTTAAGGTACGATTTTTATACTTACTAGTTCATAAGAATGTTTATTTTTAGGTCATTTTTTTCTGCTTTTGAAGTCATTTTCTAACAATTTTTCGGGCATTTTAGAAGTCATTTTTAGCATTTTTTTGGGTCATCAAAATCCACGCCCTGATAATAACATGCATTTCCATAATTGAGCCTATGTTTAATTTCCTTGTGCATCTCATTCCTATTTGTAATTATTGTTCCTAGGTATTTGAATTCACCACTTCTTCAAAAATTTCCCTCATTTGTCATTAACCATCCATTAACATTACTGAAACATCAATTATATAAATAAACTGATGAACTTACAGTGATATAGAGAACGGGAAGAGTCAGCCAGCAGGAATCCTTTACTTCAGTCATGCTTCAATGCTGCAACTTACGATGGGATCTCTTGGCATTTTCAAGGACAGCGAGGATCTCACTCATTCAAATTATGAAACTATGAAAAACAGGAAATGGAGAACTTCCTTAATCACACCATTTGCAACAAATTTAGCTGCAGTTTTTTACAAGTAAGTTTTCACTTTACTTTTTAATTTATAATTGGACAATGTTATTCATCAACCGACTCTCTGCCATTATGTAAGTTTCGAGAAAAATTATGTTTAAAGTTTAAGTCAATCTTCACTATTTATTTTAGCACCAAACTAACAATACTGGGTATTACAAGTTATTATAAATCAATGGTGAAGAGAAAAATTTTTGCCTGAACCGGGAATTGAACTGCAAACCTTTAGCTCTGGGAAATTCTCATATAAGACTTGAAAGCATAATAATAGTCCCTTCAATTGGTTGGCTGGCCAAGGAAAGGCAATACTATTGTATGGGGCTGCCATCATATAGGTCCGGGCCCTGGGCCGTCCGTATGAGAGCACTGGAGGGAAAATTTTCTATAGGATCATGAACAGGCTCTTGGCCTAATACTTGGATAGGAATGAAGAAGAAGAAGACGGCTTTAGGCTTCAATCGCGTGGCGATAACGGCTCTGAGCCAGCTGAGGCTAATTGCAGGCTAGCATCCGCATCCAAGCATAAATCCTTTCTACGCATTAGCTCTACATGGTCCGCGACAGTTCATATTTGCAATGAATGCATCATTCATCAAATACACAATGAATGGCTTCTACATAGTAAGACATGATGGGACTGCATCCAGCAACTATAGCATTATTTATTATATTAATATTAAGAAGCTAAAGTTGCTTATTATTCGGTACCTCGTTTCTCTCAGGCAAAAATTTTTTTTCTCTTTACCAATTGATTTGTTTAGATAATTTATACTTGTTTTCATTAATTTACTTATTTTCTATCATAGTAATAGCTTTAGGCTTCTTTTATATTAATTTAATAAATAATGCTATAGCTGTATTGGAGTCGGCCTTCATTTCTTCCTAATGTATAAAACCATTTCATTGTGTATTTGTGAATGATGATTCATTACATTGAATGGGATGCAGGAGAGTAAGGTAAATGGAAGGATTTATGCTTGGATGGGACTGTAGGGCCTTGGATTAGCTCAGTGGCCAAGGGCATTTGAGCTCGCTCCTGGCGCAACAGGCCTACAAGGCCCTTAGGCGCTAGCGGCAGCCGGCTGCTGGCGCTCACATCCACATGTGTCAATCACACGAGGTAGATGATCAACATGGCCAGGTGTACGGGGTGATCATGTGGTTAGCATGTCGAGTCCCTGGTTCAGTGCCGTTAGAGCTGTTTTCGTCTCATAGCCTGGGGAGAGCCGCTACTTATTGTAAGCTATCCTCAATTGGGCCTCACGATGCTGGGTGTGGCACCGGTCCCATACTGGCCGAAATACCATGAGAAAATTTCTTCCCCCATGGAGACTCGAACCAGCGCAAGTCCCGTAGCTCTGCGCCAAGGCTTCCTACCTTAACCGCTCGGCTACGGCGCGGGACTCAGAGCATTAGCACAGAAAGCTAAAGGTTCGGGGTTCGATTCCCAGTTCAGGCAAAAATTTTTTTCTTTACCATTGATTTATAATAATTTAATTGTGTTCATTAATTTACTTATTTCTATCATTATAATAACTTTAGCTTCTCAATATTAATTTAAGTACAAGTTATTTTCCTTGTTTGACAGTTATGCATCAACAATCTAAGAGTTGGAACATTTGGCGCTTAGCTTAATGATGCAAAATTTAGATTAGCATTTATGAAGATCTGACTTCATAGCCTTTTGTTGCAAAACACAGAATCTCTGATAGGTCAGAAGGTGTTTACATTTTTCTTTAATAATAAGGCTATATTTCAAGAGAAAAATATATGATTAAATTAAACCTCATAGTGATTTTTCCTATAAAAGTTCAAGAAAAATTTATGCCTAGACCAGGGTTTGAACCCAGAATCTTTGGCTCTCTATGCCAATGCTCTAACAAGCTGAGCTACCTGGATTCAAACTCTGGTCTAGGCATATATTTTTCTAATTTAAGAAAGAAAAATTAATGTTTAGTTCTACATACTGGTGTGCTGTCCATTACACCATTCAAACAATGATAAAAAAATTAACATTTCTTTCAACTTATACAATTCTCATTCGACCGAAAGCTAATAGCTGTTGCTACCATCACGCCAACTGACGTCTTCTATTCAGAAGTAATTTTATTGAGAATTTATACATTAGTTTTTAGCAGTAAAGCTTCGTATTTTAAATGTTTTTATTTGAATTAACATAAAAAAGTATATTTTTCTCTTCAAATATAATTTGTCCTTCAGTAAGAAGTGTTAAATTAATAATACAAACATTATTTTTTGGTCGATGTGACTAATTTCTTATACTTACCAATATTGTTGTTACTGGAAGTAAGTCAACGTTCCCACATCTAATCTGGTTGCTATGCAAACAAAAGAAATCGCAATGCTGATATGGACTCAAAAAGCATATGTTCGGTAAGTAAAATAAAACATTTCTTGAATGTTTTGTACACTAACTCTTTCCTTTCTTTAGACTTTTCCGGAATTAATGCAGAACATCCCACTCTCCAGGCTTCTTCAATTTCTCTATCATCTACCATGACTCCTTCCATAATAAAATTATCAAACAGATTCTAATCATGGTACTACATATAAAAATGTCTCCACAGCCAACAATCCTTGCTTATAATAAAACAAACGAAAAGCTACATGGCAATGATCACCAAATGTTTCTTTCTCATAGAAGTCATTTACATCCAACCAATATTTTAATTCATTTATTACTATATTTAATAAAAATTAGTCACATCGACCAAAAAATAGTATGCAATACACATGAGGTAAGTACGTAACAGATCTCGAAAATTGAAAAAACTCGGTGCAAGCACCTCGTTTTTTCAAACTTTTTCTCAATCAGTAACAAGTGCTTACCTCATTTGTATTGCAATATACTATTGAGTCTGTTTATGTTACCTCAATATTAATGCTGATTTGTTCTTGAACATGTTTCGATTGGATATGAATCATCTTCAGCATCTTGCCCAGACTGATGAACAAATCAACATTAATATTGAGGTAAGATAAACAGACTCCAAATAATATAATTAAAAGAACCTCAAAATATTACTTCCTAAAATAAAACAATAATAAGGTTTTATATTTAAAGATTTGACACAAAAAGCGTGTGTACATCAGCCAATGCAACTGATGGCATCAAAATCTCAATTTTTTAAAACATGGCACTTACCAGTTGATGCATAACATTGCCCAATTGAGTTGGATAACAATTTTACATCTCACCTCATAAAGTTGGTACGGACTGCAACTGAAGATGGAGCAAAGATCTTTGAAACACGTCTTATAAGAAACTATGAAATATGAGGTAAGATGATGGCAGACCCAACTTATTTATTAAGCATAAAGGTAGTACTCTGGTGCATAAAACCAGAGGTCTCGATGTTCAAATCCCTGTTCAGGGATAATTTTTTTCGAATATTAATTTGTCCTTCAGTGTGAGTGATACATTAAAAATAAAATGTTTGAAAAGTTAAATTTTGTTTGTTTTGTGTTTGTAGATGTGATTCTGGAGCGCCATATCGAGCACAGATGTACGTTGGTGAAAATCCTTTAACTTTAGATGGCTGTGACGAGTCACCTTGTGATTGGTCTATAATTAAGGAAAATTATGGTTCTATTTCAGATGATTGTAACCTTGATTTTTGTTAATTAAAATACAACATCCAAATGGATTAGACCTGTTAGCCTTTTCAGCCATCAGCAAGTTTCAAAACAATCTTCCCATCTTCTTCTACAAGAGTTGGAATTTTAGTAGTGACGACACTGCTGTAGAAATGCCATGCGATGGAATCTGATGATGTTGCTGGTAGTACAAGTCAGTTACATACCTACCTTAACTCAGAACATATCATCATCAAGCCTTGGCCTCAACACTTCTCTATCCACTGCTGTCACTTCCAGCTTCCGTCGTCTTCGATTAATCTCAGTCCGAGGCTTGGTTTTGAGTTTTGCAACCGTACTTCTTTTTATGTGGGGATTGAAGCAAGGAGATGCACTATCTCCTCTACTATTTAATTTTGTACTAGAGTATGTCATCAAATCTTTAGAGGATGAAGAAGGCCTACAATTCAATGGTATTAATAAGCTGTTAGTTTATGTTGATTATGTAGTACTATTGTGCGATAGCGAGGAGATACTAAAGGCCAACACGCACACTCTATTGAGTAACACTAAGAAATTGGGACTGGAAGTAAATATATGGTCACACATAGAAATGCATTATATAATGGAAATGGACAGCTAATGACAAATGAGGGAAATTTTGAGGAAGTGGCTAAATTCAAATACCTAGGAACAATAATCACAAATAGAAATGAGATGCACCACAAGTAGGAATGAGATGAACAAAGAAATTAAACATAGGCTCAATTCTGGAAATGCGTGTTATTATGCATTACAGAGACTCTTGTCGTTCCAACTCCTTTAAAAAAAATGTTAAACTGAAAATATATAGAACTATTATTCTACCAGTTATATTATATGGATGTGAAACGTGGACTCTTACTTAAGGGAAGAAAGGAGATTACGAGTATTTGAGAATAAAGTTTTTAGGAAAATTTTTGGACCAAAGAGAGATGAACAGACAAGTGAATGGAGAAGATTACATAACAGTGAACTACATGGTCTTTATAGGAAGTCAGATATAATAAGAACAGTTAAGTTTCGTAGACTGTAATGGGCAGGGATTGTGGCACAAATGGGGAATGAAAGACTTGCATGGAAGCTTCTTGTGGGGAAACCAGAGGTAAAAACGCCCAGTTGGTAGACCAAGAATGAGGTGGGAGAATAACATTAACTATGATTTGAGGAAAGTAGATTATATAAGACCCCTCAGGGGTCCTCATGTAGGGGATATGTGGATGGTGACCACAAGGTGCCCAAAGCTGTGCAAAACATTTCTTCCACTTACTTATGTTTTGCACTCTTTTAACTTTACTATCTAACCTCTCTTGGTTAACTCTTGTTTTTTTGACCTCGACGCTATTAGGCCATCCGAGGGCTAGGGAGTCCTTCCTTTCTTCCATTCCTCCTTTCCTTTATTTTCGTTTCTTCTCCAGAAAAGCCTGACCAGAGGCTATAAGATGGCAGCCCCATCACTGGTCTTGCCTTCCTTTGGCCGGCAACCAATTGAAAGGACTATTATTATGCTTTCAAGTCTTATACGAGAATTTCCCATAAGGGAAAATTTTCTATAGGATCGTAACAGGCCTTGGCCTAATACTTGAAAGGAAGAAGAAGAAGTAGATTATATAGGAGATGATTGGAAAACATTAGCTCAGAATAGGGATGTATGGAGAGCTTATGTCCGTGCTGCCATGAACCTACAGGTTTGATAGTGCCAGTGGGTTAGTTTGTTTGTCAGCTTTATTCTCAAGCCACAACCTGGAGGACCAGGATATCCCTCCTAGTCTGGTTCTTCACCTGAGACTGTCCTTCTTGGGAGGCTCCATCAGTCGCAATGCAACGGCCAGCATAGCTCTCAGGATTATTAGAAAATGCAAACCCCACCACCATGATAAGGCGAGGATACCTTCAGGGGGCCTCAGAATGTATGGAGTTTCCTTTCCCACATCACACACATGTGAACTGGAAAGAGGAACAAGGTCTCGTGTTGGCTGGAGTGTTAGTGTAGTGTCTGGACTGGAAGTAAAAAAGAGATGAGAATTTATATCATAATTGATTCTGCTCTTGTATTAGAAGGAAAAGAAATAGAAGCTACAAATTAATTTACATATACAATTATAAGTAGTCCACTGCTGTGGTCTTCTCGTAGCGTCCTGCCTTGTCATGCAGCAGGCCCAGGTTCGATCCCTGGTCGGGGCAGTTTTTCTGGGTGAGGTTTTTATCGGGGTTTTTCCTCACCTGTAAGACAAATGTCAGGAAAACTTTAAGGCCCAAACGGTCCCCGAAATCATATGGCCATCATCATCATCATCACCATCCTTCACCAGTGTGGAAAGCAATGGGAAGCTACCACACCTACAATTCCCTAGTAAAGCTGCAAGCATGGCATGAACATGCTATGATTGCAGTGAAGGACCTGCCCTCGGGCAGAATTACTATGGATGGATTATAAGTAAATATTTCCATAAATTAAACTAAAATATGATGAATCAAGTTAATATTATTAGTGAAGCAATAAATCACAAACCATCAATTAATCCAGTGAAAGATGTATTGCAAAATTAAGAGATTTAAATTTATTTTAAATGAAACTAATGTCCGACATTGTGGTAAGGAGCTTCAGAGTCTAGCAGTAGATACCGTATAGTGGGAGGTTCTGTGTTGTGGAATGTAAAGTAGGAGGTTCTGATGTGATCATGTGATTGTAGGTCAAGAGATGGAGGATAAGTAGCTTGGTGTAGAGGTATGTATAATTTTGAATGGCAGAGTAAGAAAATGCATTTTTCTATAATCATGGACATGGAGTCAGGATAATTTGCAGAAGAATGAAGAAATATGGTCCTAATAAAAACTGTTGTCTATATAATTCTTACCACATATCGTTGTTTCTGTTAGACATATGTTTCAAGGCATGTTAGCCTCATCTTCAGTAATTACAGACTGGTTTTTCTCAAGTTGTCGGTCCTGGATCTCGACTTCTGCTCCCTCTTTCTGTGGTCCAAAGAGCTTGTAAATTAGGTTCCTTTCCCCGGGAGTTTCCTAATTAGCAAGTTCTTTGGACCACAGAAAGAGGGAGCAGAAGTCGAGATCCAGGGCTGACAACTTGGGAAAAACAAGTCTGTAACTACTGAAGATGAGGGTAACAAGCCTTAAAACACATCCATAGTAATTCTGCCCTGAAGACAGGTCTTTCACTGCAATCATAGCATTTCAATGCTATGCTTTGCAGCTTTACTAGGGAATTATAGATGTGGTAGCTTCCTACACCGGTGAAGGATGATGATGATGAGATGATAATGGTAAGGATGATGATGGCCGGATGATTTACAGGGACCATTGGGCCCTAAGCTTCCTGACATTTGTCTTACAGGTGAGAAAAACTTCGAAAAAACCTCACCCAGCAGCCTGTCTCGACAGGGAATCAAACCTGGGCCTGCTGCATGACAAGGCAGTACGCTACTTCGAGACGACAGCGGTGGACTAACCTGATAATGTTACTTCCTATTGTATTTTCAAATATGGTCATATTAACGAATATTGAAAATATATCTGATACACTTGTTATTCATTCTTCCAGTCGCAGTTGATGACACGAATCCATTGCATACTTATGGTGTCTAAGTTGCAATGGGTCTGCATTTGAACATACAGCTTATGCGGGCATTAAATGCCCATGAGGTGAAAAATAAAGAGAGTTTGGAAAGACAGAAATGAACCCTTCAGCCTCAAATACTCTAATACCATCTGGGTCGAAGAAAACAAGAGGTCAGGCAAGGGAGACTGGATAGGAAAGTATAACCCACCAAGGTGAGCAGTGGTAGTCCATGCCTTTGGTTCATACTGCATAAACAATATGTTAACAGTTGCGCCATAAGAAGGTAGGGATTGTCCAGGTTGGTACCTGTAAGCTTTCAATCTAGAGAGAATTAGAGGGATGCCTCCCTGTTAAAAACAATAACCCTTTGCAGCCAATATATTGCAGTTTATGTGCTGGTCCATCATTAATCAAAATGCAGCATCATAAATAAATTAATTTGAAATTTTTTGCCTATGATTGGTATTTTTTAATAATTTTAGCCATTTTATTACTGAAAAAAAAACTCTCCATGGCAAGACCAGCATACAAGGCCCTTGGCCTACCATCTGACTGCTGGCCTCACATCTACATGTGTTAATCACAGAGGTAGATGATCATCCAGCCAGTGTAGGGGTGACATGTGATCAACATGTCGGGTCCCACAGCCATTATAGCTGGTTTTCTCAACCTAATTACAGAATAATATGGTCTTGTAAAATTAATGCCATGAGCTATCTCTATTGTTGTCTGCAAAAATATATTTTTGTTGTTAAAGACGCTTTTTAATGTCTAAGGTCATATCTATTTATGTATCATAATATTTGTTTTACGTCCACCACTGTGGTCTCGAGGTAGCGTGCTGACTTGTCATGCAGTGGGCCCGGGTTCGATCTTCGGTTGAGACAAGTTTCCTGGGTGAGGTATTCTTCAGGATTTTTCCTCACCTGTAAAACAAATCTCAGGATACTTTAAGGCCCAAAACGGTCCCCGAACATCATCTGGCCATCATTATCATCAATATCATATTCACCTCATTAAATTAAGTTTAGGTTTAAGGCCTCTGCTGGTGCATCATTACCTATCGTCATCACCCATCATATCATTGGGGCAGTGTAACCCCGCCTTCCAGGTGCCCTAACCTCAGAAGTGGATTACAATACGCCAATACCAGGAGAGAATACCTGAAATGTCGAATGACAAACAGGTGGCATTGAACATAAAGAAAATATTTGTTTTATTTTTATGATACTATGAACTGGTGAATATGATGAAATGTATCCTAGTAATGAATTTGTCTTGAGAAATGAGGAAAAAAAGAAAAAAAACCATCAAGTTGGACAATACCGGGATTTGAACCCGGGACATCTCGAATATGAGTCTTGAACTATAATACTTAACCAACTTGTTCGGCAAGAAATTGGCACCGGGGTTTGAACCTGGGACTTTCCCAATACGATTCAAATGCTACCG
Organism: Diploptera punctata; assembly: GCA_030220185.1. Taxonomy (NCBI): domain Eukaryota; kingdom Metazoa; phylum Arthropoda; class Insecta; order Blattodea; family Blaberidae; genus Diploptera; species Diploptera punctata. The sequence goes on from JASPKZ010007819.1 coordinate 832,206, forward strand.
TTTGACTTGACTCGCACAATAAGTGATGGCGCTGGGGAATGAACCCGGGACTTTTCGAATACAATTCAAACGCTGAGCTTAACTCTACTCGCTCAAGTAAGTGATTTGGCGCTAAGGTTTGAACCTGGGACTTTCCGAATAACCTACTGCTTGAAATAAACTTGTTCGATAAATAATTGGCGCTGGGGTTTGAACCTGGGACCTTCCAAATACTAGTCTCGAATGTTATCGCGTTCATCAATTCGCTCGGTGAATACTGAAACAGTGGGATGTATTCATTAGCATTGGATATAATTAATTCATAATTTACGAGAGAGATGGCAGATGGAGCACATGATGTATTAGTTCGCGGCTCTACATACTAGAGGCCACTAAGAGAGAAAACAACGTTTCTTTGGTTTCTTTTTATACAATCAAAGAGTTTTATTACAGTATTTTGTGGGCCAGGAGTTGGAGGTGTGTTTGTGTTGTGTATGTTTGAATGTTAATTCATCGACAGAAATGGGTTTTAGACACGATCAGCGAAATAGAATGTAGTTATATGATTCTTTAGTGTATAGTACTTAAATATTAGCAGTTTTAAAATGAAGTAGAGCTTAATAAATGTGCTACATCTGCTAACGTCTGCAAAGTATGACATTTAATGTAGTGAGTGATTTTATTGAGAATTTTAACTAGGACAACTTTTCTTGCATATCGTACAGGAAAAATGAAAAGTGATCAAGTTAAAGTGTGTTTTATTAATTTCCAACTTAATTTTCTCTTCGTTGGATTTTTATTGTGCTTAATTTACAAGGTAAGCGTTATTTTCCCAATATTTATTTTGTTTACAACAACCTATAAACAAATATTCACAGTACCATAACATACGTATTTGTTAAGAATAATGAAAAGTTTTATTTTATCATAGCCTTGTACAAAAAATAAGAAAACCCAATAGCTTTGCCGTTTACATGTCAATCATGCATGAAGGACTTACGAGCAATAATAGTTTTCTATAATGTCTAAAGTGACAATTACACCCAGCTAGTTTTATGTTTTAGAGGTTTATTTCATTTCAGATATGATTCGCACATTATTCTATCCAAAAAAATATTCCTTTAATTGTAAAATATGAGTTTGACATCCCAATTTTCAGTTTTAACAGCAAGAATGACAATGGATATTTATTGTATTTTCTTATTTTAAAATGTTGGATTTTTAAGCAAGTAATAGGTTTACTTTAACCTATTTTGATGCTGAAAGAAGTAGAAAAATCTAGATAATTTTCTTTCATTCAATACCTCTTCGACCATGACGATTTTTAATTACATTTATAATTTTGAGTGTAAAAAACAGGTACCATAAAATTTAGTGTTGTAGTGACTGAGGGATTAGGGTACATCAGTGACTGATTTAATGATTTGTTTGATGATGATTCATACTAAATTTTTAATAGAAAAGAGGAAAAAAGTATAAAGTTTATTTAGAGATCATTCCACAATAATGAAACATTTATATCACAATAAAATTAGAGAACACAAGTTAGAAATTTAGGGAAAAAAGAGGACAAACTAAAATGGAAGAATATCAATATAAGTAGGCCTCGCAAATTTTATGCCTTGTTCTTTTCTGAAAGTAGAAATAAAAATCAGTTATATAGATAGCTAAAAGTTTTATAAAGTTATACCACTTAACAAGAGTTTATTATTATAATGACATCCGTTTTAGGCCAATGACAATAAACCTAATGAAGAAGGTCTTGATCTTTCCAACAATGTTTTGGTCTTCATTGGTCTCTATGTCCAGTTGGAGTACATTAGAATGCCAATTTTGGAAGTGTATTTCTTTCCAATTAATTGGTATCCTTCTAAATCTTCATTTAAACTGGTACTCCCCAAGTTTTTCTCTGATAATAGTGTTCCTTTGTTGATCCAGTCTATTAATTCCTAACAGTGAACGTAAGAAGTGCATTTGTCTTAATCTAAGTTTATGAGAATTTATTTTATTTAAAAACCAAATTTCACTTCAGTATTTTAGAGCAGATTTTGATGTGATGTTTTGTAATAAAAGAAAAAAGAGTTTAATTGGGCATAATAGGCCTTTTTATTCATTGGTATCTGTTTTGTGTATTTTATTAAATCTGAGATTTTTATTTTTTAATTAAATTTACATAATTTATTTCTGTATAGTTTTGGCAAGACTAGAGGATAGACTCTTATGACATGACATGTTTTTTAAAACTTTCATTTTGTGTTTTGAGTAAGTAAATAAGCATGCATATATTTGCACCTTGGGAAGAAGACGGCCACAAGTGTAAAAGTTTGGTTACGAGTTATTCGCAGTTAAAGTATTAAAAAAAGGTATAATTAATTCAATTTTTGATATGAACAGAATTTAATTCTGTCTCCATTTTCTTGCACATGACTTGTGGCCATAAAGAAATAAATTTGTAACCATTTTTTCTAACAGATAGTAGTCTTAACTCAATGTATGACATTTTTACTCTAGTGGCCCTCTGCTTCCCAAGGTCCGATATGTCTTCTGATGAAAATTTAATGATTTTGATTTTCTTAAAAGTTATATTTCTAAGGTTTTTTGCCTATATTTGTTCCAATATCTGTCCATCCATAGTAATTCTGCCCGAGGTCAGGTCTTTCACTGCAATCATAGCATTTTCATGCTATGCTTTGCAGCTTTACTAGGGAATTACAGGTGTGGTAGCTTCCTGTTGCTTTCTACACCATGGTAATGATGATGATGACCAGATGATGTTCAGGGACCATTGGGCCCTAAGGTTCCTGACCTGTCTTACAGGTAAGGAAAAACCCTGAAAAAAAACTTCACCCAGGAGCCTGTCCTAACCAGGAATTGAACCCGGGCCTGCTGGTGACAAGGCAGCATGCTACATTGAGACCACAGCGGTGCACCTAATTTCTATATAACTTAATCAAATTTAAATAACCGACATCGGTATGTAAGTCGCAGGTTGCATAGACACTTGTTTGAAGATTGATTTTTATTCTTGGAAATTCCTTGAAAGATCGGATTGTTACCAACCCCCACTTTTGCTGTATGGTGAAAAGTTGGAAAATGTGTTCGAATGAATAAATTTTGGTAAAAAATGTTTAATAGATTCATTAAATTGTCTTTTTTTTTGTCTTTTTGGGTCATATTTAATCACTTTTTAGGTCATAAATGCATACAAAATTTCATATTTTTTAAGTTATAGAAATTTACCTCATTAATCATGTATTATTTTATCAGAGTAGACAAATTTTAGAAAAGAAATGGGAATATAATGGTACTGTACATCAACTATATGTAGACTTCAAAAAAGCATATGATTCAATTAAGAGGTAGAAGTTATATAGTATCCTGCTGGAGTTCGGAATTCCTAAAAAGTTAGTTAGACTTATACGAATGTGTCTAAATGGCACAAAGAGTAGGGTGCGTGTAGGCAAACAGTTTCCAGATACTTTTAAAATCCAGAATGGGTTGAAGCAAGGAGATGCACTATCTCCTCTACTATTTAATTTTGTACTAGAGCATGCCATTAAATCTTTAGAGAATGAGGAAGGCTTACAAATCAATGGTATTAATAAGCTGTTAGTTTATGATGATGATGTGGTATTATTGGCCGATAGCGAGGAGATACTAAAGGACAACACGCACACACTATTGAGTAAAACTAAGAAATTAGGACTGGAAGTAAATACCAATAAAACTAAATATATGGATACACGTAGAAATTCATTATATAATGGAAATGGACAGCTAATGACAAATGAGGGAAATTTTGAGGAAGTGGCTGAATTCAAATACCTAGGAACGATAATCACAAATAGGAATGAGATGCGCAAAGAAATTAAACATAGGCTCAATTCTGGAAATGCATGCTATTATGCATTGCAGAGACTTTTGATGTCCCAACTCCTTTCAAAAAACGTTAAACTGAAAATATATAAAACTATTATTCTCCCAGTTATATTATATGGGTGCGAAACACGGACTCTTACTCTAAGGGAGGAAATGAGATTACAAGTATTTGAGAATAAAGTACTTAGGAAAATTTTTGGATCAAAGAGAGATGAACAAACAGGTGAATGGAGAAGACTTACATAACAATGAACTACATGGTCTTTATAGGAAGCCAGATATAATAAGAACAGTTAAGTCTCGTAGACTACGATGAGCAGGACATGTTGCGTGTATGGGGAGTGAAAGGCATGCATGGATGCTTCTTGTAGGAAAGCCAGAGGGAAAACGGCCAGTTGGTAGACCAAGAATGAGGTGGGAGAACAACATTAAATATGATTTGAGGGAAGTAGATTATACAAGGAATGATTGGAAAGCATTAGCTCAGGATAGGGATGTATGGAGAGGTTATGTCTGCGCGGCCATGAACCTACGGGTTCGATAGTGCCAGTGAGTAAGTAAGTAAATGAAAAAAGTAAGAAAAAATGCAATTTCAATGACAATAAATTAATTTAGTATAGTTAATTAACTTCAATTATTTTGTCATAATTATCTTGTACTTGTTTAGGTTTAGGTAGTTTGAGCCTGTTCCTGTGAGATTTCAACATGTGGTTGGCCAGTCCAACTTAATTTTAGTCTTCCTTTATCTCGAAGTCCTTTAGGTTGATGCTGCAATGTTAATTTAGGGAAGTGAGATGGGTCCATTCTTTGTACATGTTGTAACCAATTGCTTTGATAATTCTGAATTTCTTCAACTAGGCTATATTTTGAACTTTTAATTTATCGCGTATATCTGTGTTTTTTTGCTTGTCCATTAAACATTTTATAATTTTTACATCTATTTTGCTTTTAAATTTTTGAGAATAAAGTTCTTAGGAAAATTTTTGAACCAAAGAGAGATGATCAGACAGGTGAACGTAGAAGACTGCATAACAGTGAACTACATGGTCTTTATAGGAAGCCAGATATAAGAACGATTAAGTCTCGTAGACTGCAATGTGCAGGACATGTGGCATTAACGGAGAATGAAAGACGTGCCTGGAAACTTCTTGTAGGAAAACCAGAGACAAAATGCCCAGTTGGTAGACCAAGAATGGGGTGGGAGAATAACATTAACTATGATTTGAGGAAGTAGATTATACAGGGGATGATTGGAAAACATTAGCTCAGGATATGAATGTATGGAGAGCTTATGTCCGCGCGGCATGAACTTACAGGTTCGATGTGCCAGTGAGTTAGTTTTTGCTTTTAAATATTGTTGCATAGGTCCTACACTATTTTAAAATCCTAAAATGCTATTTTGAGAAAGTCATTTTACAGTTTTTATAGTCTGTTTTAGGTACCTAAATCTACATTTTTATAGCATAAAATCTGAGGTTTGGTTATAAATTATTTTATCATTTTCTTCATTTCATATTGGAAGCGACTATTACTTTTTTTTTCAACCATATCTTCGTTTTACCTCTGTACTGGCTAGATGATCACCTACCTCTGTGATTAACATATGTGCATGGAAACTTCTTGTAGAAAACTCCCAGTTGGTAGACAAAGAATGAGGTGGGAGAATAGCGTTAATCGTAATTTAATGGATGTAGATTATACAGGAGTCCTGCACCGTAGCCGAGAGGTTAAGGCAAGATATCTTGGCACAGAGCAAATATAAAGGCATTCCAAAGTGTACATCCTGTCACAAATAAAATTGTTCTTGACAATAAAAGTTTGGAGCAGGTGAACAATTTTACATATCTAGGATGCAATATTTCATATGAAAAAGAAAAGATGTAAATGCCAAAATATCAGATTTTCTAAGGATTTTATGGTTAATAAAATTCTATCTTGAAGCCACAGTTAGTCCAAAAAACATTCAAGATAAAAGTGTATAAAGCACTGGCCCTTTCAACTCTTTTGTATGGTAGCGAAGTATGGACGTTGAAACAGAAGGATATACAGAGACTTAGATCTGTTGAAATGAGATACACACTACTAGATCATCAGAAAATGAAGACATCTTAGAAGAATTACACATGGAACCTTTGGGGGAAAAAGATATAAGTCAAGATGGATGAATCGATTGGAGGATCTCAGGATACGCAAGCAGATGTTAAGCTATCAATCCGCTGGAGGAAAAAGAACAGGACGTCCACTCAAAATACTAATGGATGGGATTCCAGGAACAGTACTGTATTCCCAGCAAAAGAAAGTCCCAACGCAGGTAAGACGGTTTGGTTTGCCGTAATGTATGCCCTACGCCATGCAATTAAATTAACCCTTAAATTGGTAATACATTGGTTTAATTTATTTCGTATTTTCTATAAGGTAATAGAAAATTGAAATTATTTAAATTGGTATTAAATTATACAACAACTTGATAATACCCGGCGTGCGCTGTTACGTGTAGATAAACGATTTTTTTTGTTCAAAGCCACCAAGTTGTCATTTTTGACGGTCTGGTATTCTCTCCTGTCATGGCGTTATTGTAACCTGGAAGGCGGAGTTACGCTGCCCCGATGATGATGATAATAATAATAATAATAATAATGCTTTATTTAAAGCAGGATTTTAATATAATAAGTATGGAAGTTAAAGTTAATAATTTTATACTTTAAAATTATTCTTTTAATATTTAAATATAACTTAAATAAAGAAAAAACATCTAAATAATTCATTGTTGAATAAAAATGTCTCGGTAACAATTAAAGAAATTGTATAGCATAAGTCTTTCTAAATAATGCTTTTAAAATTGTTCTAAGTCATTGTTGTCAGAATTATAAAGCTTTGTTATAACTGTAATAAGAACACCTGCTTAACTTCATATTTTTAAATGAAAGCATACTAAACTCTGATTGGATGTTAAAACAATTAACTTTTTGATTTAACAAATCAAATTTAAACCTTATATATTTAATGGGCTATTAACCAATAGAATTTAAAATTACTATCATGTGATGTCATAATGTTCTTTAAAATTATAAAAGAATTACACTAGTCATTCTGCATATAACTTTCCACAAAGATACGAAGCAAGAAGAGTTCTCAAGATAAAATGTAATATTTAATACAAGAATAATAATTGATTTAAGAAAAGAAAATAATTTAATTTTAATTGACGGTGAAGAATAATACCACCTACATTTACTTAATCTGCTGGGAACTTTACAAAGTGAATAAATGTGAAATTATTTCTACAAGAAACATTTTTTTATGATTGTGAAGTGTTTTCCTATCCAGTGTACCAACTTCCGACCCTAAGAATAGAATCCAGCTCTACCGAAAATTAAACCCAACCTGAACCAGTAATTCTTTTTGGGACACCAATCCTTCAAAATGTTACTACAACATCGGGCATGAAAAGAATTACTTCTTCATATTTTAGCTGGCAGAGTTAAGGCCATATGGCCTTCTCTTCCACTCAACCAGCGAATAGTAGAATTATACAAAAATTACATACATATTACAATTTTAAGATATTATTAAAATACAGATTAAACAAAATACAACGGAACAGGCAACTCTTGCCTAAACCAGGAAGTGAAGAAGAAGACAAAATACAATGATGATGCATAATACTAACAAAAACATAGAATATAATAAAATTAAAATGATATAAAATAAAGTAAGTAGCTTCCTAGATGATTATTAATGGAATGCTCTATATACACTGCTCAAAAAAATTAGGGGATATTGTAGAATAACCTATTAAGACTATGTTTTTTGGAATAGTATTAGATGCAATCACTTTCTATTACTCCAAGATAATGTAAATAAAAGTTGAAGTTGTTACGTAACCTCGGTACCACACCAGAGGGCAGTGCCTGTACTGTTGATGTGAAAGGGTGGTGTGGGGGTGAATGTTTTGTTGCTGTTTTTAAATCCAGTCCAGTTTTCAGTTAGTGAATGACTTGCCTTAGGGACAGTGATGCCTCGACAACGTGATTTACCTGAACCAATGGCTTGGAGGGCCATAGGAAGGATGGAAGCTGGACAGACACAACAAGAGGTGGCACAAGCCATTGGGGTGTCTCAAAGCGTGATTTCCAGTCTTTGGAATCATTTTCAAAGAACATACTGTTCACAGAAGAGCCGGACATGGTCGACCAAGGGCAACAACAGCAAGGGATGACCGTTACCTCTTGTTAACAGCCCGTCGAAATAGACAGCAGAATGCAACTCAACTGCGAAATACACTTCAAACAGCAACAGGACGCAGGGTGTCAACTCAAACTGTCCGTAATCGACTGCATGGAAGTGGTCTCTATGCCCGTAGGCCCATGGTGTGTACCAGGTTAACTCCACAACACCGTAGGGATCGCAGAAACTGGGCGGAGGAACATCGTGGGTGGAGGCATGCTGAATGGAGATCAGTTCTTTTTTCTGATGAGTCGCGATTCAACATGGAATGTGATAGTCGGCGTGTATTCATCTGGAAAGAAAAAGGGACACGAAACAATCCAGCTTTTGTACGTGAAAGATCCCCATATGGTGGCGGTGGATTGATGGTGTAGGCAGGAGTCAGTAGTGGTGGACGTACGGACCTCTACGTTATCCAAGGTGGTACTTTGACTGCGGTAAACTATAGAGATGAGATTCTCCGACCTTTTGTCGTGTCTTATGCTGATGTCATAGGTGATTATTTTCTTTTTATGGACGATAATGCACGACCCCACAGAACTGGCTTGGTGGACGACATGCTGGAAGTGGAGGGTATCGAGCGTATGCAATGGCCAGCTTCCTCCCCGGACTTAAATCCGATTGAGCATGTGTGGGATGCATTAGGCAGGTGCATTGCAGGCAGACCAGCACCTCCCACAACTGTTCCAGAGCTGCACATTGCTCTTATGGAAGAGTGGCCACGTATCCCCCAAGAACTCATTGCTAACCTCATTGCATCAATGCCATACAGGTGTGAGGCAGTGCTGGCCGTTCGAGGAGACCATACACCATACTAAAGAAACATTTTCACCCATGTTAATGTTGCTTTATTTGTTTGCCATATTCCTAATCAGGATCTCTTTGACATCTGGTGTGGTACAGAGGTTACGTAATGACTTCAAACTCTTGTTGACATTCTTTTGGAGTAATAGAAAGTGATTGCATCTAATACTGTTCCTAAAACATAGTCTTAATAGGTTATTCTACAATATCCCCTAATTTTTTTGAGCAGTGTAGTTGTTATGCAGTTAATATTTTCATTGTGTCGAACCTAAGATATCCGTTAATTTGTATTTAAATAATGATAGTGATTGACAGTCCCTGACATGACTGGGAAGTGAGTTCCATGCTCTAGTCATAGATATTGTGTAAGATTCAGAGTATAGACATGCCCTGTGCTGTGGTATCAATAGTACAGAAGAGTCTTGTGATGTTGTTTCTAAATTGTGATGAGCCGATAAATTTTGAAAACGTGTTGTTACATAACTTCGTAAATATGTGTGCAGAATTTGGAATGATAATGATGCGCCAGGAGAGGCCTTGATCCTAAACTTAATGAATACGTTGATGATGCCCAGATGTTGTTCGGGGACCGTTTGGGCCTTAAATTTTCCTGACATTTGTGTTACAAGTGAGGAAAAACCCCGAGAAAAAAAAACACCCAGGAAACTTGTCCCGACCGGGGATCGAACCCGGGCCCGCTGTGTGACAAGGCAGCACGCTACCTCGAGACCACAGCGGTGGACATAATGAAATATTAAAGGTTAATTAAATAGTATGCTAGTCCTCTAGTATACACTGTGACGGACCAAACATGGCGGTTGTTAGTAAATTTTTAATTTTGGATTTCAGGTAAATCTTCACTTATAATTGTCGGATTTCGCTCATTTTTTGACAATATGTACATTGGTTTATTTTAATAGGATACACTAAGTTGTGAAACGTGGAAAATTGCGACCGCTAGAGCGATTTTTAAATTTTCGTTTGAGGTGAACTCCTACACCTAATGGTTTTAGAACATAATAGATAGCTGCTAAATACTCTCAGTACATGAAAACATGTACAAATTTTCAAGTCAATGGAACGACAGCTTTTAGAGTTTTGCGAGCGCAAACATACACAGACAGAATTTATATATATAAAGATATGGAAAAGGTCATAACTTACAATTATACACGATTTATTTTCACTGCAGTCTGACATATTTAAATAAGTTGGCATAAGAAATTAATTTTCTCCCCCCCCTACTGGAGGATTAATAAAATGTATAACCCATAAACCAACAAAATGGGACCATAAATTCAACTTACCGAGGAATTTGGTTAGTTTACCCAATTCCTGCGTGACGGACTTTTTCTATTTTGCACTGCACTATTTTCCGGTTGAACTGGATGAGTAGCCTATTCTGCAATTATTCTCGGAACATGTCGATACTTGCATTGTTCCACCATTCCTGGAGAAAATGTTCATTTCTGTCAGTCCTCTTGGAAGCATATGACCTTTGTGAAAGCAAGCCACCAGATTTTTTATATTTTTTTTTCTCAAATTCCTGTTTTTCCAGCTTTCCCCTTGTTCAATTTTTGTTGTTACAGTGCTGCACCATGTAATTTTTGGTCTTCCTCATTTTCTAGGCAATCCCTGTGGATTCCATTCCAGTGCTATCTTTCGCCATTGTCTAGTTCTCTTCTGAGATTGTGTCCAATCCATTTCCATTTGTGATATTTTGTGATGTTATCTTCTCTAGCTCCTTGTTTGATATGGGTTTTGGCTACCAGATTTTCAAAATAATACTTTATAATTTTTCTACAATACAGTAGTTTTCCTACAATCCATTGTAAGTTTTACTCCTACATAAATCCCTATTCTCTGCATCACTCTCTGTTAATCATCTCGACACCATACTCCTATGCACTCCTTGAACCTACTGTTCTTTTGGTCTCCCCTTTCTTATGTTGCCATCTGCTTCAAAATTTAAATAAAACATAAAATTAATTAACATATGTAAATTTTTGAGTGATTGGTTACCAGTTAAAGACTGGCTTATTTTTGAGGAGCAGCGATGGGTTATTTTTATCGGAGAAACTGGAACAGTTTTCCTGTTGAAATGTTCCTTCCCGTTTGAAATGTTTTAAGAACCTCGATGATTAAGCAATGTAAACGGTTTACCAGTGTTTATAACTAATAGAAAGTGGGAAAATGGGAACACTCAAACAAGCTATAAATGTGCGTATAGCTATACTATATTCCAAATGAGTTGATAGAAGTCGATCCTCCATCTACCTGCCGTAAGTAGGCTGAAGTGACAATATGCGGAGTGGAAGGGTGGTGGTAAACCATCTATTGTTCAGTACTGACAGTAAAGAAAACATATACACTTGGCGACAAAAAGAATGGGCCGATTCTTGATCTCGAATATTTTAAGTTCTAACGCGCGATTCACACGAGTAAACTAATTGCACAGTAGAGCTACAATACGTTTCCCTTCTTCCTTGGAAGAGTATTCTTTCTAAACAAAACTAGGCAGCGAAAGCTTAGCTCAGTGTTTTAGTGGCTTGATTCGTATGGAAGAGGTCACAGGTTCGATTCCCTGTGAGGTTATTTTTTTATTGTTAAAATTGCTTTCCATTTTATTTTGCACTCTTAAAGAAAGAAACCTACTAACTATTTGGAAGCATTGCTATTATTATTATTATTATTATTATTATTATTATTATTATTATTATTATTTATGTATTTATAAACAGGTTTATAGTGTAATAAAACATCTTCATATGCCCAAAGCTTTTTAAATGTTTATCTTCATTCTCCATTCTTCTCTATCTTCGCATTCCAATTCTTCCAGACGTTGCTCTCTCATATCTCTTCTTACATCATCCATCCATTTTAATCTAGGTCGACCTCTCTTTCCTTTTCCAGGTGGAATCCATTCCGAAGCTTGTCTGGGCAATCTTTTCCCTGGCATGCTACGTATATGACCATACCATTCTAATTGTCTGTATCTCACAAAATCTAATATTGCATTTTGAACTTTCATTTGTTGTGTGATGATTGTGTTTCTGATTTTTTTTTTTTTTCAAATTTAGAATGTCTAGTCGAGCGTCTATAAGAATCCATTTCAGTAGACATAAGCTTTAAACTCAAATTTTTATTCAACTGCCAAGTTTCTGCACCGTATGTTAGCGTGCTTCGTATTATGGATTTATAAATGTCTAATATGGTATCTTTCTTATGCTCTTATCTCAGAAAACTCCGTTTAACATTGTTATTACCGATCTGTATTTTTGAATTCTATATTTTATGTAATTTTCTTGGGTACATTTTGAGTTAATTTTGATCCCCAGCTAATTCATTCTTCACATCATTTGATACATCCCATTATTATTATTATTGTTATTATTATTATATAAATTAAATATTTTAATTGAAGGGTAAAACTTTTCCCTCACTAATACTTAATAAATAAATAAACTCAGATATATGAAGCTATATTATATTGTATTACATAAATTTATAACATTATTAAAACGTGGTAGGCCTACTGCACACACAATTAAATTTATACCGATAGCTAAATAGTGTTGCAGTGTTTACGAAGGAGGAATATTACTTAATATAGTGAAAAGTGGACGTAGATTACGTGGCAGGAATTAAATGTTATTGGATGCATTTTGCGAAAATACATATAAATAAAAAAAAAATGCCGAAGGATTCGAATCCTGGCTTTCACATACATTTCATCTTGTTCTAAGTAGTTTAACGATCTACGCTACTCGAACGTCGGATACTAGTTGCCTTGTTTACTTTTACATTATGAACGAGAGTTGAACTTTATTTCAAATGTCGCAATTTGAGTAATATTGCATTTGTCAAACACTCGTAAATATCTAGAAACATGTCTCCTTCACTGTTCTTTGACTATTCAAGACGATTAAAACGTATTTTAAAAAATTAACAATGCGTTACCTCGTGAACCACATCTATGGCTTTTCGAGCATGCTCAGTGGGCCATAACAGGAACTCTGCTTTTTGAAGCGGCTCATTGTTTTTGTTGCTAAGTGAACCATTCTGTAGGTAGACTCCCTTGTTTAGCGCCTGGCTAATTTTTATACGTCTGTTTTCGAATATTCAGTTAATATATACAATATTTATTTAGTGTTTAGTCATTGTTTGATAGTTATAAAAGAACTGTAGATTATTAAAGTGTATAAATGAAAATATATAAAATTATTATTCTCCAGTTATATAGGCCTAGACCTGAAACATGAACTCTTACACAAGAGAAAATGTTTGAGAATAAAATTCTTACGAAAATTTTTGGACCAAAGAGAGTTTAACAGACAGGTGAATGGAGAAGACTTACATAACAATGAGCTGCATAATCTTTATGAAACCACATATAATAACAAATGTTAAGTCTCGTAGACTGCGATGGGCAGGACATGTGGTATGAGTGGGGATTGAAAGAGGGACATGGGAACTCCTTGTAAGGAAGCTAGAGGAAAAATTTCCAGTCGGTAGGCCAAGAATCAGGTGGAAGAATAACAATCATGATTTGGGTGAAGTAGAGTTGTCTTCAATAGGCCGGGTGACGTGGGACATATAATGGTACCCACAAAGCCAGAGATTAAACTGAGGTAAAGAGAGAGTTTTCAATAAATAAAGTAACAATTATATTTTCATAACTTGTGAAGACTGATATTTTTGTAAGAGGGAGTAGTGATTTCTTCTTCATCGTATGTTTGTACCTGCTGGTGGAGTGAGTGAAAGGGGAATCTCTATCAAGTTGTATGAAATGAAGTATAGGTGTGTGTCTTCACTCACTACTATATCCGTCTCGTTTAATATAGATGATGTGTGCAAGAGATGTTGTCAGTAACTGAAACAGTAGGAAATCAGCTGCATCTGTCATTAACAGTTATAAGATTTATATGTAACTAGCGGACACGGCAGACGTTCTCGTGTCATGGCCGGACGATAAAAATATGTTACTTTTGTACCATAAAACTCACTGATTAATGAGTTCGCAAGAAAACTCCTCACTGTCCTCTGTTGTGGCTCAAAAAGCGTGCATTATGTCGTCACATTGTTGTCGCACGGAATGTGTCGGTGATGCAGGTGACAACATATCTGACATAAAAATATTCCTATAATCCGATCGCAGCGCCACCTACTGGGCCCAATAGTGAGTCTTAAACCATCCAGGGACCCATTCAAACACACGCAAGTAATTTCATGAAAATGGGTCAAGTCGTTTAGGCAGTTTTTAAATTTCGGATTTCAAGTAAACCTCCACTTCTAATTGTCGAATTTCGCCCATTTTTTATAATACATACCTCGGTTTATTTTAATATGATATACCGAGTTTCGTTGTAAAACATCGAAAAATGTGACTGCTAGAGTGATAATTGAATAAGTTAAAAGAAGGTTACGGGTAAATTTAACTGTATGGTAAACACTGTGATGAACCAAACATGACGGTTGCTAGAGTCAATTTTTAATTTCGGATAACTTCTAATGACCGGATTTCGCTGATTTTTTAATAATATACCATATTAATTTTTTTCTTCCACGAAATTCACAATTGAAGTTAGAACGTTCATCGTTTGTTTAATTACACTGTATCTTATTTTATCTCTTCTATAAATTCCAGCCGAACGTATTCAAAAATCCATTTCTACAGAATTTAATTTACTTATTGTTCTAGATTTTAATTCCCATGTTTCTGTCATTGTGCTTCTTATTATTGTATTAAAAATGTTTGTTTTTGTTTTACAATTTATATTATGATCCCATAAAACACCATTTAATTTTGATATTTACCGTTATTTATCATCTCATTAAATTCAACATCATCTGCACCCATTTTTGTCTCCAAATATACATATTCGTTACATGATTTTATTTTTCCATGTCCATCTTCTAAAATCAGATCTTTTGATTTATCTCCTATTACCATACAAGTGAATTACATGGTCTTTATAGGAAGCCAGATATAATGAGAATAGTTAAGTCTCGTAGACTGCGATGGGCTGGACATGTTGCACGTATGAAAGACGTGCATGGAAGCTTCTTGTAGGAAAACCAGAGGGAAAACGTCAAGTTGGTAGACCAAGAATGAGGTGGGAGAATAACATTAACTATGAATTGAGGGAAGTAGATTATACAGGGGATGATTGGAAAACATTGGCTCAGGATAGGGATATATGGAGAGCTTATGTCCGCGCGGTCATGAACCTACGGGTTCGATAGTGCCAGTGAGTTAGTTTATTTACCATATACAGGGTGGACCGCTCGAATGGACCTAATTTCAATTGCTTGTTACTGGCAAACGGTTTGAAGATAGAAACTTAAAACAACGTTCATATTACAGAAAAACTCACCAAGTTTTGATATCCAGATCACCACATCTCTATATGAGCCCCAGCAGTCACTGTGACGATATCAAAGCGATGAACAATTTCTTGCCAAGTACGTTGGAGTATGTCTTCTGGAATGTTCTCAATAGCCTCTATGATGCGCTCACGAAGATCACGAAGGTCTTTGACTGGGGTGGTGTAAACTTTATCTTTGGCATAGCCCCAGAGAAAGAAATCCAGTGGTGTTAAATCGGGAGATCTCGGGGGCCATGCGATTGGTCCTCCCCTACCAATCCAACGGCCAGGGAAAATGTTGTCCAAAGTCGTACGAACTTCATTGGACCAGTGGGGAGGAGCACCATCTTGCTGGAAAACGATGTTAGGCTGCAGTTGTTCAATTTGTGGAAAGAAGAACTGCTCCAGCATGTCAAGATATGTGGTACCACGAACAGTTTTCTCGGCGAAGAAAAACGGTCCAATGACCTTATTATGTGACAAACTGCACCAAACATTCATCTTCGGACTATCACGAACATGCTCTTGAATAGCGTGAGGATTCTCCGATCCCCAGATCCGCACATTATGCCGGTTTACCTTGCCTGACAAATGGAAAGTGGCTTCGTCCGAGAAGAAAATCTTGGTCATGAAGTCAGGATCAGCGCCGAGACGGTCCAGCATCGTATTGGCGAATTCCACTCGTTTCGGCATGTCATTCGGCTCCAGACGTTGCACTAACTGCACTTTATATGCGTGCAGTTTGAGGCGTTTGTGGACAATCCGTTGTAATGTCGATTTTGGTATTTGAAGTTCCCGCGAAGCTCTTCTTAATGACTTCCGGGGGCTTCGCTCAAATGCGGCTTGAACATTTGCTACCATTTCATCGGATGCTCTGCTGCGACCACCACCATGCTTCTTCAACACAGATCCTGTAGCTAATAATGTATCACGCCACTTCTTTATGCTTCTAGCAGTTGGAGCATCACGGTTAAACACACGCCGGAACTCCCTTTGAACTCTAATGATTGATTTAAACTCCGCATACCACAAAACAGCTTGCGCTTTCATCTGCGGAGTCGCCATTTTCACAAACAATTAAATCTAAGAACGAGAAACGTATCTTTGTGCCATCTACCGACAGGATTCGAAACTTGGTGAGTTTTTCTGTACTATGAACGTTGTTTTAAGTTTCTATCTTCAACCGTTTGCCAGTAACAAGCAATTGAAATTAGGTCCATTCGAGCGGTCCACCCTGTACTTCGTTTTGTCCAAATGTATCTTTAATCCCCATTTTTCGTATTCTTCCTTCAGTTTTCTTGTCATGTACTCTTAATCTTATGTCATCAGTAGTTGGTCATCATCGGATTAATTTTGTAAATAAATATGATTCTAAAACTTAGTGCGCTGCGAAATCAAAATACGGGGTGATATGGCATCCTTCTTCACCTCCTCTGGGGAAATGTAATTTCTTCTTCACTTCACTTCACTGGCTAGGCAAATTGCCTGTTCCGCCTCCCAGTTATTCTATCTTTTCATTGGCCTTCCTACATTCCTTGAACCTCTTGGCTTGTAGTTAAATGCTGCTTTTGGTAATCTTGTTACATTCATTCTTTCTACATGTCTAAACCATTTATCTCTGTATTCTTTGATTTTATCGTTCAATGAATATAGGCTATATTTAACTCTGTTCTTATATATTCATTATTTACCCGATCCAATCTCGTGCAGCCTTTTGTTCTTCTAAGGAAGTTCATTTTTACACTTTTTATTCTACTTTGTAATTTGTTGGTCATTACTCATTACCCAAGTTTCACTCCCATAAAGTAATGCAGGAACTGCCAATGCTTTATAAAACTTCAGTCTAGTATCTCTTCTTGTTTTGTCCTTTAATGTTTTATGTATAGTTCTGCAAATCATTTGAAATTTCGATAGTTTCATATTTAAGTCTCTTTCAGTTTTTGTGTCAATAGTAAAATTAAAATTAAAATAATTAAAATGTGTTAACTTGTTCCAGACTTTTTGTTTTCTATTATGATTTTTGATCTTATATGTTCATTTCCCCAAAATGTAATTTTTTTGTTTTTTCTTTTGGTATTTTAAAATTATATTCTTGGCATAACTGATTTAATTGATGTAAAGAGTACTGCAAATTATTTTTATTTTCTTGAATAATAACAACATCGTCAGCATACATTAAAACGTTTAATATTTTAAAACGGTGCATTCTTTTACCTATATTAACAATACTTTTCCAATTGGATGATGTAATCAATACATAAATTAAAAAGAGTAGGTGATAAGTTAAAATTAATGTTCACGTGTTGATTGAGAACACGTACAGTGGAGGGGGTACCGGATTTTGAACAAAAGATAGGAAAATTGCCACGTGAATGAGACACATGCGCCAAATCGTGACTTGTCCACAGGAGATACTCTCCATTAATTGGTTTACATTTCCCTCTAATGAAAGTGACTCGTGGAACAGCACAAGTCCACCTTGAATTTGATGAGGAAGTCATTTTGTTCATTCTACGACTGAATTATTATACATGTGGAAATTACATTATTTACTTTAGCAACTATTGCGTGTCCATTCGTACCAACACTTTTTACACGCTTTATATTAGCTTGACCTGTACCTATCTATGTAACGGAATTTTTTTAACACGATTATCACCCACTTAAATCATTCGATCGACTTGAAACTTTGTATACTTGTAAAGGACCAATGACAATACAATAATTTCATTTTTTTCTAAGATCCTGGCCAGTATCATCAGGACATCAAAAAAATAATGACCGGTTGCGGACGTATCGACTTTTTAGTCTATCGTTGTGTTAAGTCAGTTGGTAGAGTGGTGGACTGTAGTGGTATATAATTTCAGTAATACATAGGTCGCTGGTTCAAATCCGGTCCGGAGGATTTTTTTAGAAGAGTATTACTTTTAGCTCATACTACAATTGTATCGGATTTAAAGATATTTACATTTTTAGAAAATAAAACTAAAAAATAAAAAATAAATAATAGTTTTGAAAAACTAAAATAACACGCTTTATTAGAAAATCGAACTAAACAATGAAAAATAATTTTAATTTCCAACACGCTTGGGAAAAAATTAAAGTGGTCAACGAAAAAATCATCTCCAACACATTTAGAATAAAACTAGAGTTATCTACAAAACAAAAATAATTTTACCATCAAAAGCGTGGGGTGCTCTATATCAATTAATATATTTGATAATAAACAGACAAAGTCTCTAAGAAGAAAACGTAAAAACCATAAAAAGCACCCCACGCTTTTGATGGTAAGATTATTTTTTTTATAGATAACTCTAGTATAAGACTGAAAGCATAATAATAGTCCCTTCGATTGGTTGCCGGCCAAAGGAAGGCAAGACCAGTGATGGGGCTACCATCTTATAGCCTCTGGTCAGGCTTTTCTGGAGAAGAAAAGAAAATAAAGGAAAGAAGAAATGGAAGAAAGGAAAGACTCCCTAGCCCTCGGATGCCCTAATAGCGTCGGGGTCGAAAAAAACAAGAGTTAACCAAGAGAGGTTAGATAGTAAAGTTAAAAGAGTGCAAAACACAAGTAAGTGGAAGAAATGTTTTGCTCAGCTTGGGCACCTTGTGGTCGCCATCCACATATCCCCTAGATGAGGACTTACTTGGAAGGAAGAAGAAGAAGAAGATAACTCTAGTTTTATTCTAGATGTGTTGGAGATGTTTTTTTGTTGCCCACTTTAATTTTATCCCAAGCGTGTTGGAAATTAAAATAATTTTTCATTTTTTAGTTCGGTTTTCTAATAAAGCGTGTTGTTTTAGTTTTTTAAACTATTATTTGTTTTAATATATTTATTGACGATATTGTAAATCACTGGAAGAATGTTTTAAAAACACGTTAAAACAACACTGTTATTGATACTGTATTATTTGCGGACGATCAAGTGGTAATTGCTAATATTGAAGATAATACTCTATGCAAACCAAATATAAGTTCACACATAGAAATACGTAATGTAAATGAAATAGACAATTAATGACGAATAAGATACATTTTGAAGAAGTGACTGAATTCATATACCTAACTAACTAACGCACTGGCGCTATCGAACCCGTAGGTTCATGGCCACAAAAACATAATCTGTCCATACATCTCTGTTTGAGCTAATGTTTTCCAGTCATCCCCTGTATAATATAATTCCCTCAAATCATAGTTAATGTTATTCTCCCACCTCATTCTTGGTCTACCAACTGGGCGTTTTCCTTCTGGTTTTCCTATAAGAAACTTCCATGCACGTCTTTCATTTCCCATTCATACTACATCTCCTGCCCATCACAGTCTATGAGACTTAACTGTTCTTATTATATTTGGCTTCCTATGAAGACCATGTAGTTCACTGTTATGTAATCTTCTCCACTCACCTGTCTGTTCATCTCTCTTTGGTACAAAAAATTCCTAAGAACTTTATTTTCAAATACTCGTAATCTCCTTTTCTTCCTTAAAGTAAGAGTCAATGTTTCGCATCCATATAATATAACTGGTAGAATAATAGTTTTATATATTTTTAGATTAACGTTTTTTGAAAGGAGTTGGGACGACAAGAGTCCCTGTTATGTAAAATAGCACGTATTTCCAGAATTGAGCCTATGTGATTTCTTTGTGCATCTAATTCCTGTTTGTGATTATTGTTCCTAGGTATTTGAATTCAGCCACTTCCTCAAAATTTCCCTCATTTGTCATTAGCTGTCCATTTCCATTATACAATGTATTTCTACGTGTGATCATATATTTAGTTTTATTGATATTTACTTCTAGTTCCAATTTCTTTGTGTTACTCAATAGTGTGTTCGCGTTGGCCCTTAGTATCTCTTCCTTAGCAACAATAATTACAAATAGGAATGAGATGCACAGAGAAATTAAACATAGGCTGAATTCTGGAAATGCATGTATTGCAGGGACACTTGTCCCAACTTTTCTAAAAAAATACATTAAACTGAAAATATATAAAACTGTTATTCTCCCAGTTATATTATATGGATGCGAACATGTACTCTTACTTTAAAGGAGGAGAAATGATTACGAGTATTTGGTAATAAATTTTCCAGAAAAATATTTGGATCAAAAAGAGACGAACAAACATGTGAATGAAGAAAATTACATAACATTCAGCTACATGATTTTTATGGTAAACCAGATATAATAATAATAATGATAATAACAATAATAATAATAATAATAATAATAATAACAGTTAAATCTCAAGCAACGATGAGGAGTACGTATGTGACACGAATGGGAAATGTAAGAGGGGCATGGAAACTCAATTTAAGGAAGCAATAGGTTGGGCAAGAATGAGGTGGGAGAATATCATTAACCACAATTCTAGGGAGGTAAATTGTATAAAGGATGATTGGAAAACATTAGCTCATACATTCAGCTACATGATTTTTATGGTAAACCAGATATAATAATAATAATAATAATAATGATAATAATAACAATAACAATAATAATAACAGTTAAATCTCAAGCAACGATGAGGAGTACGTATGTGAAACGAATGGGAAATGTAAGAGGGGCATGGAAACTCAATTTAAGGAAGCAATAGGTTGGGCAAGAATGAGGTGGGAGAATATCATTAACCACAATTCTAGGGAGGTAAATTATATAAAGGATGATTAGAAAGCATTAGCTCATGATAGGAATGTATGGAGAGCTTAGTGCCAGTGAGTTAGTTATCCGACAACTTTTATTAAATCTTGTTTCTAGTATTTAGTAACAAAAGTACTAGGGGACAAGATAACGTGCACAAGGACTTCAAGTCATGATTTCATGTTTATTTTGTGAGAGATTACTGTTTAATTCATTTGTCCTAAATGTCTTTGTTTTGTTCAACTGTGAGTTAAGTACTGTTGCACTGAAAATGAATGGTTGCCAAGGCAACGTGTGTGAATTGTAGACTACATGCTACTTCGCTAATATCAATAAAACTAAATATATGGTCACACGTAGAAATACATTATATAATGGAAATGGACAGCTAATGACAAATTAAGGAAATTTTGAGGAAGTGGTTGATTTCAAATACCTAGGAACGATAATCACAAATAGGAATGAGATGCACAAATAAATTAAACGTAGGCTCAATTCTGGAAATGCGTGCTATTATGCATTACAGAGACTTTTGATGTCCCAACTCCTTTCAAAAAACGTTAAACTGAAAATATATAAAACTATTATTTTACCAGTTTTATCATATGGGTGCGAAACATGGACTGTTACTTTAAGGGAGGAAAGGAGTTTACGAGTTTTTGAGAATAAAGTTCTTAGGAAATTTTTTGGACCAAAGAGAGATGAACAGACAGGTGAATGGAGAAGACTACATAACAGTGAACTACATGGTCTTTATAGGAAGCCAGATATAATAAGAACAGTTAAGTCTCGAAGACTGTGATGGGCAGGACATGTTGCGCGTTTGGGGAATGAAAGACGTGCATGGAAGCTTCTTGTAGGAAAACCAGAGGGAAAACGCCCAGTTGGTAGACCAAGAATGAGGTGGGAGAATAACATTAACTATGATTTGAGGGAAGTGGATTATACAGGGAATGATTGGAAATCATTAGCTCAGGATAGGGATGTATGGAGAGCTTATGTCCGCGCGGCCATGAATCTACGGGTTCGATAGTGCCAGTGAGTAAGTAAGTAAGTATGCTACTTGACTAGTTAATATACAGTAGATATATTGAATAAACATCTGATGGAATTGGCTGTACTGTTCTAAGCCAGAGTTCAACTAAATTACATTTTTCCTTACTACACTAATTCCGAGCTAAGTTCCAGTTATAATGTAAACAAACCAGATGTAGGACTGCATTTTCATTAATCGAATAATGGTTTTACCTTTAAGCGTGCAAGACAATGTAGTTTGCTCTCTAACACTCGAAATAAAAATACAGTAAAAGTTGTTTAATCCGGATCGTGCGGAAATCTGTCCAATGTGAACAAGTGTATTGGTCCCGGCGAAATAATAGTAATTTTACCTGTAAGGGAATAAGGGATGATTCCTGCCTCCGGGTGAAGTAGATTTTATTTCTGAAATTTTCTTTCGGCCTCACTGCACACCCATTATACGAAATACGGGTTCGTTTAACAAATATTTGGCGTGTGACATCTGTCCTTACAAATAACCAGTGCACTGTAAAATCTTGAATTAGTTTAAGATCTGAGACCGATTGTGCACGTATCTTTCACAGCTAGCGTTCTGAATTTCCGGTATAAAAATAGCTATGATTATATGTATCATTGTCTTTAAACGAAAATAAGAAAGTGATTGAAGATAAAGAAAAACTAAATCTCAGTACGCGAAATAATGACTACATTTAAATGTGGAAAAATCCAAGATTATGAGATTTTAAAACACAAAGTAAATGATAATTAGGCCTAATGAATGGATGCAAGAAAATGATCAAACGAAGAGAAAAGCAATAAATAGGTAGATAAATAAATAATATAAAATAAATGAAGAAATAAACGAAATAGTGTGGGAGTGTTTTAC